>CM060442.1:152447422-152819760 GCA_030545235.1 Helianthus tuberosus
ATGGTTGATGATATATTGATGTAGGAGCATCCGGCCCAGTATCTTGACCCGGACTCGAACCGGTGGGCAACCCGTGAATGACGACTTCTTTGGAAAGAATGAAAACTTATCTTTTGTTATTTAAATTTTATTTACTTTCCTAATATTACGGTTTTGAATTATTTAGTTTCCTCACCTATATAAGGGGATCTAGGGTTTATGATTTCAGAAGTTATTGGTTGATTATTAATATAAAGAACTTTGTTCATGGAACCTTTGGTCCATTGGTAATGGTTAATGCCTTTTAAGGGGTATTTTTTGCCACATCACCATCATAATTTTTCATGTAATGGTTAAGACTTCATAATGCCCTTTCATTTATTAGTTTCCTTGTTTTTCCTTCTTATTGGGCATTATTCTAGAAATGTCCTTCATTCTCATGCTCCTATAATGCTCATGAGGAATCATGCTCCTATAATGCTCATGAGGAATGGTGTAAGGGCATTATCAAAATCTTTCACGCCCTTATAAATTAAAGTCCCATTACATATGACCTAATAATATTGATTAGTGTAACTTAGTGGTTTCTATTAATGGGACGTCTACAAACGCATACCGAACATAAGTTTATGTTCGTGTTTGTTTGTTAGGGAAAATTCAGTTGTTCACGAACCGGTCTCGAACACAAACGAACGCAAGTAAATAAAAACGAACATAAATGGATATTTAACTTGAAAATAAAAAAATAAAAACATTGTTATCTTTAGACATCGGACATAAGTAGTTAAATACAAGCATCAAATGATAAATCAAAACACAAGAAGTCTACCACAACCACCAAACAATGAATCAAGTTTAACTAACTTCGACATAATTATTCAAAGTTTAACTAACTTAGACATAATTATCCCAAAATATGTCTTAGAATGTCTAAATTTTAACTAACCTACACACGATACGCATATATATATATATATATATTCTACAAACATACAAGAACAATCTATTTTCCATTTATTAGTTTATAAACCTCAAAATGAATCGATGATCCAAAAGAATCCTAATTATCCCAACATTCATTTCAAATATTTATACCGTCCACCTACACAAAATATCTAATGGACCAACACAATAAGCCTTGTACTCAGCTTAAGCCCCCCAAAAGAATCCTAATCAGTCCAAAATGAAGCAACACCTTTACCCATGAAATAAATTCAATATGGCACTGAAGAAAAATTTCATGTTTGACCCGTTAATCGGTCCATCTCTCCGGGGGGAATCCGTTTTCAAACTGGCTCTCGACTAAGAAACGGGTAGAGAGTCTGAATGGGTCTAGATTCCATCGGTTTTATGTAGAAAGTGAAGAAAATTTTGAAAACAGATGAAAAGTGTTGAAATCTTGTTGTGTTTTCAGTTAAAAAGTGTGGAAATCCTTAGTTCTAGAACCAATCTCGATCAAATGGTGTTCCACAACAGTTGCCTAAGCAAACTGAGAGGGAAACCACCTTCAAGAGGTCAAAATCAGTGATTTCAGAGAAAAATTTAGTGTTTGTGTGTGATTTTGATAAAGAATATGATGTAGAAGTGATTAGAGATGAAGATCGTACAAAATTTGAGAAGAAATGCCTACAAAATGGCCCTGAATCGCTATTGAGAGTGACTAAGGGTGACTGAGCGGATGGAAGTATCAAATCAGAGAATGAGAGGTGTACGGCGGTATTTATAGTGGAGGTGCGAGGGTTTAAGTCGGTGCGCGATGTTGTGTTCGGTCGGATGGCCATCCGGTCGGAAGGTCATCCGGGCGGATGTCCATTCGGACAACCGGGTTGCGTTCGTTAGTTTTCCAATTTTCTTTTTGTGTGTTAAACGTTGCGTTGCATTTAATCGAGTTGCGAGTGAGCGTTTGAGCGTGTAAGTGTTGCGTTGATAACCACATAACATTTAAACAAATCATCACACAAATAACACATATAACATCAGTAAATCCGCGTTTCGAGTTTGCGTTGTGATAGCGTTTAGTCTAAACAAGCAAGGTGATATACTGATATGCGATACAGTGCGTTTAAGTAGTAAGCGTTATAATCAGCGTTTAAATGTGATAACTGCGTTTTGAATAAGCGTTGTAAAATAGCGTTGTAATATGCGTTTAAAATGCATTTGAAAACATGCGTTGAGAAATATAGTTTAAACCCATAGCGTTAATCGAAATCTCGGGAGTACAAGCGGTTACGAAAAGAAATGATACCGATAGGTAATGACCCGAAAAGTCGGGTTGTTACAGTTATCCTTAAATATTGGATATAAGTAGTTAACTAACTTAGACATAATTATCCCCAAAAATGTCTTAGAATGTCAAATTTTAGCTAACTTAGAAAAAAATAGGGTTTCAAGTTTTCAATATGTTTAGATAAAAGGTTTATTATTTATTATTTTTTAATATAATCGAACGAATATATTACCGTACGTTCACGAATGCAGTCGAACGAACGAGACCTGTGTTCGTGTTCGTTCACTAAGCTAACCGAACGGAAATTTTTGTTCGTGTTTGTTCATTAAGCTAATTGAACGAACATAAACAAATTTCCCGCCGAACGGTTCACGAACTGTTCGTTGAACGTTCGGTTCGTTTACAGCCCTAGTGGACAACAATCATTGGGTTCAATTATCTTGATTTTCATAATTTTGGGTTTAATTATGTTTAGAGTATACTTCCAAAATGGTCCCTGAGGTTTGTTCACTTTTGCCACTTTAATCCAAAACTTAAATCTTTTGAATCTGGGTCCCTGTGGTTTAAGTTTTGTTGCCATTTTCATCTAAAATCAAAATTTGGTCAGAACTTTCAGTTAACATCCAAATTTTTTGTCTTTTCCCTCCCTTTTAATGAAGGGCAAAATGGTTTTTTTTTACATTTTATTATAACAAATTAGAAAAATCTAACCATTTTCCCCTTCATTAAAAGGAGGAAAAAGACAAAAAAAAACTAGATGCTAACTGAAACTGTTTGTTTGTGATGAGTTTGAAACTGTTTTCAGTTGTTTGTGATGGATTTTTTTATTTTATTTTGTGATTTTTAGGATTAAATATTGGTTGTTTGACTTGGCTTATTTTAGTGTTAAAAGAAAGTGAAACATTTTTAGGGAATATAAACAAGATGATACAACTATTTTATCGGTTTATGTCTTTAAAGTTTGAAAGATGTTAACATCAAAGACATGACTCAATGAAACTACTCTAATAATAGGTAAGTGATTGTAATCATATAACACTATTTAAACTGATTTGAACCTTAAATGCATCACCAACTTTGGTGTTAAAGACATGCACTTAATGTTGACTGATGAATATATGGATTTTAATTGCTGATATAAACTGGTTAAGGTTAAATTAGAATCAGTTCTATATAGTTTGGAAATGAAACTTTTTTTTAACGGCCAATAGAATCAATTCCGAGCACTCTCGGGGCACCCACTGGACCAAACAGAGTACTCCGGAGAGTAACCTGAGTTCACCACCAATTCCGGGGAAAACCCTAGTCGTAAAATAGCGTTAAGCTAACTGTAATCAAGTTGTAAACTAGCGTTAGCGGTATGAAAAGAGAGGTATGATGATATGATCTAGGTTTGTACCGCTCCTTGTGGAGTAGATCCTGCATCCTACCCTACCAAGTCTTTGTACAGGGAACATGTTAATTCCCACTACTGCTGGCAGGCCACCCGGTCCGTGAGCACAATACAGACGGGCTTCCCAAAAAGCCAGCCCGGGCTGGGGTCAGCAAAGCATAGGATGAAGGGGACGACCCTAATGTTGTGGGGCTGGGGCGCAGCGTAACTAATGTATTTCATTTAGGGTGAGACAAAAGCCTTTGTTATAAACGGGTATATATGCCTAAGTTTGGCAAATCAAAGCGGTGTATAAAATATCTCTGGCTGTTGTACCATACGTCAGATAGCCACAATTTTGGGGTTTAAGTTAAGAATGCTTGGTCATTGAGCGGTAATTTTGTAAATGCTGAGAGACAGGTGTTACATATGTAGAATGTCTTCGATCAATCCCAAAACAGATCAGTTGCAATTTGCAAATGTGCATAAAAGTGACAACTTTATTAGTAATGAAAATTTGTAGTAGTAGCAAATGAGGTTTCCCATCATTGGCAAACAATTCCAGCACTCTTTAACGAGGAGTTGCAACATTTCACCCCAACCATTGTGATGGTTCGACCCCATAAAAATAAATTTATTTGGTTTGTTCGACATACAAAATTAACGCTTTGTGTTTCACATGAAAGAACATATCCTTCTTTGCGCAAAACCTTTCTATCTTATCCTATTATTGATTTTGTATATCCATGAAATACTTTAATCTGATAGTGAAACATCCACGTTTCAGAAAGTTATCCAACTAAACTTAAATACAAAACCTGCACACGATATATATATATATATATATATATATATTCTACAAACATACTGAAACAATCTATTTTTCTTTTATTAGTTTATAAACCTCAAAATGAATCAATGATCCAAAGCTTTACATTCATTCAAATGTTTATACCCTGCACCTACACAAAATATCTAATGGACCAACACAATAAGCCTTGTTCTCAACTTAAGCCCCCCCAAAAGAACCCTAATCAGTCCAAAATGAAGCAACACCTTTACCCATAAAATAAATTCAAAATGGTAGTTAGTAACTAACTTCTCTTTTCAATCAACCGCTTCCACGCGCCACTCAACCCCTCTTACTACGTAGGCGGAAAAAACCTGTTTAAATTGAACGGTAAAGTATAGAATTCTTCATTCCTGTTATCCCCTTTAAATGTTCTGAACTTCACCCACCATGGCATCCCTCTATCTTTCTTTGAATCCACCACGTCTATCGTATTGTCAAGAAACACCGCCACGATCAACCCTACCATCGGTGGCGACGCGAATACGGTATTCAAGAATGCATTAAACTGCAAAAAGAATAATAACTTATTTTACCATAAATGTCACAAGATCCATTGATGTACAAGGGTCTAAAGTTACATGACTCACCCAACCAGCATTGGTGCGAACAAGCCCGTGTTGTATAGTTACATACTCGTTAAAATACTGAGGAATCGAGATTCCAAGAAAAAGAGAAAGCCCGATTATGATGAGGTTTCTCATAGAATTCATGTTAGTAAATTGAAGAAACGATAATCCGACAGCACCTACAACCATTCATACATAAGAACTTAAAAACCGAAAAAATAAAGACTGGTTATGCTACAAATAATTTGCGGAAGTTTAATCACATACCTACAAGGCCAAAGAGAACACAATACAATGCTGCGAATATGGGAAAGGGTATCGATGCAAATACCGCTCCAAATTTCCCTGGAAAAAAATATATAAATACATGATATACATATATTTTTTGTTTTGTATAAAGGGGTAAAATGGTCACTTTAAAAAGTGAAGTTTCGCCTACGACACTTGCGAACCATGCATGAAAGTGGGCAAATAAAATTGGTTTGTTAACCTTAAGTCGTAACCTGTTAATAACTGGTACACCCATAACTGGTTAAAAATATTTAGGATAGTAACCGGTTATTTTTTATCTGTTTTTAACTGATGTACCGGTTAACCAGGAAAAAAACTGAAAATATGAAGAAAAAAATGACAATTACCGGTTAATGTGAATAACCGAACCAGTTAAAGTAATGACCGGTTAAAGCAAAAATTTGAAAATAACCTCCTAAACCAGTTAACTAAATCGGTTAGGGAAATTAATCGATTTGTGCACCTCTATGTGTTACATACACAGATACACATATTGTCAAGATTCTTATGAAAACCAACCTAAAATGGAGAAGAAAATCATGAAACCGGCAGAAATCTGAACAACTCTTCGACTCCCAACTCGGGTTAATCCAAGAAGACCGACGTTTTCCCTGAAATACAACGGCGGGTCCTATTAAGTTTTTATGTATAAAAGAGTTTACAATGGTGGGTCCCATTAAGGTTCTTACACTGACACAGTGGAACCAGTTCCGGTTCCGTAAAGACCATCAAGAAGTACACCTATACCCTGACCAAAACAAATCACAAAGATAACTACATTGTAACCGTCAACGGTAAATACGTCTTTTTGACATAAGTTTCTAACTTTACAAGTATACAAACCAACCTGCCAGCCGATGCCTCTGCTAAGCACGTATGCAGGCGGCGGGGTTGCGATTGCCAACCGCGAAGCAGCCATGTACGCACCGGTTGACTGTCATATAATAATCTTTTCAACAACAAGAAAGAATCTGTTTTAAACAGTTACAACTTTAAAAGAACATATTAAACATCACATTTGTTGTACCTCAGCCATTGACACAAGAACCGATGACATCATCGCGAACGCATGACCGGCCGAAAAGGTAGGTGGACCCCACTGTAAAGGGTACGGGAACATGAACCTGAAAAGGTAAAAGTTCACAAATGCATAGAGATAATGTTATGTTTAATGGCTTTGTAGAGTAAAATGTCATTTTCATCCCAGAGAATTGGTTAGTTTTGCGACTTTCGTCCAAAGGTTTGTTTTTCAGCATCTGGATCCAAAAGATTTAATATCTCGCCATTTTCATCCGGCTCGTTAACTCCATCCATTTTCCCCCGTTAAGACAGGGGTATTTTTGTCTTTTTTGTTAACTTAAAGGGCAATTCGGTTTAACGGATTCTGTCAGTGGTGTTTTAAATGCTTGTACATAAAGTGAAAAAGACCGAATTGCCCTTTAGGTTTTTTAAAAAGACAAAAATACCCTTGACTTAATGGAGAAAAATGGATGGAGTTAACGAGCTGGATGAAAATGGCAAGATTTCAAACCTTTTAGATCCAGATGTGGAAAACAAACCTTTGGACGAAAGTCGCAAAACTGGCCAAACCTCAGGGACGAAAATGACATTTTACTCGGCTTTATATGAGTAGCTAACTAACCATGGGGCAGTAGATATGATATATGCTTTGTCTGTACGACAACTTGTTTGAGTTGGCTCGGGTCTATTCCGGTAGGTCCCACTAGCCGTTAGTATGATCGAATAGATCCAGATAATTGAGATGCATATCAACAAAGGAAACCGCTCAAAAACGGGAATGTCTTTTAGTAGTTTCGTGTGCTTTAAATACTACAATATGATCATAATGTTACATTATTAAATGTCACATAGCAGAAAAGTAAATCATTTAATTCAAGAACTTGAAAGTTATCCTCCAAAAAGGAAATTCACCTGTGACACTCCAATGACTAGAAGAAGCATCGGTAACCCGATTTCCACACAATTTCCAACCTAAAATAAAGAAAAACCAACGAATACACATTACCAAAGGATAAGATAAACGAAAAATAGTAATAATATATCAAGCCACACGCAATGTCAAATGTTACGATTTTCACGCTTATCAAGCCACAGGAAAATTCTTTACAGGAAAGTATGCTTCTATTTTTGCATCTATGGAAGTCAAAGCATTAGGTTGACCAAAGGTGAAAGAATAAGAGCATACCATAGGAAACCCTCGTTGAAAGAGACCCAAACCAACCAATCCGATAGCAGGCGCCATACCGAGAGGGCTAAAAAAACTACAAAAAGAACCGAAACTCAAATTAGAAAACAAAAGTAAGTTAAGAAAGATATAATAGGAGGATTCATGTCCAACACGGGTCCCTTAAAACAAATTGCGAGTATTTTGTAAGCACAATAAATAACTATACCGTGAAAAGAGGCCCCAAAGCTGGCTATAACCGGCTACAATTTGAATGCTAGAAGCAACGATTAACGCCCCTTGAATAGCTCTCATTGTATGTATAAATCTCTGCAAAAAAAACAATTCGACACATACATCATTTCCCAAACGCTTAATTATAACTCCAATCTTTTGAAAATTTTTATATACAAGAAAGAAACACATACATCATGATGGTCGGTGATTCGTTGCAAAGACGAATCATTTATAATGTAAAGTATGGGCATAACATACGCAAATGAGCCTCCAACAACAGCAGGCAATCGGGTTCCAAATAGTGTTTGAAGAAGTGTGTTCAGACCAGATACAAATAGCAAAGTTTGTATAACACAAGCTTTGTCTCTCTGCCGAAATTTATACAACAAAATGATTTTTTTATAATATGATATGAAAATTGTATAAAAACAAGAATGTGAAATTCGACGTGCTTACATTCGATCCACCCATGTAGGGGACTAGTAGAGATGGGATCATTACGGTTGTTCCAAGCATAAGAATGTAGTTTTGAAATGCTAATAAAACGGCTTCGGCTGCAAATCAGTTTGCAGGTAGTAAATAAACTTCAGAGATGAAATATTGTTAGCCGAGTTTATTATCTGTTATAATATTTTATAATCTGATTAATCATTTCTCTCAACTTTGTTTGTTAGTTATCTATAGTATGAAGATGAAAATACTTAATATGATTTGGTTTTGAGATATAGACACATAAAATATTATTCACCAATAGAGTCTTTTAGTTATTTTAAATAAATACTTTTACATAGATGAACAATGAAGGTATAGCAATGGGATGAGGATGAGTATCGGTAATCCGAGTCCTATACTTGGAAAGCTACATTCATACCCGGCCCAGTAGGCGTTAGTTTGTTAATGCTCATTAGACCATGCGTAATGGTTAATGCCCCCTAACGCCCCTTTCAAAAAAATGTGTAACGGTTAACGCCATTTCATTCATTACTTTTCATTTTTATTCCCTCTTTGTGCATTATTCTAGAAATGTCCCTCCCTCTTCATGACGATCACGGGTGGTGTTGAGGGCGTTATCAAACCCTCTCACACGCCCCTATAATGCCCATTATGGATGCCTTAGCATTTTTAAGTACATTTGTTACTATTTAATAGCTAAAAACTAGTAAATTAGTAGATTATTCTATCCCAACTGTTTCAGGTTTGCCCATCAATGGAGGTAGGCCTAATCATAGTTCATAAATAAATCCCAGAAATCCTCATTCCAATGGCCACAATTTCTCAATAAAAAACAAAAGTCTACAATACAAATTTGGAAAAATCAAATTAGAATGCTCTGTTTCGGTAGCTAAAACCCTGCAACTAATATAAAACTCAAAACCCTGTGAAAACATTTTGTTTTGTGTAGATTAAAGAGAAAAAGAAAGGAGGGATAGGGATACATACGCCATGGTGGGTTGGAATCGATACAGTACTCTAAATCCTGGAGTTGTTCCATCGGGGGATGACTTATGTCCGCCATTGTTGAAGCTTCAGTGAACAAGTGCAACAAACAGTCGTATAGAAGAAGAAGAAGAAGAAGAAGAAGAAGAAGAAGAAGAAGAAGAAGAAGAAGAAGAAGAAGAAGAAGAAGAAGAAGAAGAAGAAGAAGAAGAAGAAGAAGAAGAAGAAGAAGAAGAAGAAGGTGGAAACAGAAATGAAAATATTAATAAAAAGTTAGAGAGAGAGAGAGTAATGTGATATGTGGGTTCTGTGTGAAACAGAACATGGTCACATAGATATCAATTCAAATCATTCTTCACGTTAAGGAGGTTCAATATAATTTTTAAATTAAAATAACCTAATTAATAGGTGATTTTAAGATTATAACTTGATACATTATAAAATGAGAAATTTTGGATCAAATAGAAATAGAATTCGATTTCAAATTTAGCTTAATTAATTGTAGCATCGGCACTATACAGTACGGTATGGTATACTTGGTTGTACTGTACAATATTGCTATTGACTTAACATATATGCTACGATATTTGATTTTGTTCTAGCTGAATTTCCATATCGATACTATACGATATGGTACGGTATGAAACCAATACCGATTTACTTATCTTATACTTATTTGTTAGTATTAATAACACAAAAAAAAAAAAAAAAAAATAATCTGTAAAGACATAAAAACATGAAAAGAGTTTGTGTATCTACTTTAATAAATACATGAAAAGAGTTGGTGTATCTACTTTACATATGTAAAACGTATCTTACGTTTTAAATGTAAATACATCATCATTTTATACCTTTAAAAGTATGAGATTCTCTAAAAGGATTCATGTACTTTAGAAAATTCTGCATGCTAAATGATAAAAATAAGTAAAAGGCCAAAAGGGTCAGGACTGTACTCTTTTTTTTTTTTTTTTTTTATGATTTACGGAAATAAAATACATATACACAAAATTTGTTCATCACTACATAGGTAAAATTATTTGACATGAATACTAATCATATAAGTTCAAAATGAATGGTTGATGAAAGCGTAAAAGATGCAGAAGCGTATATATAAATCTTCATAACTATTTTTCTATGCTAAAATAAGAAGAAGAAACGTTATTAAAATCACAACTTTGCAAATTTTTTTTTTTTAATGGCTAACGTTGCACACCATAGGGATTGAACCCCTGACCTCTCCTATCCTAAGTTCTATCTAAACTCACCAATACCACAACTTTGCAATTGACAGTACAAAATAGAATTAAATTTTAACTGCATCATTTATTTCACCGTCAATAATTTTAAGGGGTTAAAATTGTACTGTAGAGATGAATTGGATACCCTAAATTAATGTTTGCTAACCGACCTTCAAACTAGTAATATGTACAATTTATGTTTGCCTTCCATAAATGAGAAGAAACCACTAAATATACATAAGATCATTTAAATTGTTGTCAATCAGATTTCGTTTTTATGAGTTAGAACATGCTTAGTGGGCGTGTTTTTTTCAAAAAAAACCCTCAAACACGCCCAATCATGACTCACCCCCACCCCTTTGGGCGTTTTTGGGCGTTATTTTTGAAAAAAAAACTCCGAAGCGTGTTTTAAATCACACCAAAATGGAAAACTGTTGGCCAATCACATGCATCCCTCTTTTTCTTGGTCAATCCCTTTTTTTTTGTTAGTTTTTTTTAATTTAATTATTTACACCCCTTTTTAACATAATACCCACATTCCCACTATACCCATTTTAAAAAAACGCCCAATAATGCCCCTTGCTGACTGGACTGCCACATGGCGGACAACGCCCAAGGATGGGGGCATTATTCACCCTTACCACTACGCATGATCTTATAGTCTACAGTAATCATTAAAACTAGCATTAAATTGTGAATTCAACACATAATTGGACTAAATAATGCAACTCTATCCGGTGTGGTGGCATAGAGAGAAGGGCAAGCCTCTTCACGCGAGCCACGCCGCCTATTACCGCCCCGGACATGGCATGGATGGGCGTGGTCCTAAAAGGGCTTGAAGATTTCGACGGGCGTGGTGATTGAATGATAGATGATGGTGATTGGTGCTTTTTTAATAAAAATCAGGGCCGGTCCCGAAACGTCTCGGGCCCTATCGGGCCCCGTGCCAAGAAAAAAAATTGGGCCCCACATACCAAAGTAAAAACACATAAATATATATAAAAGTAAACAAAAAAAAACGTTGTATTTTTTCCAAAAACTGATTGTTTTACATTAGTTCATAAACCGTGTTGTTCTCCTAGCATTTTCCGAAGCAAAATAGATATCAAAGCCAATCCATTAAGTCTCTCTTGGGACATCGTTGACCGTAGGTAAGAATTCAACAACATCAACTTTGAGAAGCTTCTCTCCGCCGATGCCACCGTAACTGGAATCGTCAACAACACTCTATATGCTACCAATGCATTAGGAAAATAACTGACTTGAGCCAGATATTCAAAAGCTTCAAATGGGGTGATAATTTCACTTGGTAAAAACACGTCCATCAACTTCAACTCCGAATAGAGTTCGTTAGCATCAATATTCGATGCTTCACCATGCTTTAAAGCATCTTCAAGATTACTACAATACGACTTCAAGTCTTCATCATCAAGTCTCCTCAATGTTTGGGGAAACAAAAAACCAAATAGTTTTTCGTATGCCTCGTATTGTGTAAATCTCGACTCAAGAGATTCAATTGCTTGATCAACGATAGTCAAAAAATAATTCACTCTAAAATCTTCTTCCGGTGAAAAAACAACTTCATTGTCATTTACCTCGTCAAATTGTCTTTTCCTACGAATTTGACGCTTTTGAGGAAACACTGGTTCAATATCCATTTCAAGTGCAATTTTCTCCGCCATTTGAATTGCACTAGATAAACCCACTTCTCTATAACTCTTGAAGAACTTAACCAAGTTTTTTACTTCTTTCATGGCAACATCAATAAGCATATTCTCCCCTTGCAACTTTTTGCTTGCAATATTGACCGTACATAGTATTTGATACCAAATGACAATTGATACTATGAACTCAAAGTCACCAATTTCCGTTCTTGCAAGTGATTTGGCTTCACCTTGAATTTTAATATCATTATCCTTGTCTCCAACCTCAAGCAAAGCTTCTCTAATATCTGAAAGTTGGAATCGAATAGCCTTAACATTTTCAACACGGCTTTCCCAACGAGTAGTAGATAATGATTTGAGAGTTAACCCTTTAACATTGTCTTTCAAAATTTCCCATCTCTTGGTAGAATTGGCAAAGATGGTATATACTCGTTGTATGGTTCCAAAAAAATCTCTAGCTTTTGCACACGTATTAGCCATGTCACATAATGCAAGGTTAAGACTATGACAACCACATGGAGTGTAAAAAGCTCTAGGATTTATTTCTATAAATCTCGATTGAACTCCTTTATATGGTCCTTTCATGTTCGATCCATTGTCATACCCTTGACCTCGCAAATCATCAACATCAAGGCCAAGAGACACCAACTCATCACATGCAACTTTAAATATTCCCTCGCCGGTGGTATCAACAATATTCAAAAATCCTAAAAATGATTCTTCAACTTTAAAAGAATTGGAGTTGTGATTGACATACCTTATGATCAAAGACATTTGCTCTTGATGACTTACATCGGGTGTGCAATCAAGAATGATTGAGTAATACTTTGCTTCCTTTATGTTGTTAATAATATGAGATTTAATTTCACCGGCTAGCAAAAGAATTAACTCATTTTGAATTTTGTGCCCAAGATAATGCACATGTGCTTCATGACTTGTGATACGCCGAACATGTTCTTTCATGATTGGGTCGAACTCTTCCGTCATCTCAACCAAACCCAAAAAATTTCCATTGTTTTCTTCATATAACTTCTCATTTGACCCACGAAATGATATGTTATATTTTGCAAAATACTTAACGAAAGCAATAATTCTCAATAGCTTCATCTACTTTAGGTTTTTTTGTTGAAAAAAAATAATTTTCAATTTTCTCCGCTTGTTTAACGTTTTTCTTTTTCTCTAGCTCCTCTAGTGCTTTTTTACGCTTTTGACAACCGGATAAATATTTATAAGGAGGCATGATTCTGAAAAACATTAGGAATAAATCTAACTTAATTTAAACCAAGTAACACATTCAAACCCAAAATACAACATCAAACTAATATTATAAACCTAAGCAACTAACCAAACAACTAATATAGAACAATAGAACATTATTAGAACCAAAATTGAATAACTATTTGTTCTTACCTTGTTGATTTTGTGCTTCACAAATCAATAAACCGAAATTGAATGTTTCTCTTCTTTGCTATTCCAAGTTTTGAACCCTAAATTCACAAAACAAACAACAATCTAACTTACTACATACACAAATATAAAAAAAATCAAAATCAAAAGCTAGGGTTTCAAGTTTAAACACAAACAATAAACAAATAAAAAAAAAAACTTACCAATATGTTGCAAAACCAATTTGTTGCAAAACCAACGTCCACCACTTAATTGCAAAAGCAATTTCTTGTTGAGGTTGCGATCGGCTAGGTATTCGGGAACGGAAAAGGCCGACACACAAACAGATCCGTATAGTATTAATGAATTGTTGAACTTGGTTTTAATTAATCAAGTTGGGCTATTTAATGGGTTAATTGGGTTTATAAGTTGGGGTTTTTTAATTCAGTTTTTTATAAAATATATCGGGCCCCAACATACATATATATATAAAAAATTTCGAAAAACTTCGGGCCCCTAAAAATGCCGGGCCCTGTGCGGTGGCACGGCCGGCACACCCTCAGATCCGGCCCTGATAAAAATTACAATGAAAAATAATAATAACAATGAACAAAAAAACGCACATTGTCTTTTCCCACCATTTCGTGGTTTTGGGGTTTTGCATGACAAAGCCCTCTCTGCCTACGTGGCAGACACATGACGGAAAATGCCCCCTTCACTTTGCCCACCACACTGAATCGCCTAATAGTTAAGAAGCAGTTGGCTTTTTATTTGAAATAAAATATGTGCAGGAATCAAAAGCTAAAAAAAAGGAATCTATACTATGGGGCTGTTTGGTTGTCGCTGAATGGAGCCATTCAGAGCCAACCTCTGAATCGGTCAGAGGTATCAGCTGTTTGGTTACAAAAACTTCACCTCTTAACTGAACCATTCAGAGCTGAATGGTTCAGCTAGTTTTGATCGCTGAATGAGATATTTGACACTCATGCCCCTTGCTCCACAACACCGACACCATATCCATCATCATCATCATCAACTCCGACACCACCTCCGACACCATCTCCATCATCATCATCATCATCATCATCATCATCATCATCAACTCTGACGCCACCATCGACATCAGCCATCAATGTCTCCAAAAAAAAAACGAAATTAACAGGGGGGGGGGGGGTACCGTGAACGCGTCGGAATCCATTATCACCGCCGCCGTAACGGCGGCGGCTCCGCCTATCTCCGCCTCTTTCTCTCTGTATTTCAAATATCTCTCTCTCTCTTCGTTCCCGTCTTCTCTCCATCGAGAGTCTCTCTCGTCACCGCGTCATAACACATCGGAGGTCAAGGGGGGGGGGGGTGTTTCGCTGAACCTAGTCACCGCCGCCGCCGCCGCTCACGGCGGCGAGTCTTTATCCGCTGCCGTCATCAGAAACGAGAGGGGGAGGTGTGGCTGTCGTCGGTTCTTCACGGTTCTTCACGGCCGATTTGAAACCCAAATGAAAGAGATGAATGATGATGAATGATACTGATGAATGATGATGATGATATTGGTAGAAAAAAAAGGGGTGTTAAAGTTTGGTGGGGGTGATACTGATGAATGATGATGATATATTGGGTTTTATAGAAAAAAATCTATAATGGGTTTATTTTGTGGGGAGGGGTAAAAACGTCATTTTATACTGTCATTCAGATATAGAACCAAACAACACTTTACTGGTTCAGCACTTACCCATTCAGACCCTCTTACCCATTCAGACCTCTTATTCATTCAGCACTTATTGGTTCAGATGTTGCCAAACAGCCCCTATATAATAAAAGAAACTAATGGATGAACACTTGTCATTATTCTAGACCATCCTTAATTATAGATAATAACTAGGTTAGAACCCCGTGTATTACACGGGCTGAATAAATATAATTTTATATACTAAATAAAAAAATGTATCTTTAAACACCTTCTATTGCACTAATTGAACATATACATGTATTACACGGTTTAAATACATATGATGTAATCGGTTAACACACAGTCGTTAATATCTGTTTTTTGAAAAAATGAACTTTGATATACTATATAATTTTATAACATTTTCGAGCTCGAAAAAATGTGTCCTTAGTCCTTAACGAAATTGGGTATTTGGCTCACTAAAGATCTAAACCTAATGCCAAAGGGGTTAATAACTAATCTAAACCATAATAATAGTTTTGTAAGGGGAACTATGTTGGTGTTTGTATGGATGTACCCGATTAAAAAATATTTTACATATACATATAGGGTTTTTTTCGTAAAAAAACGTGCCCCTTGAAATATCGGGCCCTGGCCGGTGGTCCTCACCGCCCACCTCCAGGGCCGGCCATGGATAAACCCGTGTAATACACATGGTTTTTAAAGATATAATATTATTTTATTATTTCCTATATAAAATTAGATTTATTCAACCAGTACAATACACGAAGTTTTTTTAAAATATAATTTTTTATTATTTAGTATATAAAATTATATTTCTTCCACTTGTGAATACACATGGTTTTTTTAAAATATAGTTTTTTTATTGTTTGATATATTAAATTATATTTACTTAACACGTGTAGTAAATGAGGTTTTTAAAAATATGATTTTTTTTATTTAGTATATAAAATTACATTTATTCAACCCGTATAATACACGGGGTTTTAACCTAGTTAACTTTTTATAGGTAACTTGATATATATATATATATATATATATATATATATATATATATATATATATATATATATATATATATATATTCTTTACTTATGAAAAATAAGAGAGAAAAATTCCAAAATGGTTCTTGAGTTTATACCACTTCAGTAAAAAAAATAAAACTTTTTGTAGCTGAGTCCTTAAGATTTTATTTTTGTTACCATTTTCATCCAATCGGCAAAAAAAGGTTAGGATTTTTTGTTAACTTCTGTTTTTGAAGAGAAATTTGGTGTTTTAGAAGAACTGATGCATTGCTAACGTAGGAGTTGAGCCAACATGTTTATAAGGGTTTTTTTTAGCAATCTACATTGGAGATACGATAGTTGAATTGATATTGGTTACTTGGATAATTTAAGTTATTTTTATGTAGATTTATTCGTAGAAAACAAAAATTATTCATTTAGATAAGCTTAAAAATGAATATCTTTAAGTAAAAATAAATAGATATTTAAAATTAAGTAGGAGATAATTATGTAGGAGATAGAGATGGGAAAACATAAAAATAAATAGCTTAAATGAACAATAATTTAAATTAAAGAATATTTATCTACAATTAAGTAATATTAGATGCTCTAGAATAATGACAAGTGTCCTTTTATTGGTTTCTTTTATTATATAGTATAGATTATTTAATTTAAATTATTAAATATTAATTAAATTAATATAAATCTTTTATAAAAAAATAATATCGCATAAATATTCGGTATTCTAAACCGACCCCAAAGAGAAACACAATTTGGATGTTGATAGATTTTCTAATTTATATTTAATATAAATAATAACTAGGTTATAACCCCATATATTACACGAGTTGAATAAATAAACTTTATATACTAAATAATAAAACAATATATCTTTAAAAACATCCTTTATTGCACGGGTTGAATAGATGTAATTTTATATATTAAATAATCAAAAGTTATATCTATAAGAATCATATTGTACTGGTTGAATAAATGTAATTTTATATATCAAATAATAAAAAAGTTATATCTTTAAAACCACGTGTATTACATGAGTTAAATAAAGGTAATATTGTTTACCAAATAATAAAAAAAGTTATATCTTTAAAAACACTCGTGTATTACACGGATTGAATAAATATAATTTTATATACAAAATAATAAGAAAATTATATTTAAAAAAACTAATGGATAAAAATAAAAATCCATTTTGATTTAGAAAGATTTTTTTAACAATAGATAAACCCGTGTATTACACAGGGTTTTTAAAGATATAACTTTTTTTTCTTATTTGCTATATAAAATTAGATTTATTCAACCCGTACAATACACAGAGTTTTTTTAAAATATTTTTTTTTTATTATTTAGTATATAAAATTACATTTCTTTCACCCGTGAATACACAGGGTTTTTTTTTAAATATAACTTTTTTATTATTTGGTATATAAAATTACGTTTATTCAAACCGCACAATACACGGGGTTCTTAAAAATATAACTTTTTATTATTTAATATATAAAATTATATTTACTCAACACGTGTCATAAAAGAGGTTTTTAAAAATATATTATTTTTTCATTTACTATATAAAACTATATTTATTAAACCCGTGTAATACCCGGGGTTCTAACCTAGTTAACTATATGTTAATTTGCAAAAAATTCTCCTCTCAAAAATACTATTTTTTTGGTTGACTCTTTTTTTTACTCTTTAATTTTCTTCTAATTTTAATCTTTTTTGAGTTAAATGCCATTTTAGTCCCTGTGACTTAAGCCGTTTTGCCAGTTAGTCTAAAAGTTTTATTTTTCGCATGTGGGTCAAAAAAGGTTTTACCGTTGCCATTTTAGTTCACTGGGTTAACTTCATCCATTTTTTATGTTAACGAGAAAGACAATTCAGTCATTTTATATGTAATTCTTCAAAACTTGAACTCGGCTCAAAAGCTTACGGTAGCCAACTAGCTCGAGCTCAATTACAAGTGAATTTATCCAGGTATTCATGACTGGATCACGGGTTAGTTTAATGATTTTTTATGTTTTTATATTTACGTAACTTAACAAAAACAATTACCACTTACATAACCATATCAACTAGTAATAATGCCCACGCGCGTTGCGGCGTGTGTTCAAGCGTTATGTGATGTGTTAACCGTATGAAACGTGTATTGCGATTGAATTAAAACATAAAGTAAACCGAATTTATGTCGTACTATTATAATGTATTATACGTGACCCGACACATACATAGAAAACATCATCGGTATAAAGGAAAAACAAACACGTGTAATCAATATGGATTAATTACTAATTAGAGTTTTTAAAAAAATGAAGGGAAAAAAAAAAGAAATCACAATCTGACTTCACTCGATTGAGAACAAAATTAACGAAACGTACAAAAATAAGCATAAAAACGTATTATATTTGACCTAACTCGTTTTACAAAAATATTTACGTTGAAATGTAGACCAACTCGAATTTATACCGCACGTACATAATAATATGCACGTAAAATGTTTTATTTAATGAAAACGTATTATATTTGACCTGACTTGATTCATGTTAAAGTGTTTACGTCGAAATGCAGACCAACTCGAATTTATATCGAAACGTATATAAAAATATTTAGCGGGTTGTAAAATTGAGTAATAGCATAGGGGTTAAAACTACATTTTTCAAAAGTTAAGGATTTGTATGATCAGTGAGAAAACAAAAGGGTCCATTTTTGTAAAAGCTTAAAAAAGTAGGGACGCGGGTACATCGCAAACGTTGAACGAATTAGTCCAAGCATTATTCAAAGTGTTAATCATATGAACACACACGTTTCGGCGTACCCGATTGAACTCAATGTAACCTATAGTTGCATTACGATTGGATCAAAACGTAAAGTAAATCGAGTTTATACTGTACAATCATAACGTATTATATGCAACCTGACTAGCCCGAATTTATACTATAAAGTCAAAACGTATTATATGTTACCCGATTCGTATGTAGAAAACATACAAAATAAAGCACGAAAGCGTATACCAAATTTACTCCGAAACGTAAAAATGCAAAGTTTAAAAGTTGAAGGGTCGGTATAAAGCATATGGGCAAAAAAATTAATTACGAAAGTATGGACCAAAAACGTAAGTTACAAAAGTAGGTCAAAAGAAAGATTCTATATGGCAAAAATGTAAATTATAAAAGTATATGTTAAAAATGAAAAGTTTCAAAGTGAAAGGGTGATAGTGGAAAATCACCCAAAGTTAAAGGGATGATAGTGGAAAATTCCACCTTCATTGTACTTTAAGATGTATAGAAATTACATCACAAACTGAAAGAAAGAAATAAAATTGTGACCAACATAAATGACAACAGTATAACCAATAGCTTACAAGTATGTGAATGATATTTTGTTTGTTGAAAACTATAATATTTAAAATTATAAACAATTTCAAAATTACATGTTGGAATGCAAAAACAGAAATGGGTGCATGCCTGAAAACATGAAGAGGCCAGGCACATCTTACTCCATTTCTTTTTCTGGTCCAAAATACATGGTACAACAAGCTGAAACAAAAACAAGAAAACATCCAACAACTTTACCAAATGACAGCGTGTATCGCAATGATCCCAGGCCCCATAACTGGTATAATGCAACCTGCAAGCAACGTATTATGATACAATTGAAAATGAATATACTTCATCATCATCATCATACTCAGTAAATCCCCCCCGCGAGGGCTCACACATTTACTTGTATAATGCAACTTTTGTCAAATTAGGATGTGTCTCTTAATGCGGTCTGAAGCGTTTTCTTTTATAGAAGGTGCTACCTTTCTTTATATGTATTTAGTATAGAAATTCACAAGATGAATTTAGTATAGAAATTCACAAGATGAAATAAGAATCAATTTGCTACTTTTCTAAAACCGACTGTTTTGGCTCAAAACCAAAGGCAGATGCATACTAGAAAAGGGTACAACATGCACCTTTATCTATCAAGAATAAGTTCTTCATGTTCTCTAGATTTTTTGTAAATCAACTTCCATTATTCTTCATGAATTTCCTAACGCCTCCCATATGCTTTTGACATTCTCATAAACTTGACAAAGTAAAAAGTACCAAAAAAAAAAAAACTTATGGGACCATCTTTTATGTTTTATCACTCTGAAAAATATTCTTGCTGTCATGGAGTCGCCACTGTATTATGACAATTTCTGTGTATCTTTTAGTATGGGTTCAAATTGTTAACCAAATTTGCTAACATGAGTAGAATGGCTCGTATAAACAAAAAGCAACGAGAGATGTTACCTCAAGGTATTGAATATTTGCAACCTTGCTGGTTTTCTCAAGCTGAAGCCCACGTGCCAGAAATAACTGCAGCAAAATATTGTTTTTTTTTTCAGACTAAAATTTAACTAGTAGATGACCACAATGACAAATTGTATATTATTTGGCGTAAGTTCAGAAGCTCACCTCAGCAAAAAAGGCCAATATGCTGAGAAAAATCATAAGAACAAAAGAATAGAAGCTAGGCAGCACAAAGTCCTGAAAAAAAAATTAAATAAATACATTAATGAACACTAGAAATAATCAAATAAACCTTCATCTCCAGGAATGAATAGAAAATGAAAAATATATTGGTTTTATGGACTGATTTGACTAGATTTGACATTTGAGTGAGTACTAGACATGCTTTATATATATATAAAACCAATAAATATAAATAACTAGTATTTTGATTTGCCGCGTCAAAACTTAAAGTAACTCGAAATAATTGACCTGACTCGTTTTCGAACAAAACTTACGTCAAAACACAGACCAACTAAAAACGCACATGAAAATAAGCATGAAAATGTATTATATTTGACCTGACTCATTACTGAGAACCAACTTGGATTTATACCGTAACGTACTTAAAATCAAGCACGTACGAAAATAGTGTTTTTACGTTAAAGAATGGTACCACGCCTTCCAGCGTCGAAACGTAAAGTAAATCGAATTTATACCACCTAGTGAAAACGTAGTATAGTTGACCGACTCGTTTCCGAACAAAACGTAGACCAACCACAAACGTACTTAAAAATAAGCATGAAAACGTATATTTGACCCACGTACATAAAAATACGCACTTAAAACTCAAGGGTGGTCAAAATGAGATTTACAAAGTTTTTAGAAAGCTGAGGGGGTGTAAGTGGCAATGCTAAAAGTTGAAGGGTTGAATACACAAAAAAATGGGTTGGATGGCATTGTTGTAAATTTGGCAAAGAAAAACAATAAAAATACAGGTTTTGTCTTAGTTCTTGGGTACTATTCTCAAGACACCTTCTTTTGTTATATTAATAGATAATGTCTTTATAAAATTCAATAATGCTTGTATTTTGAGATAACTGCAATAAGCCAATAAGGTATCGTTTATCTCATTGGCCACGTCTGGTAATTAGGTACAACGACCACATTCAAAATTTCAAATATAATCAACTTCAGCTAAACTGATATTAACAAATTACAGTCTTACTTGGGAGATTATCATGCATATGGCCACCGAAGCAGTAGAGAGTAGACCAAACGAAAATATAGTGCCCCTGAAAAAAAAAATGAAGATATTTAAAAAAAATATATATTTAACTTGCGAAATAAATATTTAAAAAACAGCAGAATGAGAAAGCCATACTTACACAGGTTGGTCAGAAGCCTTTGCTGCTGCTCTTAAATAGCAGTAACTCACTCCACCAGCCAATGCCGACACTAAACCAATCAAAACCGCAAAAACATGCACACCTTTAGTTTTAGCTTCCACTGATACTCCTGCACAGAAAAGAAAACAGATATGATAGAAAATTTGCATAGGTCAAACTTGTTAAAAAGGTCAACTCTAATCTATATCGATATATTAATGCACTTCTGTACCTTGTATGCTGGTAGGTGATCCAAGAAGAAAGAGGACCCCAAAGAAACTGAAAGCAATACCTGAAAATCAGATATCAATCATGAAAATAATTATTTGCAACTGTTCAAGAAATGGAAGACAGATGAAGTAAGTTTATGGAACCATCTGGTACAAGAAGTACTAAATGTCAAACGGAAACGATAGTTTCATATGTACGATTGTTAACGTACCTGCTACATCTACAATTTTCAGATTCTCGTTCAAAATGAAGCGTGCTGCAACTGAGGCCATTAGTGGAGTTGTAAAGCTTAATATCATAGCTTGAGACATAGGTAGTCTCTGAATACTGCAAAGAAATGTTTCACCGTGAAATTAAGAGACGTAATTGTACTTTTGGACAAATGCTTAAACACATGTTTGGGATAACCTTAGGTCACAGCAAGGCAAATACCATACTAAAATCTCTATGTTATATCTTATTAGTGTGTTTTTATGTTTAAGGCTAAGTATGTTTTATAAGTGTGTTGTTTAAGAATTAACGATATAAAAATTGTTATGTATGATCATTTTTTTAGTATTTATTTAATAACGTCTCACATACTAAAAGTCTGGTTTGATTTGCAAAAATCCAGAAAACATCAATGGGCAAGTACACAAACATGATACTTTCACAAAATAGATTACAAAAAGCATAGAAATGTAGAAATTCAATCATATGCGTATAGATTTCAGATTTGAATGTGATCTATAAATGCCAAAAGGCACAAATGATTTGACACAAACAGAATAAACCCATGAACAAGAACACATATTGGTAAAACGGGCAGTTATTCACAATGTTAAGGGTTAATGTTTCAACTGCAGCAGGTTCAGAAGGAAAACTTACCAGTAAATGAAAACTAACAAAGATACACATCCAGTAAGAGCCCTTGAAACTAAAAGATTCCTGACATTTGCAGGTCCAAATATTGGTTCTCCACTTCTTCTTAACCACATAAACGATAATATCGAAATAATTACACATCTTGTAAATGCTACCTCAAAAAGAGGAAGTGATTGAGCTGCCATTACAAAAACAAAATATATAAAATGTAAGACGGATCAACTGGAGGCCAAACTAACCTAATACCATACTTAAGTATGGGTGGCTTTGCTTTTAGAAAATGCTATACTTAATTAACTTAAAGCACTATAATATTTTAGCACACAACTGACAAAAATAAACTAGCAAGTTTACGTCTTTTGGCGTTCAGACACCTTAGAACTTGGCTTATGAAGATATCACCTTGGTGTTGAGAGCACTTCTATTTCAAAATAAATGTTCTTTTCAAAACACATCAATGTACACAACTTTTTTTGGTTTTTCGAGATTTTCGTTCTCCTGTTCTAATAACCTCTTAGCACACTTACGGCTTACTGTTACCAGTACCACATTATTTATTTTCTACTATCAGGTACCTCTCACCCATGAAATCTTGAGCAGTTAGACAAATAGCACATGGTATGTTGTTTAGTTTAATGGAGCGTTGCAATGTCGGTAATCTAGTAACTGAGTAATCTAAACAGATATTTACAAAATATAACTAAACATCACACACAAACATTGTTATCCTAGCAACTTATCAAACACACTGTTCCATTATTACAAAAATGAAAATCACTAACCAGAGCAAACATCCAGAAGAACTTCCATTACACAATATATTACAGCCGATGATACCATACACAACAAGCCAGAATACCTAGATCCACCCCAAACCCAAACAACAAACTGCCAAACCGGCGACGTCTCCGTTTCAACTAACCTTGCAATCTGGTCCTGTGTTGGTCAATTAACTCATCATCAACTAACAGTTAATCAGTACCGAAATAGTTGACCTATAGGCTAGGGTTTGAGGAATACCTTGTTAGACTTACGCCTAGGGTAGGAGACAGTGAATATATTGATATTAGGCTTATCTGATTGGATCAAGAGAGGCGTTATCTGATCTTCTGAAACTGGATCGGAAGGTTCGGGAGATGCTACTAGTTCTACTACGTGAGAAAGTTCTCGTTCTCGTTCTCGATCTTGTTCGTGCTCTCTGCCATCAGTAGATGTGGAATCCATTGGTTTTGCATGAAAGATAAACCCTAGGTCTTCAGGACTATGTGAATGAGAGTCTTGTAAGAAAAAAGATGGTGCTAATTCGCAGAGGGAGGGAGAGAAGACGACAACCACTAGTATCGGTCAATGATGGGAAGGTGTGAGTGGTGGTGACAGGCCAACGGTCAACTGAGCTGGCTATACGGGTCCATTTTGCAGGATTCTGGTATTGATGGGTTGGATTCTGATTTTGGGTGTGCATTAGACTAAAGGGTATGGAGAGGATGGGCTTGGAGGGGATGAGCCGCCACGTAGGCGACACGTAGGCGGCTCGTGGGGGATGGGCCTCCTTCATATTTGAGAGGGATGGAGCCGAGGCTACCCCACCTCATTATTTTATAATTTTCTAGGTGTTTAAATTGAAAAATGATGAGAGAGAGTGTATTTAAATTGAAAAAGGATGAGAGAGGGGGGGTATTTAAATTGAAAAAAGGAAATATAATAATTGAGGTGGGGCCACAACTCAAACGGCTGGTGTGGGACGTTTGGGCCGCAGCCGAGCCTAGGGGGGTGGTGTGGGGGCTCGGCGCCGGACCGAGCCGGGGCTAGCCGACCCCCATACCCATTAGTCTTAGGCTGTTTGCAAGGTTCCTTTCCTGATATTGATCTTGACGGGTTCGTTAATAAGGGCACCCCCCTAAAGCCCAATCGCCTAGAGTTTGGGAGAAAAGTTTGACCTATCCTCTTGTCAGATCAAACGTAGTGGGGCGCTATGCCCTCACATAGCGCCGGGTAACACAGCCACAAGGGGCGGTATGGATGAGAAAAAGAGGGGGGGCGCGACCTCTATAACGGCGGTATGGGGGGAGGTTTCAAACTTTGGACCAATAAAAAATTAGTTAGTGTTTTTATAATTAATTAATAAAAACGAAAATTAATAATTAGGTATTGATGGGTAGGGGTTTTATGACTACGGACTCTAATGATATAACGCCCCATAAAGCCCTTGTGTGACGTGGCACGACACGTGTCGCATAACGCCCCACAGGGGGCTTTATGACTACGGATGGCCTCAGAGTAGTGGAGTATCGAGCCATTCTTAAATATCGTTTACTGATCCCCAAGTTCTCAGTTGATGAGCCTTGCCCTGTTTGCCGTAAAGTTTGTTTGGATAATTTTGGTGAACATGCGCCTCATTGCAAGGAGGTTCCAAGATTTAAATATTAAATACAGACATGATTTAGTAAGCGATGTCCTCTGTGATGTGTTAAAACGAGCAGGATCTCGACAAAAAAAATGGCTTTTGTGAATTTCTTCACATATCCACTTGAAGGGAGGTCTACTCTTCGGCCATCAGATGTTCTTGTGTTTGGATAGACAGGGGAACATGCTTGTGTGGACCTGAAAGGAGTATCCCCCTTGTGGGGCTGAGGGACAACCAATTCGTTGTTGGCCCACTGTTGAAGGCAAATTAGGGAAAGTTGCTAAGCATGAGAAAGTCTGTGCTGAAAATCAACACGTTTTCATCCCTTTTGCTTTTGATACATTTGGGTCTCTTGCCCCCTGAAATTGTTGAATTCCTGAAAGAGCTCGCGGGTCATGCACAGTAAGTCAGTAACTCATTGGTGCTGAAGAACCCTAACTTTTTTTCAGTTGGAACGGTTTTGCCATTCAAAAGGCTGGGAAGGGGTCGCTGTGCAGCTTGTTGCTTGCTTTGTCACACCCCAACTGATGGCGGAAACATCGGAGTGAGACGAAAACAAGATTGCAAGAGACATCACAACCACTATTGTGACAATAATTTTTTAAATAACTTTTCATTTCATTTCAAAAAGATTCTAGTACAATTCATGGAAGCAAATTTCAACAAGTTGAAACCTACCAACTTAACAACAAAACATAGAATTTAACTAGGTGCGTTTCTAGCCATCCTGCTAGATTCTTTCAACGCATCATCATCATAAGCCTGCAATATATATTAAAGTAACATGTCAACAAAAAATGCATTGGTGAACATACAAGTTTAGTGTACTAGCATACGTATAAAAAGAATTTTACGAGATCCACATGACAAAAACGTATACTAAGGCATAAACATAACATGAACTAGCATGCATCACATACATATCAACCCAAAGATTCCACTAGTGTAATCTTGTCGTCTAACGACAAGACCATTTGTATGATTGTATTACTTAACATAGACCCATCAATGGACGGTGTGCTACTCCTATAGCGCTATACATATTAAGGTAGGCTTGTACGAAGTTAATGACAAAGTATAGTGCAAGAATGACTTCTAGCATGTACGTATTTCTAAAGTATAAACGTATAAAGCATGTATATTGGATTCGTTTGTATAAATAACGTATTTACATATGTGTGTTCTCGATCTTGTTCGTGCTCTCTGCCATCAGTAGATGTGGAATCCATTGGTTTTGCATGAAGAGAAACCCTAGGTCTTCAGGACTATGTGAATGAGAGTTGTGAGAAAAAAAGATGGTGCTAATTTGCAGGAGGGAGAGAGAGAGAAGACGACAACCACTAGTATCGGTCAATGATGGGAAGGTGTGGGTACTGGTGGTGACATGCCAACGGTCAACTGAGCTGGCTATACGGGTCCATTTTGCAGGATTGTGGTGTTGATGAGTTGGATTATGATTTTGGGTGTGCATTAGGTTGTTTGCACAGGTTCCTTTCCTTTCCTAATATTGATCTTGACGGGTTCGTTAATAAGGGCACCCCCCTAAAGCCCATGATCTTTTGGCGAGTGTCCTTTATAGTAAAATTATCCAGAGTTGGGAGAGAAGTTTGGCATATCCTCTTGTTAGAGTAGTGGAGTATCAAGCCATTCTTAAATATCGTTTACTGATCCCCAAGTTCTCAGTTAATGAGCCCTGCCCTGTTTGCCATAAAGTTTGTTTGGATAATTTTGGTGAACATACGCCTCATTACAAGGAGGTTCCAAGATTTAAATATTAAATACAGACATGATTTGGTAAGGGATGTCCTCTGTGATGTGTTAAAATGAGCAGGATCTCGACAAAAAAAAGTGGCTCCTGTGAATTTCGTGACATATCCACTTGAAGGGAGGTCTACTCTTCGGCGAGATGTTCTTGTGTTTGGATGCACGGGGGAACATGCTTGTGTGGACCTAACAGGAGTATCCCCCTCGTGGGGCTCAGGGACAACTAATTCGTTGTTGGCCCACTGTTGAAGGCGAATTAGCGGAAGTTTCTAAGCATGAGAAAGTTTGTGATGAAAATCAACATGTTTTCATCCCTTTTGCTTTTGTTATATTTGTGTCTCTTGCCCCCTGAAGTTGTTGAATTCCTGAAAGAGCACAGCGGGTCATGCATAGTAAGTCAGTAACTCATTGATGCTGAAGAACCTTAACTGTGTTTTCAGTTGGAACGGTTTGGCCATTCAAAAGGGGGGTCGTTGTGCAGCTTGTTGCTCGCTTTGTCACACCCCAACTGATGACGGAAATATCGGAGTGAGACGAAAACAAGATTGCAAGAGACATCACAACCACTATTGTGACAATAATTTAATAAATAACTTTTCATTTCATTTCAAAAAGATTCTAGTACAATACATGGAAGCAAATTTCAACAAGTTGAAACCTACCAACTTAACAATGAAATATAGAAGTTAACTAGGTGTATTTCTAGCCATCCTGCTAGATTCTTTCAACGCATCATTATCACAAATGTGCAATATATATTAAAGTAACATGTTAACAAAAAATGCATTGGTGAGCATACAAGTTTAGTGTACTAGCATACGTATAAAAAGAATTTTATGAGATCCACATGACAAAAACGTATACTAAGGCATAATCTCACACCCCAACCGATGGTGGAAACATCGGAGTGAGACGAAAACGAGATTGCTCGAGACTTCATAACACTAAATTGTGACAAGTATTTAATAATAAATTTCATTTCATTACTAAGATTAATTACATTGTTTGAAATTGAATACAACAAATTGAAACAAAATGAATTACGTTACAACAAGTAATTAAAGTTTAAAATGTGTTTCTAGGCATCCTACTAAGTTCCTTGCATCATCATCATCATCATCATCATCATAATCCTGCAATATGTTTTATAGTATAGTTAAATACAAAAATATTGGCGAGTATACAAGTTTTGAGTACTAGCATAATATAATAAAAGTTTGTCTTAAATCCAACATGGAAATTTATATACAAAGTTGTAGCTAGCATGCATAACTATAGGCCAAACCCGAGTGTCCACAAGAATAATGTGCATCCCTCGTCACCAAAGTGAACGAGACCGTAAAGTATAATGTGCATCCCTCGACACCGAAGTAATCGGGACCGTAAAATATGTTAACTTAACAATACCCCGTTGGGTGGTGTCCTACTCCTATAGCGCTATAATTGTTAAGGTGAGCTAACTAAGTTAATGACAAATAGAGTGCATGAAAGTATTCTAGCATAAACAACCTAAGCATAGCAAATAGCATGTTTGGCGGATTGAGTGATTGAATATGTTTGATTATGTGTATTGTGAATTTTGATAGTTGAAACATGTTACACCCAAAAGTGCATTAAAGCGTAAAAAGGGTCAAGTATACTCACAGTTTGCGAAGAAATTTCCACTTAGTGAGTTTGACGAGTCTTGAGTTGTTGGAACACCGAAGTTACCAATTTTGGTTCTTGAACTTTTTGCCCAAAGTTGAAAATCTTGGAGATTTGAGAGAGTTTGGAAGTAATTTGGAGGTGGTGCAAGTGTTTGGAAGGTGTTAGAGTTGGTATTTATAAGAGGGTTAAGTGGTTTGAGTTTAAATGAAGGTGGTTGGAAGTTAGAAGGGGTATTAAATGAGTTGGTTGGAGGTTAGAAGGTGGGGTTGGGGTATTAAATGAGTTGGTTGGAGGTTAGGACATTAAAGAAAGTGGTTGGGGAGATGAAAATTTTCATTTTTAGTCCTTGCACTTGTATTGTTGGTTATTTTATGCTATAAAGGTGTATGCAGGTATATTATAAGTATGATACATGTATGAATGTGATTCCGAAAAAATATAATCTCGATGTATGTCTCGGTTTTAAATTAAAATGTGTATTTCGCGACTGATTACATATTATGCATGTATGATTAAACAAGGTTGATATAAAAATACGATTTCCATTATGATCAAAGTCTCGAGATTACAAGGATTGAAATGAAGTAAGAATACAAGTTTCTAAAAATAAAAATGTGAATACAACTTTCTAAATATGGAAAGTACAGAAAATGCGAAGCGTTACACATAAACTAGGATGCATCACATACGTGTCAACCCGAAGATTCCACTAGCGTAATCTTTTCGTCGCAACGACAAGACCGTTTGTATGATTGTATTACTTAACATAGACCCATCAACGGGTGGTGTCCTACTTCTATAACGCTATACATATTAAGGTAGGCTTGTACGAAGTTAATGACAAAATATAGTGCAAGAATGGCTTCTAGCATGTATGTATTCCTAAAGTATAAACGTATAAAGCATGTATATTGGATTCGTTTGTATAAATAACGTATTTGCATATGTGTGTTTGTGTGAGTTTTAATATGGTAATATATATTGCACCCAAAAGTGTGAAAACGAAAATTGTAACACCTCGCAAAATCACGACCAATATAATAAAGACACGTGTCATGGACTTTAAACGTGTAATAGATTGATCTAGAGGGGCTAAATTTGGCAAACAATGTAAATATGTAAGTAAAAGGATCCAAAGTGTCAACATGCCAATCTTGTGCCTCTGATTGACCTCACACGACACTAGTATTCTTTAATGAATAATTTATCGAACATAGAAAGTCGTTTGTGCTTAAATTAAGGATCTTACGAAACATAGGGGTTAAAAGTGTCAACATGTTAATTGTTACCTCTGAGTGACCTTTTAACGATCCCAAAAACATTGTAATAATTGTATATTTCGTTCTCAAGAATAATTGATAGTAATTTTGTGTAGATTCAATGAAAACAAGACTTTTCGGGTGACCTTATATCTAACCGGGAGCTTAACGGAGTTAAATAATGATCCAAGACACTTGAAAGTTACTATGGGGGTCATAAGTGCAATAAAAGATAGTTATTTAAATTAAAAATGGATCAGGGACTGAAATTGCAAAGTTTGGAAACTGTTTACCGGATTTTCCCATTGTCGCGGCCCGCGTAGACTCCCTATGAGTCTTACGCGGCCCGCGTAAAAGTGCCAGCGACTGAAAAACCTGCACAGCTGCAGGTTCAGTCAGTTCCACCGCCTTTGCATGCTAGTTTTCGATTCTAGGGGATTGTTTGATGGTTTCTTCTGCCACCACAACACCTGTAAACATCTGGGAGCCTCCCTAAACAGGTGTAATGATCTTGGCAACTTCAAATCTCCTATAAATAGCCCACATTTTGATCACTTAGAACTTGCACAATTGAGTTTTCATTCAAAGCTCACTCTCTGAAGTCTCTTGGAGCTTTAGGAAGTTTTCCTCAGTTCAAATTTTGTGCTAAGGATTCTTGTAAGCATTCTAAGCTTCTTTAGTTAAGTTTTATTAGTTTAATGACTGAAAGTCAAAGCTATCGTAAATAAGCTTTGACTTGGTGATTAATCACAAACGGTCCAGCCATTAATCGAATTTAAAGTGGCTATGAGTTGGTAATTATGTAGGTAATAAACCCTTAAAAGGGCACCTACTGATTATCACTTTTACTTGGTCAATTGTCGGGTCAAACTTATTAATAAAAAGTCAAACGGGTAAGTTTTTACAAATAAATTCATAACTGATAATGCAGAGGTTATGGAACATGTTTTGACACTAAAATAACTTGGTAAATAATATAAGAACATGTCTAGGCATGTTCAACCCGACAATTTTGAGTTTAGGCTCGGTTCGAAACCGAAAGTCGCAAAAGTAGACTTTTGCTTTGACTTTCAATTCTGACCCGAATTAGCTTAGTTTAGATATGCCTTAGGGTTCCTTTAGGACCATATTATAGGTTAGTATAACCCTCTGAGGTTATACAACTTGGTTCCATAGAAATCCTAGTTCATCGCATGTTTCCGTTAAATGCTTAAAAGTTGACCATTATGCCCTTTTGATATTAAAACGAGATTTTTGAAAATGTGAGAGGACAAAAACCTTTATTACTGATTTATAAACATGTCCTAAAAATTTGACATCATTTTATGGTTTAAATAGAAGTTATGCGCGATATCGTAAAATGAAAGTTTTTTATTAATTAAATGACATTTTTGGCATAAATCATATTTAAACTCAACTTTTGACACCAAACTTGCCACCTAATGTTAAGATATAATATTTAGGGATTTTTGGAAAAATTTTTTAAATTTTAAACTGATCATAACATAGGGTTTTTGCATAGACTCGGTAATTGACGGTAATGCCCTTTTTGCTAATAAAATAAGTTTTACACATCCTTTACATATCAAACCTTTTTCTACTGATTTTATACATTAAATAAATTATTTTAAACAGTAGAGGCTGATCAAAATCTTAGATTTCCTTAATCAACCCGAATACCGTCAAATACCGACTTTTATGCGATTTAGACGCATAGTATGGGTTAAAACTATATTTAACACCTAAGACTTATTACCTACTGATATTATAAGTAAAATTTCATACTTTAATAGTAAGTAAAAGTTTTGAACTCAGATTTCCAAATTTGACCCTTATAGCATATGTGGAATGACCAAAATGCCTCTACGGTGCATAGTTTGGCCATAAATGATAAAATTCACATATGTGTGATATCTTACTGATGTAACTTGTTAAAATAAATATTTTTACTGATTTTTTTAGACCAGAACCTCAGATTTCCATTTCACCTCTTTTATGAACTTTAAAATGACCAAAATACCCTTACGGGGCATAAATTGTTTTTAAATTGGTTTTGGGCATAATGGAAGATATCCTACTGATATCATAACTTATTTAAAGCATATTAACTTGTGGAACCTGTACATGATTCATTTGGTTACCCGGTATGCATATTCGCGTTCGGTACGGTTTATGTAACTAGTTTGCATAAATTAACCGAAACGGGTCAAACCTTATCATTTTTACTTCAAAATCCAGAATGTGTTTAGTTTACCCATTTTATACAAGTCTTCATACTTGTCGGGTCTAAATCACATTCTAATCCAGTCTTCGCTTAATCTTGTGTTTTGAACCGTAAGCCTTTCATTAAAACTAACCGGTCTAAGTTAAGACTTAAATAAGACCCATTAGGAATCTAATAGGTTATTAAAAACCTTCATTCCAGATTTAGGAGCCCAGTAAAAGCTACATGTACTGCTGATTGATATACGGCTGAGATAAAATTATATTTTTGCTCAGGTAAATACTTTTAACTTATTTTCCGTTATACGGGCTTGGGATACGGTATTTAATAATACCGCTTGGTCGGGTATTGAATCTTTAATCGATTAGTGGTTAAATCATTGAAATAACCCGTTTTAATCTGTTTTGTTTGGTGCAATGCCTTTGGGGGGTTAATGACCGTGTCCTGGATATCCTCGGCTCATTCATTGAATGGCCATGACTTAAGCACGGGGTGTAGGCATACACCTGACAGTTGCATATGTAAAAGATATAACCACTCGTTGAGGATAACTCGTCATGGAATTATATTAGTGGTGTGTCTATTAATCTTTAACCCGGTACTTCTAACCCGGGCTACTGAATGGACGACAAACTTGTAAATCTGTATACAAGATTATTTTTAAATAATTGTCCCAAGTTATAAAAGAATATTTGTGCCTTGTGCATTTAAATCAATTTTCTTAAATGTTTTCAAAAGAGTCAGTTAATTGTATTTACCAGTGTAAACTGACGTATTTTCAAAAAGGTTAAGTGCAGGTACTAAGCGTAATGGGCTGGAACTCCTGAGTGATTAAATAAAGAGTCTTGCAAGCTTTTATCACTTTAAGTCTGTTGAACAATACTCCTTTTGTTTTGATCCGCCTGTGGATCCTCTTACAACCGTTGTGTAATATTTTATGTTACTTTCAAATCGGTTTGTATAATTACTTTTAGACTTCCGCTGTGCATTTAAACTGTGATTAATTGTCTATGATGATATCAACTATGTCACGATACTCCCCACCGGTAATACGTGGAAATATCGGGGTGTGACAAAAATAGGGTCATGTATACTTACGGTTTCGCAAGCTTCCAAAGAATACGTGAGTGAGAGTCTTGAGTGTGAGGAGAACGCCGAGTTAACCTAAGAGGAAACGGAGGCGTGTGAGTTTCGGTGGATTATGGATTTAGGATTATGATTATGAATATGGAATGATAATTAATACGAACTTACACGAAAAGTTATCTTTGTTAAGGCACTCGTTTTGGACACCATATCGTGTGTTTTTCAAGGGCACTAATTCACCTATTGGAAGTCCAAGTATAAGGATCTTTTATCTAAAGATAATTAAGCCATAATACATCACTTTTAACCATGAGTTTGGTTAAAAATGATGATTCAGTTTATAGTTCATGTATTATAGTTAGTCTTAGTTTTATTAAGGAGCCATGAAAATGGTTATGGAAGAAGGTAGGAGGATGAACATCCATTAAACCTCGTTGTATGATTCACCAAAGCACAAATTCATCAACAAAGTTGATGAATTCGGCTAGTCATGAATAATAATAATAATAATAATAATAATAATAATAATAATAATAATAATAATAATAATAACAAGAACATAAACAAGAACTAGGTTACTGATGTGTGTCGGTGTGAATATATTTTTAGTTATATTTTAAGCCCTTTTTAACACTTTAGTCAAGTTTTAAATTTATAAAACACGATATTTTACTAACACTAAACACACATATGGGCAAGTGCACCCATCGTGAGCGTAGTATAGCGTTGGTAAGATACCGAGGTTGTCCAAGGACACAAGAGCTTTTAGTACCGGTTTATCCTCAACGTCTAATCAAATCAAAAGTTTAGAAAAAGTTTTAAACATGAAAATAAAAACTAAAAAATGCTAAAAAATAAAATAAAATAAAAACAGATAGACAAGATAAATCACTTGGATCTGACTCGCCTTTAGTGTAACCTTTGATGATTTCCGCACTTTTGCACTTTTTAAGAGATTATCTTAGTTATAGTAGTAGGCCCCTCTTTTGAAGGTGACGTTACCCTCAACCCAGTAGTTTGAGTCAGCAAGGATACAATCCTAAAGGGTTGGATTATTGAAAGATAATTAATTAAGTTATTAATGCGTAATGTGGTAGGCCCATCTTTTGAAGGTGACGTTACCCTCAGCTAAGTGGTTTGAGTCAGCAGGGATACAATCCCAAGTAGCTAGGTTAATGTATTAATAGTAGTTTACATATGAGGGGATCAAGCCATTCGCACCCCCGCCATCCAATACCAGTGGGTATTGAAGGAGGTCCTAGTAAGCTTGGCCCAGGTCCTTGAAGGATCTATACACTGAACAAGGCAAGAACCTTGCCAAACCATTCCCTTAACGCCCGACTAGGTAGCCAACATATCTCTATATAGACCGTAGAGATATGAATGGTGTAAATCTTTTATTTTATATAAACAGTAAAATAATGCCAAGACACCACGGACAAATGATAAGGAAGTTTCACCTTCAACATAAGAAACTAGTTATTAAAGTCATTAATACAAAACCAAATAAAAAGTGCGAAAAGATTAAAAAACAAAAGTATTACACTAAGTGCTTGTCTTCACCAAGTGATGTAAGAGGCTTAGGCAAACATGGTCTTTGATTGTCAAGAACTCTTACTATCAATCTTGGATCCCGAGACTACTATACACACTCCAAGATGGACGATGGATGATGGTGGTGGATGTGGGTTGTGATGGTGGTGGAGTGTGGGTGAAGTGGGAGAGAGGTGGTTTGCCAAGGGATGCCTTTGAAGTGAACCAAGCACCCCTATTTATAGTCTGCACAGAAGCCTGGACACGGCCCCGTGTCCATCCATTTTCTCTTTCTTCATTAATTGCAATTTGTCTGCATTAGCTCCACACGCCCCCGTGTCCGCTGGGCACGGCCCCATGTGAAGAAGCGTATCTGTACTATCAAGATTTGCTTGGTGTAACATCCCGAAAATATAAAACATTATATCAGAATTATAAAGCTTAAATAAATGGGAGTTTACTAACTAGGAAATTTTAACCTAGTTAGTTAACTAGTCTAGAAATAGCTTATAGAGTGGTTAAAGGTTAACAAACAATATGTTGAACAAGTTGAGGGGCTTAAGTTGTAAAAAACTGAAACTTGAGTCAATTAAACTAAATAAAACAAACCAAACACCCCACAAAAGGGGATATCTGGTCGATCAATAGAGCAGGGGGCGATCCCCACTTCTTCAAAACCTAAAACTTCCTTAATCTTGCAAATTGAAGGATTATTCCAGGTCAAAATCGAAAATTGAGCTTAGAATCATGATCCTCATCACAAGAGGATTGTAAGGTATGTAAAATTTAATGAAATCTCTCAACTTGAAATTCTCATGATTTTGGAAAATCTGAATTTTGATGTTGCATGTGTGTTATTTGGTTAGATTAGAGATGATGTAGTGTCTAGAAGTGAAACCTAGACAACTACATGTGAAATCATGTTCAATTTCAGGAAATTCCATGAACACCTTGAAGGTGGGTTATGGGTTTTACAAGATGAAGATGAACACTAGGGTTTAGGATGATTATTCTAGTGTAAATTGATTGTTGAAAGTGATTCCAGAAAGATATGATGCTTAAAACACTATAGGAGGGCTCTATTGTTATCAAGTTAGCTAATTAGCAAGCTAAGAAGTTGATTTCTAAAGATATAAAAATTCTGCATATGAGGTGTTTGTTGAAATGTCTCTATGAAGACTTAAAAATTTACATTTCGAGTTTAAGTGCATAATCATGATGTTCGGTGTATTATGCGAATTATGATATGAAAAGAGTTCTAAACATGTATTGAATTGAACTCTATAGGACAAGATACCGGAACGTCAAGCGGACAAGCCGGTGGGGACTCACGGTTGAAGGGCGTGCGCTAAGGTATGTAACTTGTTTCGTTACATTTATTATATCGGATGATTTAAATATGTAATGGAATTTTGAATAAGAGTTGTTTTGAATTATGCTTTGAAGTCGTTATATTGATTGATTTATAAAATTTGGTTGGTACGCGTTGGTAGTCGTCATATAGGAGGATTCCCTTAGACGAGCCAAACGGGTCAATAAATCAAGTGAAACATGATATATATATATATATATATATATATATATATACACTCCGGAATATGATGGATAGTGTTATGTTATTGGTTAATAATTATCACATTATTAGAAACACTAGAATTTGGATGTTATGGAATGATAGGAAAGCAAATTACCAGATTTGTTTGAAGGAGGTGAACTAAACAAAACAAAACATTGATTTCCAGGTCTTACCGTAAATTACAGTAATACCGTAATTTACGGTAAAGGTCAGAACTGTTACGGTGTATACCTCCTGATTTACGGTGACCACAAATCTTCAGGGCTCACCGTAAACTACGGTGATACCATAATTTACGGTGGATCCAGAATAGTTGTTTTGTTCTTGTTATTTCAAATGTGATGTACAACTTTGTGATTATTTTATACTATAACATCAAAACTAATGCTTTTAATGGTTTTGATCATAGGTAAATCGACAAGTCTTACGGGTGGCGATCAAGTGATAAAGTGAAGAACCGAACACTCTATTTTGAAGCTTCCGCAACGTCTTAGATCTTTTGTAGTCTTTGTGTATGGGTCGTTAACACATTTTAAACAGTTTTTGAAATTATGTAACTTAGTCATTAGTCGACTAAGGTCATGGTTACCCAAAAATTAGTTTAATGAAATCACGTACTTAAACTATATTTTGTCAAAAAAATCAAGGGTACAAATTTTAGGGTGTTACAAGTTGGTAATCAGAGCTCATGGTTGTCAATAAGTGTTCGGTTCAAGCTTGATCGATCGTCCGGTAAGAATTAACTTGTTTTGTTAATAAATTATGTACTATGTATAAAATGAGAAATGAACAAATATGCATGAAAAGAGTGTGTAAGCTCACTCAAAAAAACAAGAAATGCATGAAACAAGAATGATTAAATCAAGTCACGGACTTGATTGAATAGAAACAAGAATTATTAAATCAAGTTACGAACTTGATTGAATTGAAACAAGAATGATTAAATCAAGTTATGAACTTGATTAAATCAAAACAAGTAAAGCATGTGTTATAAATGGAATGTTTAACAATCTATGTAAACATTTCAGAAATCGAGATGGCTGATGGAGGCAATGATAATGCGGTGCCAAGAGTCACCGAACAAATGAAAGAAGTGATTGCCGAAGAAGTTGGAAAGGCGATCGAAAACAGTTTGTCGGGCTTTATTGATAAAATTCAAAACACAATTTTATCAATAGTAGAAGATAGAATCAAGAAACTGGAAGATGATTCAAATGTAGCAAAGGAAAAGCGTGGAGGACGAAAGCCTTGTTCATACAAGGAATTCATGGCTTGTAAACCACCAATATATAATGGGGAGGTTGACCCAATAGTGTGCCAACGATGGCTAAGTGACATCGAAGGGGTATTCGAGAGAACCCATTGTGACGAAGAAGACTACGTAGCCTATGGTACGGGTCAACTAAGGAGTCAAGCGAAAGATTGGTGGGATAACAAAAAGAAGGAGATTGTAAGTGAAGCGGCTAAGGCCATGACTTGGGAGGAGTTTAAGACGGCGTTTCTTAAACACCATAGTCCCAAGGCGGTCATAAATAAAATCAAGGAAGAATTCATGCAACTCAGACACAAAGGTGAATCCATAGACAAGATCACGGGGATGTTTATGGACAAGATGAAGTTCTGTGATGATTTGATAACGAATGAAGAGCAAAAGGTCTATTATTATCATAACATGCTAAGCGCGGAATATAGAGTGTTCATAACCCCTTCAAAGTACGAAACCCTTACCGAGATTGTCAATGCTGCTCGGGAAAGGGAGATTGAATTGAAGAAGAGCATAGAACGGGGTGAACGAAGGGCACAAGATGTAAATCCAAGCCCTGCCAAGAAAGCAAGAACGAATGAATCAGCAAAGAAATCAGATGCTAAAGGTAGTACATCAGGTTGTAAAATTTGTGGGAAGAATCATAAGGGCGAATGTCGTTACAAGGATAAGCCTTGTCCCATATGCAAGAAAACGGGACATATGGCTATGTCATGCCCGGAGAAAGTGACGGTTTGTTACAACTGTTATCGAACGGGTCACAAGAAGTCGGAATGCCCGGAACTGGTTGGAAAGAAGGATGGGCAAGAACCGAAAGGTGAAGCCCCGAAAGCAAAGGCAAGATCTTTCCAACTAACTGCCGCAGAAGCAAAGGTTGAACCTGACGTGGTCTCAGGTATATTTGCTGTAAATTCAATTCCCGCACACGTGTTATTTGATACGGGTGCGAATAAATCCTTTGTTTCATATGGGTTTATTCGACATCCTTCATTTGTTTTAACCAAATTACCTGTGCCTTTAGAAGTAGAGATAGGTAATAACAAAAGCTTTATTGTTTGTGATGTATGTGAAAATTGTAAACTGAGCATCGATGATGAAGAATATTTGATAAATCTAATCCCGATGTCGATGGGAGAATTCCAAGTAGTTGTGGGGATGGATTGGCTATCTCAATACCATGCAAAGGTCGTGTGTTTTCGCAAAGAGATAAAACTAACATCTCCAAGCGGAAAACACGTCACCGTTTATGGCGAAAAACGAGGCAACCCCATAGTATGTTCGATGTTGAAAGCTCACAAGCTCATGAAGCGAGGATGCAAGGCATTCATAATTTATGCAAATGAGACCGAGAAAGAATCACGAAAGATTGGAGATGTACCGGTAGTACGAGATTATGAAGATGTTTTTCCGAAAGATTTACCGGGGATACCGCCTGAACGGGAAGTAGAGTTCGGGATCGAATTGATTCCGGGCGCGAAACCTGTAGCAAAAGCCCCGTACCGACTTGCACCGTCGGAACTACAAGAGTTGATGTCCCAAATCCAAGACCTGCTTGATAAGAGATTTATAAGGCCGAGCGTGTCTCCTTGGGGCGCACCGGTATTGTTCGTGAGGAAGAAAGACGGGAGCATGCGAATGTGTATTGATTACCGGGAGTTAAACAAACTCACGGTAAAGAACCGATACCCGCTCCCGAGGATAGATGATTTATTCGACCAACTACAAGGTGCGAATTGGTTTTCCAAAATTGACCTTAGATCGGGGTATCATCAACTAAAGGTCAAAGAAAAAGATGTGCCGAAGACGGCTTTCCGCACAAGATACGGACATTACGAATTTCTCGTGATGTCATTTGGGCTAACAAATGCGCCCGCGGCTTTCATGGACCTCATGAACCGGGTTTGCAAGCCAATGTTGGATAAGTCGGTCATCGTGTTTATCGATGATATCTTGGTGTATTCGAAAAGTGAAGCCGAACACGCACGCCACTTACAAGAAGTGTTAGAGACACTTAGACGAGAGAAGCTTTATGCAAAATTTTCTAAATGTGCCTTTTGGTTACGAGAGGTACAATTTCTCGGTCATGTCATAAGTGCCGATGGAGTTTTGGTGGATCCGTCAAAGATAGAGGCGGTGTCAAAATGGAATCCCCCGAAGAACCCTTCTGAAATTAGAAGCTTTTTGGGGCTTGCTGGATATTATAGGAGATTCATTCAAGATTTCTCCAAGATTGCATCGCCGCTAACAAAGCTAACCCAAAAGAAAGCAAAGTTTGTTTGGGGAGTCGATCAAGAAAAAGCGTTTCGGACGCTAAAAGAAAGGCTAACTCAAGCTCCGGTACTGACATTGCCGGACGGAGTCGAAGACATGGTGGTCTATTCGGACGCTTCGTTATCGGGGCTCGGTTGCGTGTTGATGCAACGGGGCAAGGTAATAGCCTATGCCTCGAGACAATTGAAGATGCACGAGAAGAAATACCCCACGCACGATCTCGAATTGGCAGCGGTAGTGTTTGCATTAAAAATATGGAGACATTACTTGTATGGGGTAAAGTGCACCATATTCACCGATCACAAAAGCTTGAAATACTTCTTTGATCAGAAGGAGTTGAATATGCGGCAAAGGCGATGGCTAGAAACGGTGAAGGACTACGACTGTGAGATACATTATCACCCCGGAAAAGCAAACGTGGTAGCGGACGCTCTAAGTCGAAAAGCGGACTATGTCCCAATACGAGTGAGGTCGATGCAACTCGTGGTGACCTCGGGTATACTTGAACGTATAAAAGAGGCGCAGTTAGAAGCAGTAAAAGAAGAGAATTGGAAGAAAGAAAGAATAATTGGTCAATTGAAAGATTTGACGGATGGGAATCATGGGTTGAAGACTCGATCCGGAAGGATATGGGTCCCACATACTTGTGGAGTAAAGGCGCTTCTACTTAACGAAGCTCATAAATCCCGTTATTCGATTCATCCGGGTGCAACCAAGATGTACAATGATTTGAAACAAAATTATTGGTGGCCCGGGATGAAGAGGGACGTGGCGAAATGTGTGGAAAAATGCTTGACATGTTTACAAGTCAAGGCGGAGCACCAGAAACCATACGGTAAACTCCAACCGTTAGAAATTCCGGTTTGGAAATGGGAACATATTACAATGGACCTGTTAACCAAGCTGCCTAAGACGAATCGTGGTTTTGATGCCATATGGGTAGTGGTGGATAGATTGACGAAAAGTGCTCACTTCATTCCGATTCGTGAGACTTATACGTCAGAAAAGATGTCAGAAGTCTATACCAATGAAATCATAGCACGTCATGGAGTGCCGGTGTCCATCGTGTCCGATAGGGATACCCGGTTTACCTCGAAATTCTGGCGTGAATTCCAAGAACAAATGGGGACCAAATTGTTCATTAGCACTGCGTACCATCCTCAAACGGATGGACAAAGTGAAAGAACGATACAAATATTGGGAGACATGCTACGGGCATGTATAATCGACTTTGGAGGCAGTTGGGATGTTCACCTACCGTTAGTCGAGTTTTCGTATAACAACAGTTACCAATCTAGTATTAAAATGGCACCATACGAACTGCTTTACGGTAGGAAGTGTCGAACCCCGGTTTGTTGGGGTGAAGTGGGTCCACGTGAACTCGCCCACCAAGACATAGTACAAGCCACGAACGAAAAGATCGATAAAGTTCGGGCACACTTGAAAGCGGCTCAAGACAGGCAAAAGGCGTATGTTGATAAAAGGAAAAGGCCAATTGAATTTCAAGTCGGTGACATGGTCATGCTAAAAGTGTCCCCATGGAAAGGTGTTATTAGATTTAGAAAGAAGGGGAAGTTAAGCCCAAGGTTTATCGGGCCATTTAAAATTATCAGAAGAGTTGGCAAGGTAGCTTACCGTCTTGAACTACCGGAGGAGCTGAGTGGGATCCATGGCACGTTTCACGTATCTCAATTAAGAAAGTGCCTAGCAGACGAAACGACCTATATCCATTACGATGATATTGAAGTGGATAATAGTCTGAATTATGCTGTGAGACCCTTGGAGATTTTAGATCGAAAAGTCAAACACTTACGAAATAGACCAATTGATCAAGTCAAAGTCAAATGGGAACATAGGAAAGGTTCGGACACCACGTGGGAGTCCGAAGAGGAGATGCGACGTCTCCACCCTACATTATTTGGTACGTACTTTGGTTTCGGGGACGAAACCCTTTTTAAGGGGGGTGGACTTGTAACATCCCGAAAATATAAAACATTATATCAGAATTATAAAGCTTAAATAAATGGGAGTTTACTAACTAGGAAATTTTAACCTAGTTAGTTAACTAGTCTAGAAATAGCTTATAGAGTGGTTAAAGGTTAACAAACAATATGTTGAACAAGTTGAGGGGCTTAAGTTGTAAAAAACTGAAACTTGAGTCAATTAAACTAAATAAAACAAACCAAACACCCCACAAAAGGGGATATCTGGTCGATCAATAGAGCAGGGGGCGATCCCCACTTCTTCAAAACCTAAAACTTCCTTAATCTTGCAAATTGAAGGATTATTCTAGGTCAAAATCGAAAATTGAGCTTAGAATCATGATCCTCATCACAAGAGGATTGTAAGGTATGTAAAATTTAATGAAATCTCTCAACTTGAAATTCTCATGATTTTGGAAAATCTGAATTTTGATGTTGCATGTGTGTTATTTGGTTAGATTAGAGATGATGTAGTGTCTAGAAGTGAAACCTAGACAACTACATGTGAAATCATGTTCAATTTCAGGAAATTCCATGAACACCTTGAAGGTGGGTTATGGGTTTTACAAGATGAAGATGAACACTAGGGTTTAGGATGATTATTCTAGTGTAAATTGATTGTTGAAAGTGATTCCAGAAAGATATGATGCTTAAAACACTATAGGAGGGCTCTATTGTTATCAAGTTAGCTAATTAGCAAGCTAAGAAGTTGATTTCTAAAGATATAAAAATTCTGCATATGAGGTGTTTGTTGAAATGTCTCTATGAAGACTTAAAAATTTACATTTCGAGTTTAAGTGCATAATCATGATGTTCGGTGTATTATGCGAATTATGATATGAAAAGAGTTCTAAACATGTATTGAATTGAACTCTATAGGACAAGATACCGGAACGTCAAGCGGACAAGCCGGTGGGGACTCACGGTTGAAGGGCGTGCGCTAAGGTATGTAACTTGTTTCGTTACATTTATTATATCGGATGATTTAAATATGTAATGGAATTTTGAATAAGAGTTGTTTTGAATTATGCTTTGAAGTCGTTATATTGATTGATTTATAAAATTTGGTTGGTACGCGTTGGTAGTCGTCATATAGGAGGATTCCCTTAGACGAGCCAAACGGGTCAATAAATCAAGTGAAACATGATATATATATATATATATATATATATATATATATATATATATATATATATATATATACTCCGGAATATGATGGATAGTGTTATGTTATTGGTTAATAATTATCACATTATTAGAAACACTAGAATTTGGATGTTATGGAATGATAGGAAAGCAAATTACCAGATTTGTTTGAAGGAGGTGAACTAAACAAATAAACAAAACAAAACATTGATTTCCAGGTCTTACCGTAAATTACGGTAATACCGTAATTTACGGTAAAGGTCAGAACTGTTACGGTGTATACCTCCTGATTTACGGTGACCACAAATCTTCAGGGCTCACCGTAAACTACGGTGATACCGTAATTTACGGTGGATCCAGAATAGTTGTTTTGTTCTTGTTATTTCAAATGTGATGTACAACTTTGTGATTATTTTATACTATAACGTCAAAACTAATGCTTTTAATGGTTTTGATCATAGGTAAATCGACAAGTCTTACGGGTGGCGATCAAGTGATAAAGTGAAGAACCGAACACTCTATTTTGAAGCTTCCGCAACGTCTTAGATCTTTTGTAGTCTTTGTGTATGGGTCGTTAACACATTTTAAACAGTTTTTGAAATTATGTAACTTAGTCATTAGTCGACTAAGGTCATGGTTACCCAAAAATTAGTTTAATGAAATCACGTACTTAAACTATATTTTGTCAAAAAAATCAAGGGTACAAATTTTAGGGTGTTACACTTGGATTCTGCGAATCTTAGCGTTGACCACGGCCGTGTTGAGCTGGGCACGCCCCCGTGTTGGGAAATAGAAGCTTCTATAGCTTTGTCCTTTCTGCAGACACCTAAACACGCCCCCGTGTCCGCTGGGCATGGGGCCGTGGTCAGCCTTCTGTTTACTTGTTTTTGCTTGGGAAGATGCTGTCGAGGGGTCGGGCATGCCACATTTATTCCTTTTCTTGTAATTATGTTAGATTTTGCTGCATATTTGCTTCTTTTGTTCATTTACGCTCATTTAATCCTGAAAATACAAAAGGAAGACAAAAGCACACTTTTTCCAACATTAGTACTAAAAAAGGGTTAGTTTTATGCCTCATTTGATGTAATTTATATGTTGCATTTTACACTAAAAGACGGGTAATTTACTGTTAGTGGTAAAAGTAACCCTGTGAATATTAGGATTTTTAAATAAACAAGCCTATTATTAAATTAAAAGCTGAAAGAAAGCTTTTAAGAAAATAAAGTTTATAGACGCCCGAGTTAACGGGACTTAAAATAAACCGAGTCATGAATTCCCCCAAACCCACTAATTTAACTAGGAATGTTTAACCTAGTTAATAAGTGGGAATAATTGTTAGAAATTAAGTGGGTTGTGGCCTACTTAATAAACTAACCAAACATGAGGGGCCAAAGTGGATAAACTTGAAAGTTTATTTAATAAAAAGAACTTAAAAACAAAACACACACATATGTGTGTTCTGTAGATCGACATCAAGAACTCCCAGGAGCTTAAAACCCTAAACACCACAAAATCATCAAATTGAAGACTGAATTGAAGCTCAAATTCACAATTGAACGTGAATTAATGATCACCCAAGCTAGGGGATCATAAGGTATGTCAAATTTTGATGATTTGTGAAGTTGTGAAATTTAGATAATCATCATAATTGATCGGAGCGTCGCGCTCCGGTCAAAGATAATATTTATAAGCCCTATTTACCCTTAACAAATAGCTAGTGGTAGCAAGGGGTCGAACCACGAAGAGTATGTGGTTTGTGATTGGATTTGGATGAATTCTTAAAAGATGTCACAATTTATGAAGCTTGCTATCTTGTTTTTGTGTATTTCTGTTTGATTGAAAAGATGTGATTAAAAATTACTAACGTAATTGGGTTGATAACTACTAATGATTAACAATTGCAAAAATGTAATTAAAGGTTTAAACAAGATAGAGAAAACAAGGCTCACACCCGGTTCGGTAGTTACAATCCTAGGGTTCTTACACGTTTTAAATTTGATTCACTTAAATATGTTATTAACGGATTTCTATCATCAAAGCTTAGGTGCCAATTGCTATCAACGCATATCACGGACCACAATGCACTTCGTTACTTCGGACATGTAAATCCTAACCTAAGACAAGGCATAATTGCACATAACCATTTCGCAAAGTCATAACTTTATCATCGTTCGACAATTTACGAATTCGAAACAAATGCAAGACAATTATCAAAGGTTTCAAATATAATTCAAGTTGTCACAAAATCAAACTAAAACCTTGTTCAAACCCTAGACTTACAATAACCTACACCGGGGTGAAACCTCCAAGAAATTAGCCGCTCATGGTGAACGACACTTGGTCAACGGATGCTTGGAACTTGATTGAGACCATCTTGAAACTTGAACAATGGAAGAATGGTAGATGATTAGGGTTTGGGATGGTCGATGATGGTGAAGTGTATGATATCTTGGATGATGATTGATAATTCGGTTGATGTCTCTAATGGTAGGTGGATTTGATTCGAATTAGATCCAGATCCTCCGTTTTTTAGGCTCCATTGACTCTATTCAAACTCCCTCCAAAGTGTAACTGCTGAAAAAATTGGTCCCCAAAACGTTTCACTCGATAAAGGATCACCAAACTTGAAATTTCGCGACACGAAGAACTAGAGACCGTCGTCGACGGCCTGGCCCACCGTCGGCGACGCCTTGCCTGGCTTCACTTTTTCGGCGACGTGTTATCTTGCTGTCTACGGACAATTTCAGCGACGGCACTTTATAACATCCGTCGGCGACGGCCCATATGGGCGTCGGCGACGGTGCATGGACGTCTCAACTTCCATTTTTTGCATCTCTTGCACCCGGTTAACCCCCATGTGATGACGCCACATATCATGCCTGTTTTTTTTTCAATGTTCCCCACTATTGCTCCAATTTGCAGGTATGATCATGTGAGGTTAATGAAAACTTTACTTCCCCAATGTTATATGTCAGCCGCCAACATGCTTCAAAAGTCCCACTATTAATGTTGTTGACAATTGTTGCTTTGATATGTGATGCCCCCAAAATTAATTATTGTTTGCTGACTTTTGTGACACCATGCATGAAACCCTCATGATATTCCATAAAGTCTTGCATGTGCACGTGACTGACTAGGAATGTCAGACCTCTAAAACCAAATCCCTTTGTGCACATGATCCCCTAAAGCAACTCCACAATTAATGTCAGCATGTGCATGATGATGATGATCGAATTTGTCTTTGTGTCTTGTTGCTTCTTTTATATTTTCCCCCACAAATCCTTAGACTTCATGGTTTCGTGTTTCTTTTTGTCATGCATTCATAATTAAATCACTAAAAGGTCTTTTTCAAACACACACCCCCACATGTATACGTGTATGTATAATGATGTCTCATGTTGACTTTTGATGCCCCCAACCTCACATGTGCGACCTACTCATGAATCCATTATGATTTATAGTAATGATGTGATCATGTTGTGTAATTATGAGAGACAAAAAAATGTATAATATTGCTGCCAATATTAGGTGAGTATAGAAGGAGATTTTGGCTGCTAATTTTCGTGGATGATAAGCCCAAATTACGCGTTCTTACCTGTAAACATACAAACTCTCGCAATAATCTAATTCCAATCATATAATCATATAAAACAAGCTAAACCACACAAAATCAACCCTTAAACACCCATGTTTCACACTCTACGTCATATCCCCACACTTATCATTTGCTTGCCCTCAAGCAAATCTGTTTTTCACTTTCACGTGGGTCGAACGAAAAACATACTCCCCATTCCCGAGACTAAGGTTAAGGTCTATTGTCATGCCCGGTTCAAACTTTTTACAATTTTCAACCTATTTAGCAATAAATGATTAATCATGTAAAAATGGTTATCCAAGATTAACCCGCCCTTGAAACTAATAATTCATGCACATCCCTCACAATGTTCTCTCCACTCGGTTTAAAATTTGGCTAATTAGATAATGAATTAGCACTTTCTAAGTAATCACTCAAAACCGATTAGAACACGTACCCGCATAGGCTTGCAACTCAATCATTTTCCACCACTGAACACAAATACTAAGCACAAGTCAAAAGGTCTTTGTATGGGTTGTAACGGGACTAGGCTAAGGGTAGGAAATATGATTTTTTTTTTAAATGACTAAGGTGATGAAAATTCGATTTTTTTTACAAATGACTACTCTAAACAAAACTAAACTATAAACATCACTACAAGGCAACAACTTTAGCCTTTTATTCAACGACTACTAACTTCCTATTTTTGTTCTTTTCTCAATGATTTTCAATTCTTTTTCATAATATTTTCTGATTTTTCTCTTTCTCAATTTTTTTTTTTGCAAACAATCAAATACAACTATACAAACTCGACTCCTACAATCGAATTTCCATCACACGGGTTAAAAACAAAAAGGTTTAAGGTTATGGGCTAAAGGGTGGTCAAACGAAAGGATTAGGCTCAAAATTGGCTTCTAAGGGATGATTTTTGGGTAACGATATATAAATGGTGTAAAATGGAAAACGGTTTACCTAATGCCTTAATCATTCTCGTGCTTGTATTCGGTCTATGGTCTCAAACGTATCAAAAGTTGCAAGTTCTACAATACATGACTAATGGTCTACTCAAACAAAGAAACATAAGCATATGCTCTATAATGTAAAAGTGGCTCAAACCTCACATATATAGAGGGTATGGTATGTGACATGCATAAACTACTAGTTTCTTAGGCGGATTATTCCCAAATAACCACCCACTAAATACTCGTCATGCTATTAATTTGAACTTGACCATGACAAAAGACCAAATGGGTTGTGACATCCCTCGTTGACTTAGTTACTTGTGCTTTAAGACCGCTTTTGAAACAAGACATTTTTGAAAAATTTTTGAAATTTTCCCCCATCCCCAAACTTGAGGTAAACATTGTCCTCAGTGTGTAGTATTTAAATGAACGGGTCAAAATCTAAAACTTTTACTACTCCCCCATCCCCACACTTGAGGTAAACATTGTCCTCAATGTGTAAGAACTAGAGTTTTTTTTAAAGCACACTAGGGATGTGACACGACTAACTTCCCAAAATTTCACCCCGTAAAAATAATATACAATTTACAATCCATTTATTTGCTAACTAAAAATCAAAAGTAAAAAGAAACGTATGCACCTGAATTTCGAGCTCATTCCTTGTGTGCTCTTCTTCTCTTCAAGAAAGCGGTCGTCCCACGAACATAATGTACCTACAAATCTTAACCCTTGTGTAGAAGCATGCTTCTCACAACCATTAAAATTTATTAGCTACCTAGTTCTCCCACTTTTATGAAAATATTACCAAGTCATACATTAATTTACTTTGATTAGGTGGAAAAATAATTTACAACAATAACAAGCCTAACTCACTTTTGTAGGAATCACGATTGCATTTAGCTTATGCAACAAGCCCTTTTAAACCCCCCAATAGCTTGGGAGGACGAGAGGTCTCGTGAGGGTTATATAGGGAACACACCCACAACGTTCATTTAACTAGGCAAAAATTAAATAACAAAATTGTACAACAACAACAATACTAACTAAACTACGGATAACACCAAAATGAAATGCGGAATAAAATATACAACAACAATTAACTTACCACCTCATGGTGGTCGAATGGCATGCTTGCCGTCCACGAGCTCCTCAAAATCACTCACCGGTGATTCGTACCATTTGTTGCCGAACGGTCCAAATTTCCTCACCTCCTCTTCCTTTTTCTTTTCTAGAGGTGACTTCTTTGCTTTCTTCTTCTTGACCGTCTTCTTCTTTGTTTCTCCAAACCTACCAACCATAGCACAAACCTTTTTGTTTGGATTCATGTCCTTTTTAGGACACTTATCCTCACCGAGTGGGTTAGTAAATTTTGGAAAAACATTTAAATTTAATTCCCGGTCCCCAAACTTCATGCTTACTGTTCCCGTTGCACAATTTATTATGGCATTAGCAGTTTCCAAGAACGGTCTACCCAGTATGACTATTGGTTGGGTGTCCCCAACACACCCAACATAGTCTACTACCAAAAAGTCAACTGGGTAGTAGCAATCATCCACCTTAACAATCACATCCTCCACCATCCCCCTTGGATGCGTGGGAATCTGATCGGCCAATACCACGGGAGTATCAAATTTTTTTAATGGACCAAAATCATATTGGTCATACAAACTCCCGGGCAAGATGCTCACACAAGCTCCAAGATCTAGGAGCGCCCTCTCGATTTTAAATGTTCCGATTTGAATTTGAATAAGAGGGTCTCCCGGATCTTGAGCTTTTTGGGGAAGGGCACTCGATAAAACAGCACTCACATGAGATATCAAGTCAACCGGTTCGGGTAATTTGTTGTGCCATTTTTCGATGCTTAACTCTTTCAAGCATTCCACATGAGCCGGAACCTTTTTAATATCATCAAGTAACGGCAAATTAATTTTAGCTTGTTTAAAATTTTCCCACCCCTCGTCCTTTGGTGGGCACCGTTCTTCACTTTTCGATGTATTAAGCGGGTTAAGTTGATTTAAACAATTTTCACAAAAAGCATTTTTAGTTACATTTAAAAGTGTACTTTGTGAAATTGTTTCTTGTTTATTTTCATTTTCTGGCTCATCACATATATCTTCCACTACACCATCAACGAATTGTGGTGGTGGAATGCTTTCAACACTACAAACTTCATCATTTAAAAGAATACTTACCGCGCTAATGCGTGCATTCCTCACGTGGCTTGTGCTAGAACCTTGATGCTTCGGGTTCACTGTAGTGTCACTTGGAAGTCCTCCTCCACTTCCACGAATTTGAGCCATCTCTTGAGCAAGTTGCCCCACTTGCTTCTCTAATGCCTTTTGAGATTTATCCCTCACTTCAAATTCTTTCCTCACTTCGGCTTTGAACTCGTGGTGTGAATTGGTAAGAGTACTCACAGCATTCATGATAGCATCAAATTTCGAATCATCACCTTGGGAGTTAGAAGCATTACCCCTATTTCCGCCTTGGTTGTAACCACGTTGATAATTACCTTCACGGTTTTGATACCCTTGGTTACCCCCTTGATTGTAATTCCTTTGGTAACCCCCTTGGTTACCACCTTTACGATTGTTGTACGAGGACCCACCTTGACCACCTTGATTTCCCGATTGAAAATTCGGGTTCATTTGATTCGAGGCATTACCATACTGGAAATTAGGGTGATTTCTCAAGCCCGGATGGTAAGTGTTGGAATTCATGTCATATTGCTTTCGATCCCCATACACTTGGTTTACCTCCTCGGTGTAATCACTCGACCCCGTTGGACATTGCTCGGTTTTATGCCCAATATCTCCACATTCTTCACAAACCGCGAATTGTACCGCGTTTACTTCCTTCTTCTTCATACGAGCCATTTCCCGTTCTAAGGTGGAGATTCGATCCTTAGAATCAAGATCGGGAAGTGACCGGGAAACTGGATGTTTCTTAGCTCTATCGGCCAATTCCTTCTCTTTTGACCGTTTGCTCATCCGCTCCAAAAACTCCCAATCATCATCTTCATGATTGCTCAAGAGAGTCCCGTTGCTCGTTCATTCAAGGCGGTTCCATGTCGCGTCATCCAAACCACGTACAAAACACTTCACCAATTCCCACTTTTCTATTTGGTGATGTGGGCATCTCCGCATCAATTCTTTGAATCGGGTGAATGCTTCATGTAACGGTTCACTCGATAATTGCCGAAATGACCTTATTTCATCCCTAGCGTCGTCGGTCTTCGCCATCGAATAGTATTCGTCTAAAAAGACTTGTTGCATCTCACCCCATGTCTGGATGCTATTCGCCGGAAGTGTGAGAAACCATTGTTTTGCCTTGTCTTTCAACGAAAATTGGAACAAGCGAAGTTTGACCTCCTCTAGTGCGAAGTTGTGTCCCCCAATCGTGTTGCATATCAATGAAAATTCCGCCAAGTGTGTATACGGTTCATCATTAGACCTCCCGTTGAAATGGGGAAGTATATTGATGTAATGCGGTTTACAATCGAACATTCTTCTTTCACACACAATCGGTGAATCATTCTCGGTGACCACCGGTCGGAAACGGTCAGTCACTCCTCGTGGAGGTTGTTGACGACGTTGTGGACCATTAACCTCTTGATCGACTGGTCTTCGATTGTCTCTTCGGTCACCTCTTCTATCCCCACCTTGATTTCTACCTTGGTTGCCTCTTTGGTTACCACCTCCCACGAAACGAGGAATCCGATTAGGGTTACCATTGTTGTTATTGTTGTTGTTGTAAAACCCATCATCTCGGTTCCGTTGGTTGTTGTTTCGTGGTTGACGGTTGTTTCCGTAGCCATCATTTCTCACGTTCCCGTACCCATAATCATCATCCCCCATAAAGTTGGCATTTTGATAGCCGAACTCGTCATCTTCAAAGCCTCTTGCATTGTAGACATTTCCCCTATTCACGTATCCCCAATCTTCCTCGTCGTTAACCCGATCATCATAATATCCCCCATCGTCCGAATTCTCCGTATGAATGCTTACGTGTTCCGGTGATTGATAACCGGGAACACTATATGGTTCGTCATCAGGGATGGCGTTCCTCAAATCGTCTATGTTGAAGAATGGGTCTTCGTTCGCGGGATTGCCACGATCTCGGTTGCCTCGACGATCGGAATTGACATTCCGGTCACCAAGGTTGAGGGGTAAGGAAGCTTGTCGATGAAGGTTTTGTTGTTGGGGTGTTCGTTGGGTGTTATTGGGATTTTGGTTTTGGAAAGGTGGTGTGGGTGGTCCATTGTTGTTGTTACCACCCGGTCGCCCTTGAGGCATAGGTTGAACATTTGGATCGGGATTAAAATTGCTCCGGTATTGGAATTGATTCGGATTTTGGTTTTGGTTGAAGTTTTGGTTAGAGTTTTGGTTCGCCATTGAATCGGTTTCAATGGACGGTGTATGTTGTGGTGTTTGGTTGGTTTGATTAGAAGCAAGTGTTGCCTCTAACCGGCTTGCTAAATTTCTCCTTGCAACCCTTTCAATTTCCGGTTCGTAGACTAAAGGTGAAGTCCTCCCGGAGTTCCGCGTATGCATGCACTACCTGTAACCTGCACAAGTAACACACCCGCGTAACAAGGAAAAATACAAGTACCAAAAAGAAAGCTAAACAAATTAAACAGATAATCACGCAAATTCAAACACTAGTCCAAACACAAAGCGCACGCACTCCCCGGCAACGGCGCCAAAATTTGATCGGAGTGTCGCGCTCCGGTCAAAGATAATATTTATAAGCCCTATTTACCCTTAACAAATAGCTAGTGGTAGCAAGGGGTCGAACCACGAAGAGTATGTGGTTTGTGATTGGATTTGGATGAATTCTTAAAAGATGTCACAATTTATGAAGCTTGCTATCTTGTTTTTGTGTATTTCTGTTTGATTGAAAAGATGTGATTAAAAATTACTAACGTAATTGGGTTGATAACTACTAATGATTAACAATTGCAAAAATGTAATTAAAGGTTTAAACAAGATAGAGAAAACAAGGCTCACACCCGGTTCGGTAGTTGCAATCCTAGGGTTCTTACACGTTTTAAATTTGATTCACTTAAATATGTTATTAACGGATTTCTATCATCAAAGCTTAGGTGCCAATTGCTATCAACGCATATCACGGACCACAATGCACTTCGTTACTTCGGACATGTAAATCCTAACCTAAGACAAGGCATAATTGCACATAACCATTTCGCAAAGTCATAACTTTATCATCGTTCAACAATTTACGAATTCGAAACAAATGCAAGACAATTATCAAAGGTTTCAAATATAATTCAAGTTGTCACAAAATCAAACTAAAACCTTGTTCAAACCCTAGACTTACAATAACCTACACTGGGGTGAAACCTCCAAGAAATTAGCCGCTCATGGTGAACGACACTTGGTCAACGGATGCTTGGAACTTGATTGAGACCATCTTGAAACTTGAACAATGGAAGAATGGTAGATGATTTGGGTTTGGGATGGTCGATGATGGTGAAGTGTATGATATCTTGGATGATGATTGATAATTCGGTTGATGTCTCTAATGGTAGGTGGATTTGATTCGAATTAGATCCAGATCCTCCGTTTTTTAGGCTCCCTTGACTCTATTCAAACTCCCTCCAAAGTGTAACTGCTGAAAAAATTGGTCCCCAAAACGTTTCACTCGATAAAGGATCACCAAACTTGAAATTTCGCGACACGAAGAACTAGAGACCGTCGCCGACGGCCTGGCCCACCGTCGGCGACGCCTTGCCTGGCTTCACTTTTCCGGCGACGTGTTATCTTGCTGTCTACGGACAATTTCAGCGACGGCACTTTATAACATCCGTCGGCGACGGCCCATATGGGCGTCGGCGACGGTGCATGGACGTCTCAACTTCCATTTTTTGCATCTCTTGCACCCGGTTAACCCCCATGTGATCACGCCACATATCATGCCTGTTTTTTTTCAATGTTCCCCACTATTGCTCCAATTTGCAGGTATGATCATGTGAGGTTAATGAAAACTTTACTTCCCCAATGTTATATGTCAGCCGCCAACATGCTTCAAAAGTCCCACTATTAATGTTGTTGACAATTGTTGCTTTGATATGTGATGCCCCCAAAATTAATTATTGTTTGCTGACTTTTGTGACACCATGCATGAAACCCTCATGATATTCCATAAAGTCTTGCATGTGCACGTGACTGACTAGGAATGTCAGACCTCTAAAACCAAATCCCTTTGTGCACATGATCCCCCAAAGCAACTCCACAATTAATGTCAGCATGTGCATGATGATGATGATCGAATTTGTCTTTGTGTCTTGTTGCTTCTTTTATATTTTCCCCCACAAATCCTTAGACTTCATGGTTTCGTGTTTCTTTTTATCATGCATTCATAATTAAATCACTAAAAGGTCTTTTTCAAACACACACCCCCACATGTATACGTGTATGTATAATGATGTCTCATGTTGACTTTTGATGCCCCCAACCTCACATGTGCGACCTACTCATGAATGCATTATGATTTATAGTAATGATGTGATCATGTTGTGTAATTATGAGAGACCAAAAAATGTATAATATTGCTGCCAATATTAGGTGAGTATAGAAGGAGATTTTGGCTGCTAATTTTCGTGGATGATAAGCCCAAATTACGCGTTCTTACCTGCAAACATACAAACTCTCGCAATAATCTAATTCCAATCATATAATCATATAAAACAAGCTAAATCACACAAAATCAACCCTTAAACACCCATGTTTCACACTCTACATCATATCCCCACACTTATCATTTGCTTGCCCTCAAGCAAATCTGTTTTTCACTTTCACGTGGGTCGAACGAAAAACATACTCCCCATTCCCGAGACTAAGGTTAAGGTCTATTGTCATGCCCGGTTCAAACTTTTTACAATTTTCAACCTATTTAGCAATAAATGATTAATCATGTAAAAATGGTTATCCAAGATTAACCCGCCCTTGAAACTAATAATTCATGCACATCCCTCACAATGTTCTCTCCACTCGGTTTAAAATTTGGCTAATTAGATAATGAATTAGCACTTTCTAAGTAATCACTCAAAACCGATTAGAACACGTACCCGCATAGGCTTGCAACTCAATCATTTTCCACCACTGAACACAAATACTAAGCACAAGTCAAAAGGTCTTTGTATGGGTTGTAACGGGACTAGGCTAAGGGTAGACTTCATGGTTTCGTGTTTCTTTTTGTCATGCATTCATAATTAAATCACTAAAAGGTCTTTTTCAAACACACACCCCCACATGTATACGTGTATGTATAATGATGTCTCATGTTGACTTTTGATGCCCCCAACCTCACATGTGCGACCTACTCATGAATCCATTATGATTTATAGTAATGATGTGATCATGTTGTGTAATTATGAGAGACAAAAAAATGTATAATATTGCTGCCAATATTAGGTGAGTATAGAAGGAGATTTTGGCTGCTAATTTTCGTGGATGATAAGCCCAAATTACGCGTTCTTACCTGCAAACATACAAACTCTCACAATAATCTAATTCCAATCATATAATCATATAAAACAAGCTAAACCACACAAAATCAACCCTTAAACACCCATGTTTCACACTCTACATCAATAATCGCGAATTATGAATGAATTATTGAAGCTATGATTGAATTAGTAATGTATACTAGCTTAGGAACCAAACCCTAAGTGAAAATTATACATATGATGTTATAATTTGAATGATTTGATGAATTACCACACTAGAATAAGTGGGTATTAATCATAAGATGAATTTGATGATATAATTATGATTAGAATCATCATACATGATAGTAATCAGGAAATACTTGAACAAATTGTGTGTTTGAGTATATATAATCATACTTACTATGATATGGGTTTAGTGTGATATGATAAAAATTTGATGATATGTTCATGATTAATGATGTCTAATATCATCAAGTATTAATTCGGTAACTTATGGTTACAACAACTTGTTAAATAAGTGATTAAAACGGTAACATAGGAATGATGTTTTCCGGATGATTGGCCAAGTAATTAAACGAGTAGTTGAGCTACTTCGTGTAATTAATTAGGTCAATAGGCAGTGGACTTTAAAAAGTCAAGTTGACCAATGATATGTTCGAATGATAAATTCGACATAAGAATAGTAGGATGGAATAGTCATAAATGATTGTGACTAATTTAACCATCTTGCAAATTACAATGATAGTTTGACGCTTAACAAGCTAGGTGGAAGCTTGGGAATAAAGCGGGTCAAACAATTCAAGTATGAAGGAAAAGCATAATCTGGATGCTAGGTAACTACAGCTTACACTCTTTGTATTAAATACATATTGGTTTTATAGGTTATGAATAATAAAAAGTCATATTTGACTTATGATGTTCCGACACGACATGTGTGGTTCGAAACAAAAGACAATGATAATAAACCATGTTTAATGGTTCAAAAGAGCTAATACGGTTATTTAGTCATGAAATGACTAAAATATAACGAGTTTTTAGTGATTACCTTATAAGGTAAACCAATGCAAATAATAAGGGGTAAAACGGTAATTTGGTCACTCGTTAACTTGAACCGTTAGTTTTGAAAGACACTTTATGGCGTAAGTCATAACGGGTCAAAAGAGTTAAGAAAATGGTTTATAAGTAAATTGACAGTAAGGTGTAAACCGGTGCGAGTCATGTAGACGAGATGATAATAAATCCATCTCGCAAAGATATACGGTCATTTATACCAAACAGGTCAAAAGGTGAAATTATCACCCTTTGACAATATCGACTAATGGTTTGTCGAGTTGTATGATTATAGGAATAAATATCAAATGGATATTTACATCGCTATTACTTAGCGGACACTAAGGCAAGGTATCGAAACGGGTCAATATATTGATCCGAGCCAGGTATGTATAATAGGTTAACTACTCAATTTGAAACTAGAGGTTAATTAAGAGTTAAATGAAGTCAAATAGACATTTGGTTACTTTAATAAGTAAACCGAAGGATTCATATAACGGTCATTGTGTTTTAAAAACATAATGACTTTTCAAATCAAAATCATAGTTTAAAAGAGGGATTTTATGTCGAGAATGCGTTTAGAAGTCCTTCATTTTAATAAAAGGTGAAAATGGACCAAAATGCCCTTGTAAGCTTAATCGAGCGAACGACCCTTAAAGGTGGTTCGGAAACGAGTTTTATGATTAAATAAATACTTAGAATAAGTATCAAAAGCGAAAGATGACAATCCATGGTCAAATGACTCTATATGAGTCTTTGCCGTAAAATGATAATCCGAGGAGTAAAACTCGGAATATATAAAGAACCATATTAAATCCACCACAAATATAGTTGTGGAGGAAGATTAATTGAAAAGAAATGTGGTAATATAATGCTAGAAACGAATAAAAGCGATTCGTGTCAAAAATATGCTTAAAATCTGTTGGGATTGAACCCTACCAGAGGAACAGTTAATGAAAGCCAAAACTGGTTCACAACAGTGGATTCACAATAAGCAGCTGTTTACACTAAGTCTTCTCCCTTGAAAGTGATTATAACAGCTGATGGTCTTATATCCACTGCCCGGATACAACTGCTGCTGTTCTTCAAAATTACTGATGAAGCCCAGAAGACTACTGAGAACTAAGCACTGCTGGTACAGTCTACTGATGACAAAGCACTGCCAAATCAAGGACTGATCAACCTTGAGGAAAGCACTGATGTAAAGAGAGAGCAGTAGTTTAGTGTGTCATCTGTTTCATATATAGTCAGTGGTTAAGATTAGCAGTGTTTGTATAGGATCAGTTGTTACAGGTTGTTAGGCTGTTAGACGTCGCTTTCATGGTGACGTCAACTGAGATGCCTCAGTGGTTTTGGTTTGCCTATAAATGGAACAGTACCCTGTACTGTTACATTTGATCGTTTTGAGTGAGTTCTTCTCCTCAATTCAATCCTTTCATCTTGTGCAACCAACCATGGAGTATCAGGCTGAGGGGGAGCTTAGTTTGTAAGCATGTTTGCAATCTTTTAATTTGTATTGTAAATCTTTCGACTTAATGTCAAGTATGCGTTTATAAAAACTGTTTCTCTCTTTGATTGTGTTTACAAAGTTTGTTGTTCATTTCCGCTGCACTTTACATGGTTTCATATTCATTGATTGTTCAATTTTCACAAACAAACACAATCATGAGAGCCTCCGATCCTAACAATTGGTATCAGAGCTCGGACAGTCAAATTCGATCTAACAATCAATTTGACATAACAGTTCAGCTCAAAGATTCATTGATACTAAGGTTGGTTGTATTCAGTTGAAAAACAGAGTAACGAGTAATTAGTTCAAAAATACTATTCAAAACTCTGTAAAACAACTAAGATGTCATAAGACACACAAATTTCACACAACAAGTGATGTCATACACAAGTCACTCATAGTTTTCAGATCTGAAAACATATCTGTTAAACTATGATATTATTTCGTCTTTTCAAAATTGATTTCAACTGCTGTTATGAAATTTGTGATGTTTTCATTATATTAGATGCTAAAGTAATGAACCTCGGATTAACAAAAACCCATGTTCATAAAAACATTAGTGCTTTTGCTAACGAAAAAGAGGGAAATTAAAACTTTAGTCACTTGATCTTATGTGATGAAAAACAGGTTGAGATCCTCAAAAGGAACAAACCAACCTTGTTAAAATTACATTAAGAAAATCAGGGGTAAAAAATGTCCAGATCATAGGTGATGTGAAATTTGGCATGAGCATGTGTATAAATGACCAAATCTCTCAAAACATTACTGCAAAATGATTTTGGAATGAGTATTCCTTCAATAATGCCTCCCAGTGAGTATTTCAGTACTTATGAATGGGAAGGGTAAAAAGGGAAGAAGATAATCATAAAAGCTCTAAAAGTGTGTTTATCTCAAAACTTTTGAAGTCAAAAGAAAAGAGTATAAATATAAAACGCTTTAGAGTCAAAAATTGGGGTAACAATGGTCATTAAGCAACTGTGTGCATTCATTGGTTCAGGAAAAGGTTCAGGTAACAATAGTATTCGCAGAGAATAAACTTTCAAAAGGACTAGACAAATTTTTAGAATTATCACATGGTAACAAAATCTACACCAGAGTTTTCGAAAACTCATGTGATCTTGTGTCCTCATTTTTCTGTTGTCAATCAATCAACCAACAAGAGAATGGTACCAAACAGTGGTCAAAATGTATTTCAAATTTCATATCACTGTTGTCAAACCACTGATCATTTTCATAAGCTTGAGATTGATATGATTAGGAGTTTCAGTGGAAAATTATACCAGATTCTTTTTGATGTTGTTTTCTGAAAATCCTTTACTTATTTTTCCAAAAAAGATTCTCTCGAATAAGGCAGGATATATCATTCTTCATTTTTTTTGGAATAATATATTTTGAACCTTTACTGGTTTTTTATAGTAAAAGTTTCAATATCCTGTCAGGATATATAACCTTTATTTTTTTGGTTATATTATCTTCAAAACAGATCAAAAGGAAATTGGTACAAGTATCAAGGTCATATCTAACTCAAGTTTGTCTTAAAACTGATCAAAGATTGATTGCCAAAAGACCTTGAAATACTGGGGTACTCTTGTTTTTAATTTAAATATTATAGCAAGAATGAGTAGCCTTGGTAAAAAGTTTACATCATCTGGGGTACTAAACCACTGTCAGGGAGCTGTAAAAGTTTCAAAATATGTAAATGACATGTGGCAAAACCTTGAATGAAAATTCTCAAAACAGTTGCTGACATACTAGTCTTTCAAATCATTACCATTACCCTACCCCTAACCACTGTTTTGCTCCAACATCTGTTTCCTAAATTCTGTCCACTGCTGAAAGTCAGCCACTGATTCTTCATTTTATTGGCAAGCACTGATGTTCAAAATCAGTGTCTTATCCACTGATATGCTATCTACTGATAGTAAAAATCATCCACTGTTATCACATTATTACCGTTGTAACTACTGAGGCTTGGTACATCAGTGGTTCTCAAAACAACTGTCCTCCACTCTTCATCCACTTCATCAGAGGTTGGCACGTGGTCAGTTTTTAGCCCTCAGATCTTTGTAACCGCTGCCACATCAGCACTCATTTTTTTTCTCCTTAATAAAACCCTGATCAAAACCCCCAAACAGGGTTTTACACTGTCGAATTGAATTCTAAAATTCTCTTCTCAAAGCAGTTTTCAACCCTCCATCCCAAATCATTCTCTGTTCTTCTTCTTCCTTTTCAAAATGACGAAATCAAAATCAAAATCAAAACCAAAATCACCATCATCTTCCAAAGAGGTCGTTCAAACGGCCGCTGAACCCGTTGAAATATCATACAAATCCCCTCATAACTATTTGGGTCTACTCACAAAACCCACAAATAACCACACCTTCGATTCCATCATCGACACCTTATCTGAATCAAAGTGCAAAAATTTGTTAACCGCAGATGCTCCCATTTACTTGCAAACCCAGAGAGAGTTTTGGAAAAATGATACGCTTGAAAAACAAGACGATAAAGTAGTAGCCATCAACTCCTCCATACAGGGTAAAGCGATTCAAATTACTTCTCAATCCATTTTGGAAGTCTTCAAACTCGATGATCAGAAAGGTAAAACATCTTTTCCCAAAAACGAGTTGAAAGCTGATTTTCTGAAAAGGGGATATGCAGAACAATCAAAGGTAGATACCTTACAAAAAGGTTACTTCCCTTCTGCACCAAGGTTTTTATTTCACACACTTTTTATGTGTGTTTCAAATAAAACAACTGCGTTTAACGAAATACCATTGAAGATTCAATGTCTGAGTTATGCTATTTTAAAGAATGAAAATTACAACTATTCCCAGGAGATCTTTAATGACTTGGTAAAAAATGTTGATAGCAAATCATTTTTACTTTTTCCAAGGTTTCTAAGCTACTATCTTACACAAAAATTTGGAAAAGAAAATGAAAATTTGCTCAAACAGGGTGCCTATTTTCAAATAAAAGGGTTAACAACTGAAACATTTTCTAGAATGATGGCACCAATAAAAACAAAAGCAGAGGTGTCTGAGCAGAATTTAGCAGTTACCACTGCTCCTCAGACATCTGCTGCTGAGCCCACTGCTCCAGGTGATCATAGCAGCACTACCACTGCTTTGAAACCCACACCTGCCACTACCAAAAAGACCAAAAAGAAAACATCCAAAAAACCCACCAAACCCAAAACAAAGGCAACTCTGGAAGATGAGATCCCAGAGAAACTGCCAGTGACAAAACAAATGTCACCGCAAACCACTGCTGCTACTTCCTCACAGCAGTTGGTAGAAAGATCTCCACCATTGCCTCAAACTCCTCCTGCATCCTCACAAAAGGATCAGGTTGTAAGCACATGGACCCCACAATATGAAGCTCTGGACCCAATTGGATCCATCTTCCTCAGTCCTGATCCCAAGGACATGTCTCTTTCAATACCCATACCCTCACCAATCATATTACCACAATCCATAATACCTTTGTTGCATGCAGTCGCTATAGCTCAGACACAAACCAGTTCCTCTCTATCACCTATCACTGAGAGTATACTCCCACAAGTGACTGGGTCTGATGCTACTACCCCTGCTATCCCAGCAACAACTGAGGAGGTTACACCCCTTGAGTTACAAGTAACTCTTGGTGGTAGTTCAAGTGGAGCAGTAACTACAAGTGACGGATCAACAGATCTTCAGTTGGACTGTTGTTTCATTAGTAAGACTCCCTTGAAGGCAATTTCTTCCATAGCACCTCTGGTAACCACTAGTGAGTACGTTTTGACCACTGATAAAATAACAAGGTTATCAAGTGCTGAAGAAAGAAGTCCCCAGTACCAAGAACAAGGGGCATCAATGGGTGATTTTTGGGACTCAGTTCCTAAGTCACACATTGATACAACCACTGCTGGTGGGGAAACAGATGATTCCATTAAAGTGGATGATGATTCAAAATATCAGGAATTGACGGGCAGAGTTGAGAAACTTGAAACATTAGTTGCTGAAATAAAGGATATGGTGCAACAGCTGCTAAAAGCTCAAAAAGCACCATCCACTGCTGCTCCAGCTCAAGCATCTGCACAACCTGCACCTGCTGCAAATGAGTTGTGGAACTTATTCCAACCCCTGCTTGAAAAGCAAAAACAAATGGCTGACCAACAACATGAAATACATGTAAAAATGCTGACAAACATGGTGGAGTCAAGATTTAAAGATACTCAAGCAGACATCAAAGCTATCAAGGCTCATATCCAAAGCAACACTGGAAAAGTTCCTTCCACTATACTCTTCATGGATAACCCCCTTCCAGATAATGCCAAAAAGGGGGAGAAAATCAAGTTGAAAAAGAAGGGAATAGAAGATGGCCTGTATATTGAACCAGAACAAGCAAAACAGACATCTAAACCACTTCCAAAAGGTTCCAAATCTCAAACCACAAAATCTCATATTTCCATCCAAACAGCTGATACACAAGTGGTTTCAAAAACTGCTAGTCAAACAGCTGTCATCTCATCAACACACACAACTTCACCACACACCACCAAAACCACTGCCCTACCACCATCATCATCTACAATCATATCACCACCATCGCCTCCTGCCATAAAGCAGAAGACAGCAGATGTTACATCATCTGTTGTAATGACAACAGTGGTTGAAACACCAGTTGTTTCAACACCTGTTAGTCAGACACTTTCCATCACTCAAACCACTGATCCACCCAAGACATCATCAGCCTCTCCTACAATAAAAAGGAGAAGGATTTTCATACCTGATGATTCACCACCACCATCACCACCATCAAAAACTACCTCACCACCTTCAACCCCTGCTCAAAAGCAGAAGACATCTACTGACAAATCAGTAGTTGTAATGACAACAGAGGTTGAAACACCAGTTGTTTCAACAGATGTTTGTCAACCATCCACCACTGCTCTCATCATTCCTACATCACAACCAAAATTACCTCCATCCATAAAGCTTCACAAAAGAAAAAGAGAAACAACTCAGGCAACTGATGAAAAATATGATCCTGTTGCTGCAAAATATCCACTGGAACTAGATGCTGTAAAAAATGAGATGAGACAATTTTACACCGAGGATGATCCTTCAAAAAGAAGATTTCCTTCTCTCATAGGCTTCATAGTTCCAGAAGACATGGATGAATATCTCGAGATGAAAGCAAGGCAAGCAAAGATTAGAGCTAAACTCGAATGCAAAGATCAAGGTGATAAAGCCATTTCTGAGAAATTGGAATTTTTACTCACAAAAGTCAAGCTGATGGAAGATTATGCACGAGATCTAAGTAAAGAAAAGGCAGATCAACGAAAAGAGATGAGAAAAGAATATATTGCATATATCATGAAAGAAAAATTCTATCCAGCTGAAGAAAAACAATTTGAAGAATGGCCAATAGTCGCTTTGAAGCATGAAGCAAACAGGATTGAAAAGATTAAAAATGATCCAAGAAAGAAGAAGACAACTCCAAATTCAAACAAATACAAAAAGCTAATTGCTGATCTCACTTCTGAGTACAAAAAGAAAAAAACAGGAACTGGTAGATGCTAAAGTGGATACTGCTGAAGCCATAGCAAAGTGGACGAAGCAGTATACCGATGAGGCTTATGAAAGGGTGAAGAAAAGAACGATAACAGTCTCAGACACTTCTAAAAAGCCAGACTATAACAAGATAGAACAACAGCTGGATGATCTTAAAACACTGCTCACATCAGTAGATAACCCTATCCTTGTGGAAAACCAAGAAAAAGGAAAACTGCTGACCAGTGAAGAAGAAAAAGAAAAGGAAGCTGAGTACTTCACAGAAGCCATCAAGAAAATGGATCTAAAAGAAGAAAGTTCAGTGAGCCTTCAAAACCTTATCAAAAAGGTATTAACCAAACCTGCAACAGATATCTCAGACACTGAACTTGAACAAAGAAAAAGGCAAGAGCTGATTGAACAAGAAGCTGCAGAAGACATAGCAGCAGCAAATGAAGTCATAGAAGAGGCTTTTAAACAAATGTCTGAAGTTCAGGATACTGCTTTACAATTTTTCTCAATGCCAAAATCTCCAAGCTCATCAGAGAATAAATCTCTCCCAAGAAACCCATTGGGTTCAAAAGTACTAAAGTGGCTCTCTGATCAAAAGACCCATATATTGACCCTGGTCAGATCCAATGGTGAAATGAAGTACATATCAAGGAAAGAAGCACTAGGCCTTAGTGTTGAAGATTTGCAGGATCTCCTTGAACTTTCATTGTGCAGGGATGAGGATGACACGAGTTCCAAAGAATTTGAAGAAGAATTTAAAAGACAAGCAAGGGAACTTCTGATGAGGAATAAAGATCCAAAATAATGAAGTGTTTTGGCATTATCTGTTCCAGGGGGAGATTGTTGGGATTGAACCCTACCAGAGGAACAGATAATGAAAGCCAAAACTGGTTCACAACAGTGGATTCACAATAAGCAGCTGTTTACACTAAGTCTTCTCCCTTGAAAGTGATTATAACAGCTGATAGTCTTATATCCACTGCCCGGATACAACTGCTGCTGTTCTTCAAAATTACTGATGAAGCCCAGAAGACTACTGAGAACTAAGCACTACTGGTACAGTCTACTGATGACAAAGCACTGCCAAATCAAGGACTGATCAACCTTGAGGAAATCACTGATGTAAAGAGAGAGCAGTAGTTTAGTGTGTCATCTGTTTCATATATAGTCAGTGGTTAAGATTAGCAGTGTTTGTATAGGATCAGTTGTTACAGGTTGTTAGGCTGTTAGACGTCGCTTTCATGGTGACGTCAGCTGAGATGCCTCAGTGGTTTTGGTTTGCCTATAAATGGAACAGTACCCTGTACTGTTACATTTGATCGTTTTGAGTGAGTTCTTCTCCTCAATTCAATCCTTTCATCTTGTGCAACCAACCATGGAGTATCAGGCTGAGGGGGAGCTTAGTTTGTAAGCATGTTTGCAATCTTTTAATTTGTATTGTAAATCTTTCGACTTAATGTCAAGCATGCGTTTATCAAAACTGTTTCTCTCTTTGATTGTGTTTACAAAGTTTGTTGTTCATTTCCGCTGCACTTTACATGGTTTCATATTCATTGATTGTTCAATTTTCACAAACAAACACAATCATGAGAGCCTCCGATCCTAACAAAATCCCTTAACGGGTCAAAATAAGCATATGAATGAAAAAGGGTTTAAAATACTTATGAAACCCGTGATTTGAACCTAATATGATAGAAAATATCGAAAATATAAGGTTCATGAGAAATTGGAGTCAAACAAACATGTTTGTTTGATAAACACATGAACGGGTCAAAAATTTGATAAAAAAGATAATAAGCCGAAGGCTTAAAAGTCTCAAATTTATTTAATCCGGATGTCGGATTTTAACTCCATGTTATGGAGAATTAATTTACGATCACGTAGGAAGAAACAGATCGTAAAACGGATAAAAAAACGAGCAAGTTATGCTCGTTTTCCTAAAAGATGGTCTGGCTGGAAATATGCAGCATCTGGAACCAAACTTTATGTCGAATTGGCACCCTCGCACTACGCGACGGAGGAAACCAAACAGTGTCGCGGCCTGCGACGGTTGTCGCGTCACGCGACAATGACACCAAACCCCGTCGCAACACGCGACAGGTTAAAAATCCAGCAACAGTGTTTTGGATCAGTTGTTTGAGCTGCTGATTCATTTTTGTTGATTTATACACGTTATAAACACCCTGAAACTAACTCATTTCATGTATTTATGAAATGTAGGTATTAGTAGAATTACCGAAGGACGATCAAGCTCATCGAGGAACCGAACACACTCAATATTCAAGCTTTCGCGAATAGTTTCGTCGTCATGTCTTAAAAGGCGAATGAAATTATAAAATGTTGAAATGTTTTATTTGCTAAAATGTTTTAACAAACTCAAAATTCCAAGTGTATGTTTAATCGTTAATACTCAATTATAGTCGACAACTATATGAAAATCGTATAAAACATGTAAGGGTCTTACAAGTTGGTATCAGAGCTCCAAGTTAAGGAGTAAAGTGTTCAGTTCGAGACTTGATCGCAAAATCCGGTAAGTTATTCTATACATTAACGGTTTAGTATGTAAAGTGTTGAAAACAAGACATAGGGTTATCGTGTAAAACACGTTACCCCAAATAAAGTGATAAAAGACCAATATAGTTAAACGAATTACGTGGATTAACACGTGTCATAGAAAGCATTGTATTATAATACGAGTACTTGTTAATGTTAACGTTACTAACAATTGTAGACGTTTTAAATTAAAGGATCCTTGCATCTGAAGATGACGAGAGTCTAAGGATCTATCGATACAATGAAGATATGGTCTGAAGTATGACAAGTAAGTCATACATGTCAAGGACATGAATCAAGAAATGATCTCGAACGAGAGATCGAACAACAAGAAAGTTATCAGGGCGAGTATCTACAAGGTACATGTCTTAAAATTATAGTATAACTAGAAATATGCAACAAACACATAGTGAATGACAGTTGCATATAAAAGATAAAACTTGGAAAAACCTGGATAGGTTGTCTATCCAGGATGACGTTTCCAAGAGAAATTCAGTAAAGATACGTATTATTCACAGTCGTGAATAATAAGATAATAACTGAATTTAGTTTAAATATAAATTTGGACGAAAGTAATCATCCGAGTAAGTATTCTCAATAAAGATCCGATTGAGAAAAGTAATGATCACATCAACGAATGTGATTGTATAAATGGTTATAAAAAGGAACATTGTATATGTTCAAAGATAAAACGGGTAAAAACTAATAATTGTTAATTGACAATTAAATAAAGTTTTACCAAATGAAATAAATCGAGAGGTTACTTACATGGGACGTGATGTGGTAATTATAATAAGGTCATGTGTACCATGTGTTGATCGCTTACTCTGGACAAGTAAGTAGTGAACACATGATACCATGAGCTTCTTATAATGAACACAGTTATGTCCAATGTGGTAGGGTCGAGACGAAAGAAAAGTTAAAAGAACCTTGGGGTCAAGCAATTTTATGGGCATACTCGTATAAATGGTTGTCGAGGGGACCATAAAAACGATGTATGGTGCGCATAGAAATAAATGACCCAAGGGAATTCGTGAAATAAGTCATTTTGGACGAAAGAGCCATGGTTGACAAAAAGTGCATGTAAAACCAAATTGTAAATGATCCGCGAGGTCATAGAAACGAAGGTATTGCCCATACACAAAAACGATCGAAGTCGTTGACTTTGGTCGTAGTAAAGAAAGGATGATGATGTTAATCATCATTCAGAATTTATAAGACCATCAAGCATGGTCACATAAAGAATAAAGGTTTGGTTAAATAAAGCGATGGATTTCGCTAAGAAAACCAAACAAGTCAAAACGAAGTCTAAATGCATACCTAAAGGGTTGCATTAATAATGACTTCAATAAATCACCCGGTTGGTGGGTAGGGAATTAAACATATGCGTAAACCAAGAAACGGGAACGCTGATTGAAGGTCAAAAGACTCGTATTATAAGTTATGACTAAAAGATGATAAAATTCTCAAAAAGAAATTTTGAATAAATATGTTCAACTATTTGAGGTTGAACGGGTAGAATAAAGAATAAAGTTTGATTGTTTATAAGTGATGGATTTAACATTAACACGTCAAACAGGTTGAATACAATATAATGCCGGATGACATAAATAAGCGCTAGCCAGATAATGGTAATGTTAAACGCAAAAGAATAATGAGCCCGGTAATGGGACATAATCAATCACGAATATATGCAAACCAGATAACGATAAACATAAAACGAACCGATGCATAAATGATGTGAGAAGTCATAGATTCGGGAGAATGATCCGAAATAAAACGATTGTAGTCACGAACTACAGTCAAGGTTAACGGATCTTAAACTTGAAACCAAATGATTTTCAAACATAAACAGGGTGCTTTGACACCAAATATGTATTTTAAAAATGAAATGAATTAAGAAATGATCTACGGGAGCAACATAACCTTCGGGTTATAAATAACGAAAAAGGTCTACAGGACCAAAATGACCTTTGGGGTCATAAATAAAAAGAAAGGAATTATAAGGGCCTTGCCTTAACAAGGTGAAAGCCTAAAGAAATAACCCAAGAGGCAAAGTGAAAGAACCTACGGGTTACTTAGACAAAGCGAGGGAACCAGTTGAGAATCCCCGCGTAAAACAAAGACTGTAAAAGAATAAATTCTTAACTGTCAATATCCTAGTAGGGAAAATTGACAAAAGTTAAAGAAAAGATGTTAAACTAAAAACTTCAGTTTTTGTAAGAAATAACGTTTTTACAAATATGAATTCTGATGGGAATTTAAATGGTAAGTATGAAAGATACAAGTCTTGACACTGATAGGTGCAAGACGATATATTCAAAAAGTGATATTTTCGAAAAGGAAAGGTTGATATAAAATTAAACATGACGTGACACGATCACGGTCAAGAAATGTAATGTGAAGTAGAATCACATTATAACCAAGTGAGCGGTATAAAGTAACTAGACTAATAAGTCTAGTTAGTGAGACCGGTTAAAGTCAGCAATTCAAATCCAGAAAGTCGGTTTGCTCGTAAGCGGTGGATTCCGTATAACTGAACCGAATGAATAAATTTGAAAACAAAAGAGTTTGTTTGTCAAAAGTGAAAGATTTCACTAAAAGCCTTCAAACGGGTTAATATAACGAATTCATGAAGAATTCGAAAGTATAAAAGCAATGGATTTCACTAAATTGGTCGAAATGACGAGATTACGTTATTTCAAGTTGCATTATGTCGTATAAGATACGTAGATGATTAGTAACCAAAAGGATATTACCATACTTTTCTGGTAATACTAACAATTGGTTAAAGTATGAGTAATGCTTAAAAGATTACTCAGGTCAAATGCATTGAGTTTAAAACTCGACGAACTATGTAAGAAAGGTTTCGAGGACGAAACCTCTTTAAGGGGGGTAGACTTATAACACCCCGAAAATGAGTTTGGTAATCAAACCACGTTAATACTAAAAGACGGGTAATTTACTGTTAGTGGTAAAAGTAACCCGATGAATATTAGGATTTTTAAATAAACAAGCCTATTATTAAATTAAAAGCTGAAAGAAAGCTTTTAAGAAAATAAAGTTTATAGAAGCCCGAGTTAACGGGACTTAAAATAAATTGAGTCATGAATTCCACCAAACCCACTAATTTAACTAGGAATGTTTAACCTAGTTAATAAGTGGGAATAATTGCTAGAAATTAAGTGGGTTGTGGCCTACTTAATAAACTAACCAAACATGAGGGGCCAAAGTGGATAAACTTAAAAGTTTATTTAATAAAAAGAACTTAAAAACAAAACACACACATATGTGTGTTCTGTAGATCGACATCAAGAACTCCTAGGAGTTCAAAACCCTAAACACCACAAAATCATCAAACTGAAGGCTGAATTGAAGCTCAAATTCACACTTGAACGTGAATTAATGATCACCCTAGCTAGGGGATCATAAGGTATGTCAAATTTTGATGATTTGTGAAGTTATGAAATTTAGATAATCATCATAATGGCGAATTATGAATGAATTATTGAAGCTATGATTGAATTAGTAATGTATACTAGCTTAGGAACCAAACCCTAAGTGAAAATTATACATATGATGTTATAATTTGAATGATTTGATGAATTACCACACTAGAATAAGTGGGTATTAATCTTAAGATGAATTTGATGATATAGTTATGATTAGAATCATCATACATGATAGTAATCAAGAAATACTTGAACAAATTGTGTGTTTGAGTATATAATCATACTTACTATGATATGGGTTTAGTGTGATATGATAAAAATTTGATGATATGTTCATGATTAATGATGTCTAATATCATTAAGTATTAATTCGGTAACTTATGGTCACAACAACTTGTTAAATAAGTGATTAAAACGGTAACATAGGAATGATGTTTACCGGATGATTGGCCAAGTAATTAAACGAGTAGTTGAGCTACTTTGTGTAATTAATTAGGTCAATAGGCAGTCGACTATAAAAAGTCAAGCTGACCAATGATATGATCGAATGATAAATTCGACATAAGAATAGTAGGATGGAATAGTCGTAAATGATTGTGACTAATTTAACCATCTTGCAAATTACAATGATAGTTTGACGCTTAACAAGCTAGGTGGAAGCTTGGGAATGAAGCGGGTCAAACAAATCAAATATGAAGGAAAAGCATAATCTGGATGCTAGGTAAGTACAGCTTACACTCTTTGTATTAAATACCTATTGGTTGTATAGGTTATGAATAATAAAAAGTCATATTTGACTTATGATGTTCTGACACGATATTGATAAAAAGTCAGCTAGAATATCACTTTAAACTGTCGTAATATTGATTATAAGACGTTTTACAGCGAGACGACACTTCGGCAGCACTTCGTTGCTCTGACCGGAATAATTACATCTGATCTCGCTTGAACCTCTATTTATAATGTTCTGATTTCGCTTGAAGTGGTTCCAAGCGGAATCTGATTTCGCTCGAAATTACATATGTGCACATTCAAGCGAAATCACCTTGTTCAAGCGGAATTACATGATTTCTCGAACTACGTGCCCTGATTTAACATTCTAAGAACAAGAATCGATACAAGACGAAGTCGACAGACGCATGCACTAACAGACTCCCCCTCGAATGTTGACGAGTCTTAAAGTGTCGAGTCTTCGCATCTTCAGTCTTTATCAGTCCTCTCGAACTCTTTGAAGTATCTTGACACTATAAAGCATCCTCAAATCTTCTCTTCTCTTTTCATCACCAACACACTTCTTCCTTTAAGTGTCTTCAGACTCCCCCTTTCGATATACTGGGATCACAACCTGGCTTGTTAAAATCACAGAGTCCTCAGGTATCGGAACCTGGCTCTCTATCACTCAGACATCCTGCACATTCTCTACCCAAAAGTAAATTTTTTGATGACCACTTGTAATTTCACCATCGAATGAACACTTGTGGATAAGATATTCAGACAATGATTTTACAATGTTAGTCTCTGATGAACCACTTGCAGGAATAACGTTTTTATTTCAAAAACTTTTCTCATTTCATTTCAAAACATCTCAAACAATTTCACCCAAACCATTTGTTCATCATGTCTAGCACTTGGAATTTTGAAAATCAGCTCTCCAACACCAGTTGTCGAACATCTTTTTATATTTTTCAAAATTTATGCTAAAACACACTTAAAATCTTTTTGGATTTTAAAAATTAAAAGAAATGCAGTAAAGAAATATTTACAGACAATATTTTTGTGAGTTTGTGTAAGAGGATCATATCAGTTTATGACAAATCACAAGTACCGTTGAGCTTAGTTACACATTAAGAATTAAACAATTCACTTAGATTGCCAATATACTGATCCACTTAAATTTTCACACAAATTTCAACTGATTCAGGATACGAATTAGGTGTATTAAGAACTTAAACTCATTCATGTGTCCCACCTCTTGAATATACTCCCGTATCCAGATCCCAATATTCAGTCTTACAGGTGAATATACCACAGATGATATCTGTAAGGGGTTAAATTGCGAAACCGTGAGAGCTCAGGTCAGAACTTCCGTTCAGCAGAGAGATGACGGCTCGACTTTTGGTGTGTCCCCTTTAGAGGATCTTTTTTACAACAACATTGATTAGCAATTTTATTGTCTCATCATTTTTGCTGAGGGCGGCGCTATATTTCAAGCAAGCAGTAAAGTATTCTCCGGGGACTAGGCCATTGCTTCCGCAAAATCAGAAGTCCCGGGATAATACCCCAGATATCACTGAGCATAAAGACCTAGTATCTCAGAAAGAGGGACCTTTCAAACAAGATTTCAGGGGTTACCTATATATCCAAGTAGTGTTCCCCATGAAATAAGCAAGTTTGAATTTAAGTTTATATCCCGAAAAAACTTACTAAATGTGTAAAAACCTATCGGCATATCATCAGTGAGACCGTTTAACACTATTTAAACATTACATTTCTTTAGCATACTGTAATTGTCTACTGATGTACTATCATTTCCTCTTCTTTGACACCAAAACTCATTTTAGAATTTTATCATGTTTTTGTCTTTTTCAAATTTTCAAATGTTTTTGAATTTTCTGAAAATCTTACTCCCCCTAAAATTCAAACACATTTAAAGAAATTTGAGAACAAACTATACAAATAAGTTGACAACCAATATTGAATCGATTCAATTCGCCATCCACTTGGCATAAACAATCAGAACTCCCCCTCACAACAAACTATTTTCCCATTGTGATTTCAAAAAACTTAAGTTTGTTTTAATCAAATGGTTTTTTCGGAAAATAAGTTTTGTTGATTTTAACTTGTAAATTAGGGGTTTGGTTCATCACATTGTCTTTCAACATACCACTTGTCAGAAAGATAAATCAAGTACAAGTTAATGTCCCTGATTAATCTTGAAAATTTAGTACCACTTGTAAGAATGATCCAATCAAGTTCAACCTAATGACCTTGATTAACCATTTGTAACACAAACTCTTTTTCAACCACATGGCTTACCAACCAATACCTCATGTAAGTTGAATTCTCAAGATGCCGATACCTACTCCTCACTTACCAACCTGGGAATTCCGGCAAGTCATACTAGTGACCAATTTTCAATTTTTTAACAAACAATATAAGAATGATGCCGATTCATGCTCCGCGATTACCAACTTGGGAGCTCCGGCAAGTCCAGAATTTTACTGTTTGTAATAGGTACCATCCCAGTCACAAACCAGGGATGATACTTTACCTTGCTTCTTTGTTTTCTTCTCGTAAAATTCCTTGACTCCCTTTACCTTCCTGTCAACCATTTTTCCAAAAATATGTTTAACTTTGGAATTAAATGCTTTTTCAACATCAAAATCTTTCTTTTCAGAAAAGAATTGATTTGAAATCTCAACTTTTCCAACTTTCTTCTTAAAATTTTCAGCCCGAAGTGATGGAAAATTCACATCATCCACAATCGGCACTGATTGTTCACCTTTAACCTCAATTTGTGGCTCCTCTAATTTTGTGGAATTAGATTCATCACCAGAAGATAGCTCCTCTGATTTTGACGAATCAGAATCATTGCTAGAACTGTCCTCTGATTTCTTAACAACCCATTTTTGGTTGTCAAGATTTGCTCTTTTCTTGTAAAACCTGTTTGAACATTCACCAATCTCAAATGTTGAATTTTTGAAAAGTTTAGTTCTCTCAATTGGTGATTCAAACTCAACTTCTTTATCTTTTAGTTTACGAGAAACTCCCTGTTTTGATTGTATTGCCTTGGAACAATTTTTGGCAATATGTCCAACATTGTTGCATTTGAAACAGGTTCTCGTTTCTTTCATCTGATCAACAAACTTCATCTCTTCTTGCTTCTTTGTAAGGAATTCTTTGTTCGACTGATTTCTGAACAGATTTTCTTTCTCTTCTTCAGTAGATGTACCTGAAACAAATATCATTTTTGATTTAAAATCTCGAACATATTTTTCATTTTTCTGATGGAATAAAACCTAATCATTTCTTTTTGAAATTAACGTTATGGTTTGGTTTCTTGTGAAAACCAGAACCAGAACTGTAACCCTTTTTCTTGTTTTCTCTTTGTTGAACTCTTGAGGTGTATTTTTTAGGTTTATCATTAAGATTTACATCTTTTATTTCAGAAATATGAATTTCTGTTAGTTTGAAAACCTTTTTTATCATGTCAGGTTTAACACCTCTTATTGGAAATTCCTCATCAGAATATAATTTGTCAGAATCATTCAAAGTATATGCAACTTTAAACATTTCATCATTCAAATTAGATTTTGATAACAGGAATTCTTTATTATAAACCATTTTGCCCTGTTTGACGGATTGACTCGGAATGCTCGACTCAGACTTTGACTTTGTCATAGACTCCGACTTTGACTCCTCAGTTTCATCTTTATCCAACACCTGATCGACCACTTTCTTTATTAACTCGGACTCATGATCAGTGTCAGATGATGTAAACGTGACATCAATATTATCCGGCAAATTAACTGTAGATTCTGACTCCCACTGTAAATTTGTTGCTTTTTCGACTCTTTCTGAATTTGGATTTCTCGGAGAATATCCATTTTCAAGCGGGGGTGGACACTTGTTGTAACTGAAACCTTGTTTCTTACCAGATGTCTTTTCTTTGGTATCCTTCTTATTTTCTTTCTTCTTTTCAGAAGTCTTTTCTTCAGAAACTTTTTGTTCTTCAGTTACTTCATCATCTTCAAATGCCTTCATGCCTTCAACAGTTGGATAAATCCTGTCAATGACATAAGAAGTACATGAGTAACTTTTTAACAAACGATTAACTCTTTCAGTCTCAATCCTTTGTGTCTCTAGTTTTTGTTCAAGCACAACACACTTCTCAATGTAATTGTTCACTACTTTCTGCTTTATCATGAAAGTTCCCTGAAGTGTTTTCATGGCTGTTGCTTGTTCTTCACTTGTTTGGTTGTATTGATTCATGGCTTTGTTCAGAACATCGTAAGATTCTTTCAGCCTGTTCATGTTGTTCATCAACTCACTGTTTTTCTTTTTCATAACCTCACAATTCTCACAAATCACCGGAATATTTTTAGCGTTAGCTTCTGCGTCAACTTTCAAAGCTGGAACATCTTTCACTTTTTTCTTTATCACTGGAACAGCTTCATCATCACTGCTAACCGGTGTTTTGACCTTTTTCTTTTTCTTTTTAGATTTATCGTCATCACTATCACTTTCTTCCATCATTTTGAAATGAGCTGCCAATCTTCTTGCATGATACTCCCTATCATCATCACTATCTTCTTCAACTCGAGCAACATACGCTTTGTGATCTGAATCTTTGTTTGGATCATAATCATCCCAATTGAAATTTGCCCAGCTAAAACCTTCAGGCAATTTTTCATCATCTTGGTTTATCAGGCATGCTTTGTTATCAGCTGAAATATATTTGTCCCAACTGAATCCTTTTGTTCGCTCTGTGTCATCCTGATTCACCATACAAGCTCTCTTTGAAGATTCTTCAATCACTTTTCTTCCATGTGCCACTTGTGGTTCTTGTTGTTGTTGAGCAACTTGATGATAGATGGCCTTCCGGTAGTAATCATTGTTGTTGTTGAACGGATTTTGAGCTCCACTTGCTTCGCGGTTTTTGCACTCCCTCTTGAAGTGTCCTTTTTCCCTACAACGAAAACAAGTGACTTTAGATTTATCAAAACCTAAAGTAGAAATATTAGCTTCACGTAAGTCATCTCTTCCTGTGATCTGCTTAAATTTCTCAGCCCGTCTTAATACACTAGCCAAACACCACTTTATGTCCATCAATTCCATTTCCTCAGCGTCAATCTGATCGTAATCCTCTTTTGTAAGCATTGGATTCCCGATCCGACCTGCAACAAAACTACCATATGATTCCAAAACAGTTCCCAACAAAGACATGTGACTCTTAGCAACTTCTGCTGAATAATCCTCATCATTCTCCAGATTCAAAACAATGTTGCATTGTAGCTTCTTGCCATTCTTTGTTGCTGAAATGTTCGGATCAAATGATGGATATGATGAAAAACTTGTAGTGCTGTTTGATCCTTTGGATGAACTTCCTGAAGAACTCTTTGCATTGAATGCAGTCTCTATCTTTGGTGACATGTTGGTGGTTTTATCACTTATACCACCTTTGTAATAGAGACCAATGTCTTGTTCACCGTCGAAATCTTTCATTCTTGAAATCTTTCTCTGTTCCATCTCCTGAGCCTCAATCTTTTCAATGAATTTGCTCAATGTTAGATTGTTAAAACCTTTCTTGTTCCTCAACATCATGAGATATGTGCCCCAAGTCTCATATGGCAATGCATCAGCTAGCTTTTCAATCAACTCCTCATTATCTTTTTCGATGCTCAACCTCTTCATGTTAGCTAGCAAATTGCAGTATCTCTCAATGATTTGCTTTGTACTTTCATTTTTCAAACCACGAAACAGATCAAACTCTTTCTTCAAAAGTGATTTCTTGTTCTTGACCATCTCTTGGCTTCCAACAAACTTTGATCTTAACGCTTTCCAAATCGAATAAGAACTTCCATTATGTTGCAATAGAACCAAGATATCTTCTTTCACAGCTTGTTGTAGTAGACTTAACATCATTTTCTCATCTTTGTATTTCTTTCTATTTTCAGCACTCAGATCTTTAATAGCAATAATCTCTTCCTCATCATTCATCGGTCTAACGTATTTCATCTCAACACATTCCCAAGCATCCAAATAATTTGCTTGTACCCAGTTTTCAAAACGTCCTTCCCAACCTTTATACTCCTCGATGTTCATGAGCTTAGGCGGTTTTTGCATCGTCCCTGTTTCATTTTCCAGCATTGTGTTCTGTGCAAGAGTGATCGGGGTAACTGGGGTAGCGAATGCGTTGTAAAATTCCTCTTCCATGTTTCTGTGTTTCAAATTTCACAAAAACAGTTTGTTCAAGCGAAATTACACTTTTCAAACGAAATCCCCTTCAAGCGGAATCACACAGTTCAAACGAAATCACTCCTTTCAAGCGAAATCAGCACGTTCAAACGGAATCCCTTTGGACCTTTTCAAGCGGAATACTTGTTGAAGCGGAATAGCAGGTTTGAAGCGGGATCACTCAAGCGGAATCACCCAACTGAAGCGGAATAACAAGTTTCAAGCGGAATCAACAGAAACTTTCAAGTGGAATACCAGATTCAAGCGGAATTAGGCTCTAATTCCGTTTGAAATGCTGCTGATGTCATCATTCTCAAGCTGTTTTCAAGCGGAATTACGAAAATTACCAGTTTTAGATCAATTTTAGGCCTGAAACTTTCAAGGCTTTGTTAAAACACTAATGCGCACATTCTGTGAAAATTTTAGTCGATTTTAACCGTGAAAAATTATTAAATTTGAAAAAGAAGGTGTAGAAATCAGAATTTGCAGCTGAATTGGTATGAACTCTTCCTCCTGAGCTCTGATACCACTTGTAGGATCGTTTTCAGACCCGAACGAGTCGATCAGAAGAGTTTTGCTCAATACGAAAGGCGGAAACAGACGTACTGAGATCAATTCAGCTAGAATATCACTTTAAACTGTCGTAATATTGATTATAAGACGTTTTACAGCGAGACGACACTTCGGCAGCACTTCGTTGCTCTGACCGGAATAATTACATCTGATCTCGCTTGAACCTCTATTTATAATGTTCTGATTTCGCTTGAAGTGGTTCCAAGCGGAATCTGATTTCGCTCGAAATTACATATGTGCACATTCAAGCGAAATCACCTTGTTCAAGCGGAATTACATGATTTCTCGAACTACGTGCCCTGATTTAACATTCTAAGAACAAGACTCGTTACAAGACGAAGTCGACAGACGCATGCACCAACAGTTTGTAGGATCGTTGTTATGACCAAACGAGTCGTTCAGAAGAGATCTCGTTCAATATGAAAGGCGGAATCAGACGTATCGAAGTTATTTCAGCTGGATACACACTAGAATCACTTTAACTATCTCTTGTATTGATTTCAGAACGTTTTACAAGCCGGAGATACTTCGGCAGAGCTTCGCTACCGGAATCAGGAATGTTACAAATGAAAGAACCAAGACACCTATTTATAGGCACGCCACTTCCTATGAACTGGACACACCCACTAAGTGGCACTTTGCACGAACTGGACATCCCAGTTCGTGTGAACTGGTCTGTTTCACCTAAAATCCTATTTTCTCATAAACCGAGCTCCAGTCTATCCTATTTTAATACACGACTCGATACAAGACGAAGTCGACAGACATATGCACCAACAGACTCCCCCTTGGATGTTGACGAAGTCTTCGGTGTCGAGTCTTCAGAATGACAAGTTTTCAGTCTTGATCCGTCTTCTCGCTCTCTTCCAAAATGTCTTTCGCTGTAAGCATCCTTCAATCTCTTTCTTTCTCTTACTCATCAGCATCAGCAGCTTCTATCTTAAACACAATTCCAGGATCAGAAACTGGCTCTTACATCTTCAGACTCCCTCTTGGATGTTGATCCAAAATCTTCCGAATTAGCAGACAAGATTCGAACCTGGCTTTAATGTCTTCAGACTCCCCCTTTCGATAAGCTGGGATCGCAGTCCGGAATAGCTCTCGTTCTAGTATCGAAACCTGGCTCAAACTCTGATTACGCTTTGCAGCTTTCACATGTTCAGGACCGTTTCCTGGCTCTCCGTAGCAACAGGATCTGGAACCTGGCTTGAATCTGCATATCTTTAGGAGTCGAAACCTAGCTGCTTCTACCTGCACAAACTCTACCTAAAAGTAAGTTTCACAAATTTTAAAATTTGACAAATTTAGAAACCACTTGTAGATATCATCCAAAATGATTTTACATTTATAATCTCTGATGACCACTTGTAAGAATACTATTTTTCTTATTTCTAAACAAACTCTCCCAAACCTGTTGTTCATCATGTTTAGCACTCGGAATTTTGAAAAACAGCTTTTCAACATCAGTTGTCGAAAATAAGATGAAATAAAATCTTTTTGATTTTTCAAAATTTTATGCTAAAACACATTCTTTTTGGATTTTTGTTTTTAATGAAAAGCATTAAAGAAATATTTACTGACAATATTTTTGTGAGTTTGTGTAAGAGGATCATATCAGTTTATGACAAATCACTAGCACCGTTGAGCTTTAAACACTTTAAGTTCTAAACGATTCACTTAGATTGTCAGTATACTGATCCACTTAAATTTTCACACAAAGTTCAATTGTTTCGAGATACGAGAATTAGTGTTTTAAGAACTTAAACTTATTCGCGTGTCCCACCTCAGAATATACTCCCGTATCCAGACTTCTATATTCAGTCTTACAGGTGAATGTACACTAATGATATCTGTAAAGGGTAAATGCGAGACCATGAGAGCTCAGGCTATTGCTTCCGCAAAACAGAGAGATGATGGCTCGACTTTAGGTGTGTTCCTTTTAGAGAATCTTTTCTTCAACAGCACATGATTAGCATTTTTCAATGTTTCATCATTTTTTATGCTGAGGGTGAGCTTTATGATTAAAGCTGTGCAAAGTATTATACGAGGACTAGGCTATTGCTCCCGCAAAATCAGAAGTCCTGGTATAATACCCCAGATATCATCACGCACAAAGACCTAGTATGTCAGAAATAGAAAGCCCTTCAAACAAGATTTCAGGGGTTACCTATATATCCGAGAGATGTTCCCCACGAAATAAGTAAGTATTTGATATTTAGGTTTATATCTCGACAACAATCTACTAAGCGTGTAAAAACCTACTGGCATATCGTCAGTGAGACCATTTATCACATATTTAACTTTCCAATTCTTTAGCATGCTGTGATTGTCAACTGATGTACTATCATTTCCTCTTTTTCACAACAAAACTCATTTTGATTTTTATCATGTTTTTGGCTTTTTCAAATTTTCTAATGTTTTTGGATTTTCTGAAATTTCTTACTCCCCCTAAAATTCAAAACCGTTTAAAAAAAAATTGACAAACCGATGTGAATTGCTTCAATTCTCCATCCTTTTGGCATAAACAATCAGAACTCCCCCTGACAACAAACTATTTTCCCATTATGATTTCAAAACACTTAAGTTTGTTTTAATCAAATGGTTTTTCCGGAAAATTAGTTTTGTTGAATTCACAAACCACTTGTATGATCGGGGATTTATTCATCACTTTGTTCTTTCAACCTCTTGTATGAAAGTTAAATCAAGTTCAACTTAATGACCTTGATTAACCATGATGTGCTAAAAGTGGTTAAATAAAAACAACTAAAATTAACCCTAATCTAGACACTCTAAGCTTTAAATTTATAAACTTAGACTCGATCTAAAACTAAAACCACACAACCGGCAAGTGTACCGATCAATGTAGTATAGCTAAAGTAAGTCCGAGTATCGAACCCACGAGACTCTAATGACTACGCTAAGACTCTTTTTAGACTACGACTGACACGACTTAACTAATTTGTTTATTTGATGAGGGGGGTTTCTAAAAATCCTAAATAAAATATTAAACTAGAATATTAATAAAATACTAAACACGAATGTGGACGAAGACTTTAATCAAAGGCGATGAAGACTACCTAGGCTAGACGCAAGCTTAACTCGGAATGGATTTCTATTCGAAGGTAATGTGGTATGGAACCGGGATCTTTAAATGCTAAACCTATTAAGACACCAACTAAGCCCCTCGACCCTTCTCAAGGCGATTCTTGTGGCACTACCTAGGCTGTTACGATTACCAATTTTTAGATTTCCTTACAGTCCTCTAACTTCTTGAAAGTGCCTTAATATGACGATCTACCTTACAGCGCGAAAGTCTAAGGCAACTATGGGTTTCAACTTGGTTTAATAGACAAGAGAATGGTTAGGGAACTAGACCGACTTCTTACAAAACCTAAATCTAGCTATATACCAAACCAAGACCTATTAACAACCTCGAGCCTTACAGCGACAAGATTAGTAGAACACTTGATTTTATTAAATTACCGAATATTACTTCTAAGGTTACTTACTCGATTTTCACCCTAAAGGATTAATGATCTATTACGTGATATAGACACTTACCTAAATCAAGAACCCTAGCACAACCCTATTATGTGATATAGACCGTCACCAAGGATTATACGAAGCAATAAACAGCGATAAAACAATATCAAGCATGCATATACACCAAGTTAAAATTCCATAGCCGTTTACAATACAAGAAAATCCATAAACCACTTTAAAAACGAATAAAAATCCAATCTTTGATTAAACCATTGCCATGCCTAGGTAGTTAAAGAGTTTTAGCCGGAAATCATAATCAGAATATCAATCATAATCATAATAAGGTCTGAATTCATCGTGTTACAAATCAAAACGAACGAAAACGAAAGATTAGGATAATAGAACCCGTAGTCTTCACTCCCGAACGCTTCCAAAGTATACCCGAATGATTCGCAGCTTCCAAGCACTCCTATGATCTTCAAACAGCCTCCAAAAGTCTCCAAGAACCTCCAAATTCGTAATGTACGTGCGTCGCAATATTCTCTTGTTCGATGTTGCAGCCCCAATGGTATTTAAAAATATTGTTTTGATGCCTCCCGTAATAAAATCCACCGACTTATTTTATTTGGACTACAAAATTACTCTTCGCAACATGGGCCTCCACTCAATCATATAACTAAAGTCAAATATGGGCCTAGTCTTGCGTATCATTGTTGAGCTGGAGTCACAAAGAAATCATGAAACAATCGGCGGTGGCAGGGGTGCAAATGAGCCGAGCCGGCTCGCGAGCTACTCGAGATCGGCTCGAGAAAAAGCTCGAAACGAGCCGAGCTTTATCGAGCCCGAGCCGAGCTTGAGCCTCAAAACAAAGCTCGTTTGTTTATCGAGCCCGAGCTCGAGCCTTGCATGTGAAGCTCGTTAGGCTCGTCGAGCCTTATCGAGCTTTAGTGTAAACGAGCCGAGTCGAGCCGAGCTTATTTAAACTTGTTTACAAGCCGACCTCGAACCTAAAAATAAGCTTATTTAGTAAACGAGCCCGAGCCCGAGCTTCACTTATCGAGCTCACGAGCCTAAAAAGTCTATTATTTATATTATTTTTATTTAATATACAAATTAATAGATAATAAACGAGCCGAGCCCGAGCCGAGCTCGAGCTTGAGAAAATACAAACGAGCCGAGCTCGAGCCTTGAAAACAAAGCTCGAATCGAGCTCGAGCTCGAGCCCGAGCTCACATAAAGTTAATCGAGCTCGAGTCGAGCCTGGTCAAGCTCGGGCTCGGCTCGGCTCGTTTGCACCCCTAGGTGGCACCATTGTCGTTATTCTGAACCCTCAAGGGCATAACAGTCTTTTTATTCTTGCACTAAAAGTCCTTTACGTTTGTTGTTTATTTTTTCCATTTAATTGCCATATGAACTTCCTTTCCACTTTGTGCCACTCATGCCAGCTTCCTTTTTCTTCAATTTCATTCCTAGGCTGCATACATAGCTCATATTAATTCATATACGTAAATAAATACCATTAATATTAAATAACTTATATGAACCAATTAGATGTAGTAAATGATACAAACTAACCTTAATACTATTTAATATGTAGGAAATATTGTTATAAATACATGTATAATTTGAACCACATCAAACCACTTGCAGTTCTTATCAACCAATACCACTTGTAAGTTGAAATATGACAGTTTTAAAATTTTCATGAAAGATGCCGATTCCTACTCCCCAATTACCAACCTGGGAGTTCCGACAAGTCAGGTTTTTCAGATATAGAGATTCTCCCAAGCCTGACGGTCCTTGGGAGATTCCGAGTCATCATCACTCGGTCTCTTTCCTTTCTTTTTCTTTTCATAATATTCCTTTACCCCTTTGACCTTCCCGTCAACTATTTTTCCAAAAATATTTAGAACTTTGGGGTTAAAGGCTTTTTCGACATCAAATTCTTTCTTTTCAGAATAGAATTGATTCGAAATCTCTACTTTTCCTACTTTTTGTTTAAAATTTTCAGTCCGCAATAGTGGAAAGTTGACATCATCCATTGGCGGAATTGAATTTTCTCCTTTTAGCTCAACTTGTGGCTCCTCTGACTTTGACGAGTCAGATTCATCGCCAGAACTAACATCTGATTTCTTAGCAACCCACTTTTGGTTGTTAAGCTTCACTTTTCTTTTGTAAAAACTTTTTGAACTCTCACCAACCTCAAATTTTGAATTTTTGAATACTATAAATTGTTCGGTTGGTGGTTCATTTTCAACCATCTTTTCTTTCAGTTTTTCAGAGACTCCCTGTTTTGTGTTGGTTGCCTTTGGACAGTTCAAGGCAATGTGACCAACTTTCTGACATTGATAACAGGTTCTCGTCTCCTTTTTCTGAGATTGCTCATCATTCTTCATTCCCTCTTGCTTCTTAGCAAGGAATTCTTTGTTCGATTGCTTCCAGAATGAGCTTTTTCCTTCTTCTTCAGACGATGTTCCTGAAACAAATTTAGTTTTTGGTTTATAAATTTTCTCATTTTTATGATTTTCTGGTGGAATAAAACCTAAACCTTTCTTTTTGAAATTACTGTTATGGTTTGGTTTCTTTTGATAACTAGAACCAGAACTGTAACCTTTTTTCTTGTTTAATCTTTGTTGAACTCTTGAGGTGTACTTTTTAGGTTTTTCAGTAAGATTTACATCTTTTATTTCAGAAATAGTAATTTCTGTTAATTTGAAAACCTTTTTAATCATTTCATGTAACACCCCGAAAATATAAAACTTTATATTAAAATTATAAAGTATAAATAACGAGAATTTACTAATTAGGAATTTCAACCTAGTTAGTTAATTGGCTAGAAATGGTTTATTACAAGGTTAAAAGCTACCAAACTATATGTTGAACATAGTAGAGGGGCCTTAGTTGTTAAAATTGAAACTATAATATTGTTTTTAATAAAAATCAAACCAAACCCCCATTTTTGAAGGGTCTGGTCGTACAAGAGAAGAGCAGGGGCGACACCCCACTCTCACAAACCTAAAATCACTAGAACTCTCAAATTGAAGGTTAAATCCTGTCCCAAATCAAAATCCGAGCACAGATTATTGATCCTCATCGCAAGAGGATTCCAAGGTATGTAAAATTTAAGGAAAACTCTGAATTTGAAATTCTCATGAATTGGGAAAAATCTGAAATTAGGCTTGCATGTATGTGTTATGATGATTAAGGAACAACTATAGTGTTTAGGGACAAACCCTAGACCAATATAAGTAGAAATCATATGAAATTGTAGTGAAACCTATGAACACCATTGTAGGTGATTTGTGAGTTATGTGTAATTTGATGAACACTAGGAAATAGATTGTTGATCTAGTGTAAATTGACAATTTTGAAGCGATTCCAGAAAATTAGAAGCTATCAATCATGTAAAAAGGTTGAATGTTGTGAAATTAGGGGTAATTGATAAACTAGAGATTTGATGTTTAATCATGTAAAAATCTGCTCATGAAGTGTTTGTTAAAATGCCTCTATGAAGGCGTAAAACTGAAATTTCAAGTTTAACCGCATAATCATGATGTTTGGTGCATTATGCGAATTATGATTAGAAGAGAGTTCTAAACATATGATGAATGAACTCTATAGGAACGGGCGCAGGAGCGTCAAGCGGACAAGCGGGTGGCGAACCACGTTTAAAAGGCCCACTTTGAAGGTATGTAACTTGGCTTGTTACATTTGAGTTAATTTTTGTTGTCTAGTATGTATGTAATTGTTTGGTGAATAAAAGTCGAGTTGGAATTAAGCGATGGGTTCGCTAGTTCAAATAATAGGCCAAGAAATTGGTTAGATCTCATTGGTTGTCATCGAAAATGGAGGAATCCCTTAGATGAGCTAAATGGGTCAAATAACCAATCAAGGCATGGAATGTATCGTAGTACGTTTATCCGGTCTTTGTTAACAATTATAAAAGACCTATTTGATTATGAAAAATCAGTGTATTGATTGGTTGGAATAAGGAAATTGAGAAATAGGTTTGGGCAAAACAAACAAGATACCAAAACAGATTGTTACAGCGACTACCGTAAGTTACGGCGTCACCGTAACTTACGGTAGATGTCAGAAGCTTACGGTGGGAGTCTACTGTTTTACGGTGGATCCTTATTGAAAAATTGACCACCGTAACTTACGGTGGAACCGTAAGTTACGGTAAGGTCTGAAATTTTATGAAATTTTGTTTAAGTGTAAAACTTCAAATTTACTTCGATTGTAATTTAAATCAAGTATTATTTCCAACTATTCTAACATAAATGTTTACATAAACATTATAGCTTTAGGTACTCAAAGATTCACGGATGACGATCAAGCAACTTTTGAAGAACCGAACACATACCTTTGAAGCTTCCGCACATATTGACTCGGTTTAAACAATGTTTATGATGTGAACAGCTTGTTAAACAACCTTTGAAATGTTTTAAATTAGTCAGTAGAAAACTAATGTTGATACTTTAATACTCTACTTTTGGATCTTATTATATAAAAAGATCGTAGAATTTACACATATCGTATGTTTACATTAATTAAAAATATGGGTGTTACATTTCAGTTTTGACACCTCTTATTGGAAATTCTTCATCAGAATATAATTTGTCTGAATCATTCAAAGTATATGCTACTTTGAATGTTTCGTCATTCAAATTATTTTGTGACATCAGAAAATATTTATTGTAAACCCTTTTGCCCTTTTTGACTGTTGGACTTGAAGTGTCGGACTTTGATTCTGACATTGACTCCTCGGTTTCATCTTTATCCAACACCTGATCGACTACTTTCTTTATTAACTCAGACTCATGATCAGTGTCAGACGATGTGAATGTGACGTCAATGTTATCTGGCAATCCATCTGAAGGTTCATTTTCCCACTTTAAATTGGTTGCCTTTTTGACTCTTTCTGAATTAGGATTTCATGGAGAATATCCATTTTCAAGCGGCGGTGGACACTTGGTATAATCAGTACTATGTTTCTTACCAGTATCCTTTACTTCAGTATTCTCTTCTTCAAACGCTTTCATGCCTTCTACTGTAGGATAAATCCTGTCAATCACATAAGAAGCACATGAGTAACTTCTCAATAACCTGTTTACCCTTTCAGTTTCTATCCTCTGGGTTTCCAATTTTTGTTCAAGTACAACACATTTCTCAATGTAATTATTGATAATTTTCTGCTTTGTCATGAACGCTCCATTGAGTGTCTTCATAGCTAACGCTTGTTCACTGCTTGACTTGTTGTATTGATTCATAGCTTTGTTTAAAATATCATAAGATTCTTTCAGTCTGTTCATGTTATGAATCAATTTGTTGTTGTGCCTTTTCACAGTATCACAATTTTCACATTTCTCAGGTATCTTTTCTGCATCAGCTTCCTTTTCAACCTTGAAAGCTGGAATTTCTTTAACCTGCTTCTTTATCACTCGAACATCTTCATCATCACTATCAACTTGTTTTTTAACATGCTTCTTTTTCACTCAAACATCTTCATCATCACTATCAACTTGTTTTTTAACCTGCTTCTTTTTCACTCGAACATTTTCATCATCACTGTCATCTTTTGCAGCTTGTATTTTTTTATCTCTTTCATTTTTCCTGCATAATACGAATTATCATCATCACTATCATCTTTTTCTTTAACAGTTGCTGCTTTATGATTCTTCTTTTTCGCAGCTTGTTTTTCTTCGATCTTTTCCGTTTTTCCTGCAAAAAGCAAATTATCTTTATCAGATGAAAATTTTCTTGCATAATATTCAAGCTTTCGAATCTCTTCACTGTCATCATCACTCTTTTTATCTGATGAGTGATCAAAGATTGGTGCTCTTTCTGAAGCTTCTTTTGTTGCAACTGGTTCTTCTTCGATCTTTTTAGGACTGTACTGCTGAGATTGATAGTAAGCATACGCCAATTCTTCTTTAGCAGTTGAATCTTCATAAATTTGAGCAATAAATGCTACCTTTTTTGAAGTTCTGTTAGGATCCCACTTATCCCAACTAAAGCCCTCTGGAAGCCTTTCATCATCTTGATCTATCAGGCCATAACAAGCTTTCTTTGATGGCTCCTCGATCACCTTCTTAGCATGTGCAGTTTGTGGCTGTTGTTGTTGATGCGGCTGTTGAGCAACTTGGTGATAAATCGTTTTTCGATAATAATCATTGTTGCCGAATGGATTTTGAGCTCCACTTGCTTCGCGATTTGTACATTCTCGCTTGAAATGCCCTTTTTCCCTGCAACGAAAACAAGTAACTTTAGATTTATCAAATCCTAAAGTAGAAACATTAGCATCACGAAAGTCATCTCTTCCAATGATTTGTTTAAACTTCTCAGCTCTTCTCAACACGCTCGCTAAACACCACTTAATATCCATTAATTTCATCTCCTCAGCATCGATCTGATCGTAATCCTCTTTTGTCAACATTGGATTTCCGATCCTTCCTGCAACTAAACTCTCATAAGACTCTAACACGGTCACCAACAAAGACATATGACCTTTGGCTACTTCTTCAGAGAAATTCTGACCGTTCTGAAGATGTAATGCAATGTTACAGTTTAGCACTTGACCTTTACCATCGTATGAGCTTTGCGATTTAGAACTGGTTGCTGAAAACTCTGGATCAAATGATGGATATGAAGAGAATCCAGTTTTGCTGTTCGATCCTTGAGATGACCCTCCAGAAGAATTGTTTGCGTTAAATGCAGTTTCAATCTTTGGTGCAATGTTGGTCCTATCACTAGTACCTCCTTTGTAATATAGACCAATGTCTTGTTCACCATTAAAGTCCTTCATTCTCGCCATCTTCCGTTGTTCCATCTCTTGAACTTCGAGTTTTTCAATAAACTGGCTCAACCTTAGATTTCCAAATTCATCATCATTTTTCAACATCATAAGATACGTGCCCCAAACATCTTGTGGCAACGCATCGTCCAACTTTTCAATCCATTCTTCTTTATCTTTCTTGATGTCTAATCTCTTCATGTTAACCATCAAATTGCAATATCTTTCAATAATCTGCTTGGTGTTTTCAGTTTTTAATCCACAAAATAAATTAAATTCTTTCTTCAAAAGCGATTTTTTGTTCTTGATCATGTCTTTACTTCCAACAAACTTTGCTCTTAGTGCTTTCCATATTGGGTGTGCACTTCCGTTGTGTTGTAATAAAATCAAGATTTCTTCTTTAATGGCTTGTTGCAATATACTCATCATCATCTTTTCACTTTTGTATTTCTTTTTCTGATCATCACTTAGATCTTTAATAGCAACATTCTCTCCGTCATCATCAGTCGGTCTAATATATCGTTGTTCAACACATTCCCATGCATCTAAGTAATTTGCTTGAACCCAATTTTCAAAACGCTCCTCCCATCCACTATACTCTTTAATATTAATGAGCTTAGGCGGTTTTTGCATGGTTCCCATATCATTTTCTAAGGTCGTGCTCTGAGCAATAGTGATCGGAGTCACAAACGCATTGTAGAATTCGTTTTCCATGATTCTGTTTTGAAAGAATACACTAACAGACTTTTCAAACAAACTGAGATTGGTAAGATCTGAATTTGATGCAATCTGGAACAATCCCAAACGAACTGAGCTATAAACGAACTGACAATAATCCAAACAACCTGAATTGGTGCGAACTGGTTCAAATTCAATACGTGCGAACTTGTGACCTTTCAGGCGAACTGAGCACTTTCAAACGAATTGACCCAAACCAAACGACCTGTTGACCTAAATTCACTCCATGCGAACTGATGATGTATCACACAAACTGATTTGATGCGAACTGGGGTTAACAAAGTTCAATTCATGCGAACTGAGGTTAACAAAGTTCAATCCGTGCGAAGTGAGGTCTACTATGTCCAATCCGAGCGAAGTGAGGTCTACTATGTCCAATCCGAGCGAAGTGAGGTCTACTATGTCCAATTCGTGCGAATTGGAACAACAAACCATGCGAATTGAATGATTTCCAAGCGAACTGAACACCTTTTTCAAACGAAGTGGAACATTTTCGAACGATCTGATGAGTTTTTGTCAAAATTGATCAGGTTTTAGGTCGAATTAAGGTCTGATTCTTTCAAGGATTGTTTAAAACAGTATTTCGCTTGTAATATGTGAAAATCAATCCATTTTATCCGTGAAATCTTGGTTAATTTTGATGAAAAGTGTAGAATATGAGAAGAAATCAAAAGTTTTTGATGAAATTAAGCTGAAATGGTAAGAACTCTTCCTCCTGAGCTCTGATACCACTTGTAGGATCGTTGTTACGTCCAAACGAGTCGTTCAGAAGAGATCTCGTTCAATATGAAAGGCAGAATCAGACGTATCAAAGTTATTTCAGCTGGATACACACTAGAATCACTTTAACTATCTCTTGTATTGATTTTAGAACGTTTTACAAGCTAGAGATACTTCGGCAGAGCTTCGCTACCGGAATCAGTAATGTTACAAATGAAAGAACCAAGACACCTATTTATAGGCACGCCACTTCCTATGAACTAGACACACCCACTTCGCACGAAGTGACACTTCGCACGAACTGGACATCCCAGTTCGTGTGAACTGGTCTGTTTCACCTAAAATCCTATTTTCTCGTAAACCGAGCTCCAGTCTATCCTATTTTAATACACGACTCGATACAAGACGAAGTCGACAGACATATGCACCAACAGAGTTTTTAATGATTACCTTATAAGGTAAACCAATGCAAATAATAAGGGGTAAAACGGTAATTTGGTCACTCGTTGACTTGAACCGTTAGTTTTGAAAGACACTTTATGGCGTAAGTCATAATGGGTCAAAAGAGTTAAGAAAATGCTTTATAAGTAAATTGACACTAAGGTGTAAACCGCTGCGAGTCATGTAGACGAGATGATAATAAATCCATCTCGCAAAGATATACGGTCATTTATACCAAACAGGTCAAAAGGTGAAATTATCATCCTTTGACAATATCGACTAATGGTTTATCGAGTTGTATGATTATAGGAATAAATATCAAATGGATATTTACATCGCTATTACTTAGCGGCCACTAAGGCAAGGCATCGAAACGGGTCAATATATTGATCCGAGCCAGGTATGTATAATAGGTTAACTACTCAATTTGAAACTAGAGGTTAATTGAGAGTTAAATGAAGTCAAATAGACATTTGGTTACTTTAATAAGTAAACCGAATGATTCATATAACGGTCATTGTGTTTTAAAAACATAATGACTTTTCAAATCAAAATCATAGTTTAAAAGAGGGATTTTGTGTCGAGAATGCGTTTAGAAGTCCTTCATTTTAATAAAAGGTGAAAATGGACCAAAATACCCTTGTAAGCTAAATCGAGCGAACGACCCTTAAAGGTGGTTCGGAAACGAGTTTTATGATTAAATAAATACTTAGAATAAGTATCAAAAGCGAAAGATGACAATCCATGGTCAAATGACTCTATATGAGTCTTTGCCGTAAAATGATAATCCGAGGAGTAAAACTCGGAATATATAAAGAACCATATTAAATCTGCCACAAATATAGTTGTGGAGGAAGATTAATTGATAAGAAATGTGGTAATATAATGCTAGAAACGAATAAAAGCGATTCGTGTAAAAAAATATGCTTAAAATCCCTTAACGGGTCAAAATAAGCATATGAATGAAAAAGGGTTTAAAATACTTATGAAACCCGTGATTTGAACCTAATATGATAGAAAATATCGAAAATATAAGGTTCATGAGAAATTGGAGTCAAACAAACATGTTTGTTTGATAAACACATGAACGGGTCAAAAATTTGATAAAAAGATAATAAGTCAAAGGCTTAAAAGTCTCAAATTTATTCAATCCGGATGTCGGATTTTAACTCCATGTTATGGAGAATTAATTTACGATCACGTAGGAAGAAACGGATCGTAAAACGGATAAAAAACGAGCAAGTTATGCTCGTTTTCGTAAAAGATGGTTTGGCTGGAAATATGCAGCATCTGGAACCAAACTTTCTGTCGAATTGGCACCCTCGCGCTACGCGACGGAGGACACCAAACAGTGTCGTGGCCCGCGATGGTTGTCGCGTCATGCGACAATGACACCAAATCCCGTCGCAGCACGCGACAGGTTAAAAATCCAGCAACAGTGTTTTGGATCAGTTGTTTGAGCTGCTGATTCATTTTTGTCGATTTATACACGTTATAAACACCCTGAAACTAACTCATTTCATGTCTTTATGAAATGGAGGTATTAGTAGAATTATCGAAGGACGATCAAGCTCATCGAGGAACCGAACACACTCAATATTCAAGCTTCCGCGAATAGGTTCGTCGTCACGTTTTAAAAGGCGAATGAAATTATAAAATGTTGAAATGTTTTATTTGCTAAAATGTTTTAACAAACTCGAAATTCCAAGTGTATGTTTAATCATTAGTACTCAATTATAGTCGACAACTATATGAAAATCGTATAAAACATGTAAGGGTCTCACAAGTTGGTATCAGAGCTCCAAGTTAAGGAGTAAAGTGTTCGGTTCGAGACTTGATCGCAAAATCCGGTAAGCTATTCTATACATTAACGGTTTAGTATGTAAAGTGTTGAAAACAACACATAGGGTTATCGTGTAAAACACGTTACCCCAAATAAAGTGATAAAAGACCAATATAGTTAAACGAATTACGTGGATTAACACGTGTCATGGAAAGCATTGTATTAAAATACGAGTACTTGTTAATGTTAACGTTACTAACAATTGTAGACGTTTTAAATTAAAGGATCCTTGCATCTGAAGATGACGAGAGTCTAAGGATCTATCGATACGATGAAGATATGGTCTGAAGTATGACAAGTAAGTCATACATGTCAAGGACATGAATCAAGAAATGATCTCGAACGAGAGATCGAACAACAAGAAAGTTATCAGGGCGAGTATCTACAAGGTACATGTCTTAAACTTATAGTATAACTTGAAATATGCAACAAACACATAGTAAATGACAGTTGCATGTAGAAGATAAAACTTCGAAAAACCTGGATAGGTTGTCTATCCAGGATGACGTTTCCAAGAGAAATTCAGTAAAGATACGTATTATTCACAGTCGTGAATAATAAGATAATAACTGAATTTAGTTTAAATATAAATTTGGACGAAAGTAATCATCCGAGTAAGTATTCTCAATAAAGATCTGATTGAGAAAAGTAATGATCACATCAACGAATGTGATTGTATAAATGGTTATAAAAAGGAACATTGTATATGTTCAAAGATAAAACGGGTAAAAACTAATAATTGTTAATTGAAAATTAAATAAAGTTTTACCAAATGAAATAAATCGAGAGGTTACTTACATGGGACGTGATGTGCTAAGTATAATAAGGTCATGTGTACCATGTGTTGATCGCTTACTCTGGCCAAGTAAGTAGTGAACACATGATACCATGAGCTTCTTATAATGAACACAGTTATATCCAATGTGGTAAGGTCGAGACGAAAGAAAAGTTAAAAGAACCTTGGGGTCAAGCAATTTTATGGGCATACTCGTATAAATGGTTGTCGAGGGAACCATAAAAACGATGTATGGTGCGCATACAAATAAATGGCCCAAGAGAATTCGTGAAATAAGTCATTTTGGACGAAAGAGCCATGGTTGACAAAAAGGGCATGTAAAACCAAATTGTAAATGACCCGCGAGGTCATAGAAACGAAGGTATTGCCCATACACAAAAACGATCGAAGTCGTTGACTTTGGTCGTAGTAAAGAAAGGATGATGATGTTAATCATCATTCATAATTTATAAGACCATCAAGCATGGTCACATAAAGAATAAAGGTTTGGTTAAATAAAGCGATGGATTTCGCTAAGAAAACCAAACAAGTCAAAATGAAGTCTAAATGCATACCTAAAGGGTTGCATTAATAATGACTTCAGTAAATCACCTGGTTGATGGGTAGGGAATTAAACATATGCGTAAACCAAGAAACGGGAACGCATATTGAAGGTCAAAAGACTCGTATTATAAGTTATGACTAAAAGATGATAAAATTCTCAAAAAGAAATTTTGAATAAATATGTTCAACTATTTGAGGTTGAACGGGTAGAATAAAGAATAAAGTTTGATTGTTTATTAGTGATGGATTTAACATTAACACGTCAAACAGGTTGAATACAATATAATGCCGGATGGCATAAATAAGCGCTAGCCGGATAATGGTAACGTTAAACGCAAAAGAATAATGGGCCCGGTAATGGGACATAATCAATCACGAATATATGCAAACCAGATAACGATAAGCATAAAACGAACCGATGCATAAATGACGTGAGAAGTCATAGAGTCGGGAGAATGATCCAAAATAAAACGATTGTAGTCACGAACTACAGTCAAGGTTAACGGATCTTAAACTTGAAACCAAATGATTTTCAAACATAAAAAGGGTGCTTTGACACCAAATATGTATTTTAAAAATGAAATGAATTAAGAAATGATCTACGGGAGCAACATAACCTTCGGGTTATAAATAACGAAAAAGGTCTACAGGACCAAAATGACCTTTGGGGTCATAAATAAAAAGAAAGGAATTATAAGGGCCTTGCCTTAACAAGGTGAAAGCCTAAAGAAATAGCCCAAGAGGCAAAGTGAAAGAACCTACGGGTTACTTAGACAAAGCGAGGGAACCAGTTGAGAATCCCCGCGTAAAACAAAGACTGTAAAAGAATAAATTCTTAACTGTCAATATCCTGGTAGGGAAAATTGACAAAAGTTAAAGAAAAGTTGTTAAACTAAAAACTTCAGTTTTTGTAAGAAATAACGTTTTTACAAATATGAATTCTGATGGGAATTTAAATGGTAAGTATGAAAGATACAAGTCTTGACACTGATAGGTGCAAGACGATATATTCAAAAAGTGATATTTTCGAAAAGGAAAGGTTGATATAAAATTAAACATGACGTGACACGATCACGGTCAAGAAATGTAATGTGAAGTAGAATCACATTATAACCAAGTGAGTGGTATAAAGTAACTGGAGTAATAAGTCTAGTTAGTGAGACCGGTTAAGGTCAGCAATTCAAATCCAGAAAGTCGGTTTGCTCGTAAGCGGTGGATTCCGTATAACTGAACCGAATGAATAAATTTGAAAACAAAAGAGTTTGTTTGTCAAAAGTGAAAGATTTCACAAAAAGCCTTCAAACGGGTTAATATAACGAATTCACGAAGAATTCGAAAGTATAAAAGCAATGGATTTCACTAAATTGGTCGAAATAACGAGATTACGTTATTTCAAGTTGCATTATGTCGTATAAGATACGTAGATGATTAGTAACCAAAAGGATATTACCATACTTTTCTGGTAATACTAACAATCGGTTAAAGTATGAGTAATGCTTAAAAGATTACTCAAGTCAAATACATTGAGTTTAAAACTCGACGAACTATGTAAGAAAGGTTTCGAGGACGAAACCTCTTTAAGGGAGGTAGACTTGTAACACCCCAAAAACGGGTTTGGTAATCAAACCACGTTAATACTAAAAGACGGGTAATTTACTGTTAGTGGTAAAAGTAACCCGGTGAATATTAGGATTTTTAAATAAACAAGCCTATTATTAAATTAAAAGCTGAAAGAAAGCTTTTAAGAAAATAAAGTTTATAGAAGCCCAAGTTAACGGGACTTAAAATAAACTGAGTCATGAATTCCCCCTAACCCACTAATTTGAATAGGAATGTTTAACCTAGTTAATAAGTGGGAATAATTGTTAGAAATTAAGTGGGTTGTGGCCTACTTAATAAACTAACCAAACATGAGGGGCCAAAGTGGATAAACTTGATAGTTTATTTAATAAAAAGAACTTAAAAACAAAACACACACATATGTGTGTTCTGTAGATCGACATCAAGAACTCCCAGGAGTTCAAAACCCTAAACACCACAAAATCATCAAATTGAAGGCTGAATTGAAGCTCAAATTCACAATTGAACGTGAATTAATGATCACCCAAGCTAGGGGATCATAAGGTATGTCAAATTTTGATGATCTGTGAAGTTGTGAAATTTAGATAATCATCTTAATCACGAATTATGAATGAATTATTGAAGCTATGATTGAATTAGTAATGTATCCTAGCTTAGGAACCAAACCCTAAGTGAAAATTATACATATGATGTTATAATTTGAATGATTTGATGAATTACCACACTAGAATAAGTGGGTATTAATCATAAGATGAATTTGATGATATAATTATGATTAGAATCATCATACATGATAGTAATCAGGAAATACTTGAACAAATTGTGTGTTTGAGTATATAATCATACTTACTATGATATGGGTTTAGTGTGATATGATAAAAAATTGATGATATGTTCATGATTAATGATGTCTAATATCATCAAGTATTAATTCGGTAACTTATGGTTACAACAACTTGTTAAATAAGTGATTAAAACGGTAACATAGGAATGATGTTTACCGGATGATTGGCCAAGTAATTAAACGAGTAATTGAGCTACTTCGTGTAATTAATTAGGTCAATAGACAGTGGACTTTAAAAAGTCAAGCTGACCAATGATATGATCGAATGATAAATTCGACATAAGAATAGTAGGATGGAATAGTCGTAAATGATTGTGACTAATTTAACCATCTTGCAAATTACAATGATAGTTTGACGCTTAACAAGCTAGGTGGAAGCTTGGGAATGAAGCGGGTCAAACAATTCAAGTATGAAGGAAAAGCATAATCTGGATGCTAGGTAAGTACAACTTACACTCTTTGTATTAATTACCTATTGGTTTTATAGGTTATGAATAATAAAAAGTCATATTTGACTTATGATGTTCCGACACGACATGTGCGGTTCGAAACAAAAGACAATGATAATAAACCATGTTTTAATGGTTAAAAAGAGCTAATACGGTTATTTAGTCATGAAATGACTAAAATATAACGAGTTTTTAATGATTACCTTATAAGGTAAACCAATGCAAATAATAAGGGGTAAAACGGTAATTTGGTCACTGGTTAACTTTAACCATTAGTTTTGAAAGACACTTTATGGCGTAAGTCATAATGGGTCAAAAGAGTTAAGAAAATGGTTTATAAGTAAATTGACAGTAAGGTGTAAACCGGTGCGAGTCATGTAGACGAGATGATAATAAATCCATCTTGCAAAGATATACGGTCATTTATACCAAACAGGTCAAAAGGTGAAATTATCACCCTTTGACAATATCGACTAATGGTTTGTCGAGTTGTATGATTATAGGAATAAATATCACATGGATATTTACATCGCAATTAATTAGCGGCCACTAAGGCAAGGTATCGAAACGGGTCAATATATTGATCCGAGCCAGGTATGTATAATAGGTTAACTACTCAATTTGAAACTAGAGGTTAATTGAGAGTTAAATGAAGTCAAATAGACATTTGGTTACTTTAATAAGTAAACCGAATGATTCATATAACGGTCATTGTGTTTTAAAAAGATAATGACTTTTCAAATCAAAATCATAGTTTAAAAGAGGGATTTTGTGTCGAGAATGCGTTTAGAAGTCCTTCATTTTAATAAAAGGTGAAAATGGACCAAAATGCCCTTGTAAGCTAAATCGAGCGAATGACCCTTAAAGGTGGTTTGGAAACGAGTTTTATGATTAAATAAATACTTAGAATAAGTATCAAAAGCGAAAGATGACAATCCATGGTTAATGACTCTATATGAGTCTTTTCCGTAAAATGATAATCCGAGGAGTAAAACTCGGAATATATAAAGCACCATATTAAATCCGCCACAAATATAGTTGTGGAGGAAGATTAATTGATAAGAAATGTGGTAATATAATGCTAGAAACGAATAAAAGCGATTCGTGTAAAAAATATGCTTAAAATCCCTTAACGGGTCAAAATAAGCATATGAATGAAAAAGGGTTTAAAATACTTATGAAACCCGTGATTTGAACCTAATATGATAGAAAATATCGAAAATATAAGGTTCATGAGAAATTGGAGTCAAACAAACATGTTTGTTTGATAAACACATGAACGGGTCAAAATTTTGATAAAAAGATAATAAGCCGAAGGCTTAAAAGTCTCAAATTTATTTAATCCGGATGTCGGATTTTAACTCCATGTTATGGAGAATTAATTTACGATCACGTAGGAAGAAACGGATCGCAAAACGGATCAAAAACGAGCAAGTTATGCTCGTTTTCGTAAAAGGTGGTTTGGCTGGAAATATGCAGCATCTGGAACCAAACTTTCTGTCGAATTGGCACCCTCGCGCTACGCGACAGAGGACACCAAACAGTTTCGTGGCCCGCGACGGTTGTCGCGTCACGCGATAATGACCCCAAATCCCGTCGCGGCACGCGACGGGTTAAAAATCCAGCAACAGTGTTTTGGATCAGTTGTTTGAGCTGCTGATTCATTTTTGTCGATTTATACACGTTATAAACACCCTGAAACTAACTCATTTCATGTCTTTATGAAATGTAGGTATTAGTAGAATTACCGAAGGACGATCAAGCTCATCGAGGAACCGAACACACTCAATATTCAAGCTTCCGCGAATAGTTTCGTCGTCGCGTTTTAAAAGGCGAATGAAATTATAAAATGTTGAAATGTTTTAACAAAATCAAAATTCCAAGTGTATGTTTAATCGTTAATACTCAATTATAGTCGATAACTATATAAAAATCGTATAAAACATGTAAGGGTCTTACAACTGGGCATTTTCTTCAGATCATTGGGCACGGGCCGTGTTGGCTGAGCACGGACCCGTGCTGAACTTGCTGTAATGAAGAGAAATTGTCGGGAGGCTCTGTTTTTTTGTGCATGGGGTATGGGTTCAAGTTTCCCTTAGTGACCTCCATCATCCCGAGTGTGTTTTACCCATTATAACATCATCCAAACACCATTTAATAACTAGAAACCATCATTTAATTTAAGAGTGAATTACATAAGATCCTAGAAAATTAAAATTAAAGCAGAAAAATAAAAACTAAAAAGTTACTAATTTAGATAGGTCAAGTGATACATGAAATCATCCTAAGGAGTTCTACCCTTATTGTAGGAATATCAAAAACCCGAAAATAGCTTCCCGGTACTTAAAGGCGTCGTAGAACTCGGAATCGAGGGGTGTCCCCTAGATGTCGTTGAGCCATTCTTCTATCTCTCTTGGGAGGAAGAAGGCGGGCTCATTTTCCACAACATCTTGTGGGGGAGGAGTGACGCCAACCGGGACCCCATGTAATATGTCTCGAGGGGGTTCCGTGTGCATGGCGTACCACTCGGCCAGAATGATTACTTCCGGTACCACATTCCATGCCCTTTGTGTAATGATTGGTACCAAAGGAGGAGAAGCGAGAATATTCAACCTTTGGTGCAAAAGGTTGACTTCTCGGAGACACCCTTCTAGCCCCACCGTTAAATGATTGATATGGTCGACCAAAGCATCTTCTACTCCCGTCATTTCATCGATGGCCTCCCTCAAGGCATACACGTAGTTTACAAGAGAGTCTTCTACCGATGACCTTCTCCCTTGTCGGTTGTTCCTGGAGTGTGATGAAGATGTTCCACTATTTCTGCTCGCCATTCTAAGAAAACAAACCGAAAAGAGTTCAATTTATTGAAACAGTACCTCGGACATGGCCCCGTGCTCACTGAGCAAGGCCCCATGTTCACCTCTCTGCAGATTTTTGGAACAAGGAATCTTGGAGCTTTAAATTATTTTTCTGGCTTTTGAAGCATTTTTAAGCAGAAATAACTTAAAACAGTGTTGTAAAACTTATTTTTAACAAGATTCCTTGAATAAAAATCTAACAAATATCACAATAAAGCTTGAAACTATGGTGATTTCAAGCTCTAATGGAGGTGTTGAGGGGAAAATGAAGAAGAAGGCAAAGGACAAAAGTAGAAAAGACAAGATGGTTGTTGAGAACCTTCTTTAGAATATACCTAGTATGGTATATGTGAAGATCCTACCAAATCTCTGTCTTTGGAATGGGTCCAAGAGTGCAGGAATCTTGCTGCATTTATAGAAAACGACAGCACGCTGGACACGGCCCCGTGTGCAGGAAAAATTCTGACACTTTTTGTCCGTATTCTGACCAAAAGTCAGACGGGAATCTTTGGGTGGACACGGGGGTGTGCTGACCTGGACACGGCCCCGTGGCTAGAAGTTGTTTATGAAGTGTCAGAAATTACCAGCTGTCGGGATCTTACGGCTCTGTTTTCAGTATCTGAAGCTTGGGAACGGGGCGTGTTCAGTGGGCACGGCCCCGTGTTCAGCTACTGTTTGACTTAAACAGGATTGTCAGTACCAAAGATTGGGCACAGGGCGTGTTCAAACACCCCGAAAACGGGGTTTGGGTAATCAAACTCCGTTAATACTAAAAGACGGGTAAAGTACCGTCAGTGGTAAAATTTACCCGGTAAATATTAGGATTTAAATAATTAATCCTAATATTAAACAAAAAGTCAATAAAAGCTTAGAAGGCCCGAGTTAACGGAACCTAAAATAAACTTAGTCATAAATATTCCCGAACCCGCTAAGCTAACTAGGAATGCTTGACCCGGTTAATAAAAGGGAATATGGATTGTAAATAAGTAGGTTATAACCTACTTAATAATTAACGAAACATGAGGGACCAAAGTTAGATATTTGGAAAAAAGGTTTATTTATTAAAAACAAAAAAAAAATAAAAACACAACACACACAGTGTGTGCGTGTGTGAGGTCGACCAGGAGAAAGCTCAGGGAGCTCAAACCCTAACTTCCACAACTTGATCAAATTGAAGCCCAAATCAAGAGCCAAATCACTGCATGAACACAAATTCGTGATCACCTAGTCATGGGGATTACAAGGTATGTTGAAATTTATGATTTGGTGATACTTTGAGATTATGATGAACAATCATAATCGAAATTCTGGAATGAATCTTGAATCTATGAGTGTTATTGTGATTATATCTTGGTTTAGAAACAAACCCTAGTAGAAAATTTGATGAATTGTTGTCAAAACTAGGGATTTGGTAATTACCCTATTATGTGCTAAGTGGGTTTTATGTTAATATGATGAACACTCATGTTAGAGTGAAAGATTGATGAATATTGAGATGATGATATAAGTTCTTGATGTAGTTCATGAACACTAGACTTAGAGGTTTGAATGTGTTGATGTAAATCTTGGTAAAGATAACTAGTTATGAACTAGTTAGTAAATATGTAAAATTATGCCCGCTAGGTGTTTGTTAAAATGCCTAAACGAAGCTAAAATGTTGAAATTCCATGTGAAGTGTGCATTTTAGTATGTTGATAGATCAATTGACTTCTAGGAAGTCAAACTAACCAATGATTTAATCAAGTGATAAAGTCGACATAAGACCCGTTAGATGGAGTAGTCATAATTGATAATGACTAATCTAACCATCTTATGAATTATGATGATAGTAGGCGCTTAACAAGCTAGGTGAAGCTTGGGGAGAAAGCGGGTCGATCGAAGCAAGTGAGAAAAGAAAAGCGTAATTCGAATGCAAGGTAAGTGAGACTTACACCTTTTTGTAGAATACTTATTTATTCTATAAGTTTTTAAACTCGATAAAAACAATATTGGGAAACATGAATTCCGACGCAATTGATACAAGTCGGGACATACACAAAAATTTACGAAAAACCATGATGAATGGTAAACATGGGTAAATGGTAATATAGCCGTAAATGACAAGCATACAATGAATCTTGAGATGTTACCGTATGGGGTAACTCATTATAAGGATAGGGATAGAATGGTAATTTAGTCGTGTGACGACAAATATAAGTAAAAGTTATAAGACACCCTACGGCGTAAGCCGAAGCGGGTTAAATAACGAGATGGTATATATACGTATATATATATACCATCCTAAATTCAAATGCAAAATGTTTGATCGTTTAGACCAAACGGGTCAATGGGTGACATGTAGTGCCATTTGACCAACGACGACTAATAAGTATATGTCAAGTCTTATGCTTACAGGATAATAATGGTTTATGGATTAAAATGCTACGAATTAGCATATTATAGAGGCAAGGTATCGAAACGGGTCAATAAGTTGACCCGAGCCAGGTACGTGTAAATATAGTTGTGGACAATATACCTTATGACCATATTTGTAGCGAAAGCCCTTCGTAGTAAATGAGGGGCTAATGTTGACTAAAATGCCCTTGAAGGGTAAATTGGGCAAACAACCCATAAAAGTTTCTTAGGAACTTATATTATGATTTTGTAACCTTTAGACGCGTATAATAATAGTAGGCATAAACTATCGAGGGTTAAATGCCTTAAAATGCGTATTGTCGCAAAATAGCATATTTGAGGGGTAAAACTCGGAATATAAGGATCTCCACATTAAATCCACCACAAATATAGTTGTGGTGGAAGATTACTTGGTAAGAAATGTGGAAATATAAAGCTAGATACAAGTGAAGGCGAATCGTGTTTAAAATATACTTAATTGCCCTTAACGGGTCAAAATAGACATATGAGCGAAAACATGTTGAGAATGTGTAAGTAATGCGTGATTCGAACCTAATATGTTAGTCAATAGTGAAATGATGAATTTCATGAGTTTATAGATCATATAAACATGTTTGTTTGATAAAAACACGAACGGGTCAAAATTTGGTAAAAAGGGTAATAAGTCGAAGACTTAAAAGTCTGAAATTTTATTAGTCTGGATGTTAGATTTTAACTCCATAAGATGGAGAATTAAATTACGAGCGCCTAGGAAAAAGAATCGGGTAAAACGGAGCAATAACGAAGAAGTTATGGCCGTTTCCGTAAAAATCTTCGTTGCTGAAAATGCAGGACACAGATCTGGACCTGCTGGAAAAGTGCATCCCCCGCGTGGCGCGACAGAATGGCCTGTCAGCGTCGCGTGTCGCGAGGAATGCTTACGGACCGTAAGGGTCCAGGCTTACGGTCCGTAAGCCAGTGGCAGAAAGTCTAAAATCTTCGTATTTCGTTTATTTTGAACTCCGAACTCGTTTAAATACGTTCTAAGATACGTATAACTAATCCAACTCATGTTTGATTAGTTTCAGGTATTTAATTAGCACCGGCGGACGATCAAGCACAACGAAGAACCGAACACGATAAAGAAATATGCTTCCGCACTTCGCCTCGTCATAAATTTTAAATGACGAATCTGATCGCGTTATATCAAATAACTTATGATTTGTAAAAGTTTTTAACAAACCCGTATTTCCGATGTTTATGTAACCCAAATTACATGATTGTTTTACATAAATTATACGTTAAACCTTGAATTATAAGAACGGGTGTTACAGTTCAGCAGGCACGACCCCGTGCTGAGCTTCTGCAAGAATAAAAAAATTTAAGAAAAATCCTAAAAAACAGAAAAATAAGAAGAACGATTAGGTCGTTGATTCCTAACTTTCTTAAAATCCTTGTGTCTCCGGCAGCGGCGCCAAGAACTTGATGTGTGTCGGTGTGAATATATTTTTAGTTATATTTTAAGCCATTTTTAACACTTTAGTCAAGTTTTAAATTTATAAAACACGATATTTTACTAACACTAAACACACATGTGGGCAAGTGCACCCATCGTGAGCGTAGTATGGCGTTGGTAAGATACCGAGGTCGTCCAAGGACACAAGAGCTTTTAGTACCGGTTTATCCTCAATGTCTAATCAAATCAAAAGTTTAGAAAAAGTTTTAAACATGAAAATAAAAACTAAAAAATGCTGAAAAATAAAATAAAATAAAAACAGATAGCCAAGATGAATCACTTGGATCCGACTCTCCTTTAGTGTAACCTTTGATGATTTCCGCACTTTTGCACTTTTTAAGAGATTATCTTAGTTATAGTAGTAGGCCCCTCTTTTGAAGGTGACGTTACCCTTAACCCAGTAGTTTGAGTCAGCAATGATACAATCCTAAAGGGTTGGATTATTGAAAGATAATTAATTAAGTTATTAATGCGTAATGTGGTAGGCCCCTCTTTTGAAGGTGACGTTACCCTCGGCTAAGTGGTTTGAGTCAGCTGGGATACAATCCCAAGTAGCCGGGTTAAAGTATTAATAGTAGTTTACATATGAGGGGATCAGGCCATTCGCACCCTCGCCATCCAATACCAGTGGGTATTGAAGGAGGTCCTACTAAGCTTGACCCAGGTCCTTGCAGGATCTATACACTGAACAAGGCAAGAACCTTGCCAAACCATTCCCTTAACCCCCGACCAGGTAGCCAACATATCTCTATATAGACCGTAGAGATATGAATGGTGTAAATCTTTTATTTTATATAGACAGTAAAATAATGCCAAGACACCACAGACAAATGATAAGGAAGTTTCACCTTCAACATAAGAAACTAGTTATTAAAGTCATTAATACAAAATCAAATAAAAAGAGCGAAAAGATTAAAAAACAAAAGTATTACACTAAGTGCTTGTCTTCACCAAGTGATGTAAGAGGCTTAGGCAAACATGGCCTTTGATTGTCAAGAACTCTTACTATCAATCTTGGATCCCGAGACTACTACACACACTCTAAGATGGACGATGGATATGGTGGTGGATGTGGGTTGTGATGGTGGTGGAGTGTGGGTGAAGTAGGAGAGAGGTGGTTTGCCAATGGATGCCTTTGAAGTGAACCAAGAACCCCTATTTATAGCCTGCACAGAAGCCCGGATACGGCCCCGTGTCCATTAGGCACGGCCCCGTGTCCATCCATTTTCTCTTTCTTCATTAATTGCAATTTGTCTGCATTAGCTCCACACGCCCCCGTGTCCGCTAGGCACGGCCCCGTGTGCAGAAGCGTATCTGTACTATCAAGATTTGCTTGGATTGTGTGAATCTTAGCGTTGACCACGGCCATGTTGAGCTGGGCACGCCCCCGTGTTGGGAAATAGAAGCTTCTATAGCTTTGTCCTTTCTGCAGACACCTGAACACGCCCCCGTGTCCACTGGGCACGGGGCCGTGGTCAGCCTTCTGTTTACTTGTTTTTGCTTGGGAAGATGTTGTCGAGGGGTCGGGCATGCCACGTTTATTCCTTTTCTTGTAATTATGTTAGATTTTGCTGCATATTTGCTTCTTTTGTTCATTTACGCTCATTTAATCCTGAAAATACAAAAGGAAGACAAAAGCACACTTTTTCCAACATTAGTACTAAAAAGGGTTAGTTTTATGCCTCATTTGATGTAATTTATATGTTGCATTTTACACACATCAGTTACCTAGCTCAAAACAAGTCATTCAATATTGAAAGTTGAAAGCTTTGTTGAGCTTCAACACTTTTGAAGTCACTTGGGACTTTAGGGCATAATTTTATGGAGGTTTCAAGCCTCATTTCTTGTGGAAATCAACCAAAGCACAATCCCACAACTATGAATTTATTTGGGAGCAAAGTGGGTGTAAGATTCCATCAAGTTTTAAGCAAGATAAACAAGAAATAAAAAGATGAAACAAAGCAGAATTTTAAGGCTACTTTGGACCTCAAATGTGGTGAGGTTCCACCTTAGTTTCCCACGACAAACTTATGGAAACCTTCTTAGAGGTTGTCCAAGTAGTTGGAAAGAAGAAATGAAGAAGAAAGATAAAGAAAAGTAAGTTAAAAACTCACTATAACACTTGAAACTTTTGCCCACTTTTGGAGTGTTTTTGGAGAATTTGGAGAAGATTTCGAGGATTAGAGAGTGATTACAGGGGGTGTAAAGTTTTTATATGGTGTGGAGAAGTCCTATTTATAGTGGGGTTATTAGGGTTTGGTTATTAATGGTGTTGGTTGGGAGTTGGTGGTTGAAAACTGGAAGTAAAGGCTGAAAATCGCGATTTTCTAAGGCAATTATACCAGCTCTGACGATCTGGCACGATCATGAGCATGGTCATGCGGGACATTAGTTTTCACTGAGTGGTCATTAGCACTATCTGTCACACCCCAACCGATGACGGAAACATCAGGGCGCGGCACTGAGCGAAACAGATTGTCCAGGAGTTTCCATAACAACTACGATTACCAATTATTTAATCATCACGTCCCATACCATGACATAACAAGTAGCATAGTTATTACAGACAATTCAAAGACAAATAGTTCTATTTCGACAACTCAAATATAAATAGTTTGTTTCTAGACTCCATCCTAGCTCGATTTCACCAAACAGCAAGCAAACATCCTAAGCACCTGTCACATACGTTAAAATAGAGGTCAATACACATAGTGTAAAGGTGAGCATACAAGTTTAATAGTAATAGTAGAGTTCAAAAGCGTTTACGCGTAACCAGCATGTAACATGTAACAAGTATAATGCGAAGCTAGTAGGTTATCGACAATGAAATATGCACAGACTAGACTGCGAGTTGTAGAATGCGCAACACATATCACCACTATGACACGTGAAGAGGTAACCTTAACAACCCCTGTCCACGACAGGTGCTGAGTCCAAACAAATAGTACTATCATTGCTAAGGTGTCAGGCAACAATCACTGTGTTAACATAACATACAAGCATTCATCGAGTAACACGTATCATGCAATAATGGTCAGCGTATAAATAGTGTTTGCGTTGTGTGTCGATGTGATTTAGAATAAGTAACGTATGTAACACCCAAAAGTGCATAAAGCAAAAAGGGATCGAGTATACTCACAGCGATGGAAATGGATTGAAGGGAGCGCTGGAGTGATTAGCCTGAATAGTTAACGATAGCATAAGCGAAGAGTGGTGCGTAAAATGGTGAAAAGTAACCAAGTGTCGAACGATAATCCGATCGGATGGCAATCCGATCGGATGGTCATTAAATCGGATGTCAATCCGTTCGGATGGTCATCCGATCGGATGGCCATTCGGTCGGATTGACATTCGTTTGGTAAGGATGTGTTTGTGTATGATGGCTTTGAAGTTTTTGTTGTAGCATTTTGAAAATAGAGAAGTATCTCTACCCTTCAGGTCGGTCGGTCGAACGGCCGTTCGATCAGATAACGATCCGATTGGCAAGACACTTAGTGAGAACAAGTTCACAGCAGGATGGTCACTCGATTGGATGGCAATCCGATCGGATAGCAATCCGTTAACTCTGACTGTACATTGAACATGTTGAAAATTGTTTAAGTGTTGAACCTCAAGTGCAATCCGATTGGATTGCAGTTCGATCGAATGGCAATCCGATCGGATGGCAATCCGATAGGACGTCAATCCGTCCCAACGCATCTGATCATTTTGAACTTGTTTATTTTGAAAGTTTGCGGTTTGTTCGAGACGGTTTTGACAATGTTCTAAACAACAGAACCTCGTCAAGTCCCAAGTTGTCCGATCGAACAGGAATCACCTAAATTCGATCAGTTTACTGGTTCGTGACGGTTGTTCTTGTTTAACCCGAAATTGGTTGTCTCCTTCATAGTAACCAGATCTTGAACCAACTCATCACTAAGAAAGAGTAGAAGATTAGAACAAGCTCCGGTTCTACCGGTTTTGAGTGCATTGAGTGTAAAAGAGTTGAAAGAAAGTTGGAAAACCATCTTTCAATCCTTTCATCTTTAAAAATGTTTAGTTCTATGCAAAATCATTGTTTAGTCATGTGGAAATCTTTCAGATCTAGGTTGTTCTTGGTGGAATGAATCCAAATCTTGAAGTTCATAAGAACTCCATGACGACGTCACCCTAGAACACCTCAAATCCGTTGAATTCACGGTTAAAAGTTAAGATTCAAAGGTGAAAATGATGAAGAAGTGCGTGTAGATTATAGAAGTACAAGATTTGAGTTGAAAACTTACAAGAATCGCGAGAAATCGAGAGAAAAGAGGGCTTGAGTGCTGCTGGTCGAATAGGAGAGTTGTCACATCACTTGTGATGTCACAAGAGGGTATTTATAGGGTTTCCAAAAAGGGAAAGTGCACAAGTGTCGGATTGGCCACCGATCGGATGGCGCCTAGATCGGATGGCAATCCGATCGAATGGCCACTCGATCGGTTGTCCAGTCGATCCAAGTATCCGACATGTTGAGTTTTGTCGTTTCGATTCGCGTGTTGAGTGTTGCGATGCGATTCGAGTGAGCGATGCGATAGTATTACCCATTAGTTACACAAATAGCCTAACTACTATATCTAACATACAATCACAACTAACTTGTGTTTAGCGTTTGCGATTAGATTGCGATGCGATAGAATTGCGATTGCGATTAAACACCTCAACATAAACATAACATGCACAAGTAACACATAATAAATAGCACACACACGTAAAGCAATATCCAGAGCACATAATTCGAGTTGCGAATGCGATAGCGATTAGCGATAAGTCGATTAACGATAAAACATGCGATTAACCTCGATTATTAATAGATACTCCACATAATACAACTAAAACAAATAAATAATAGAATTCGATTACAAGTCGGTAACGTATAATCAATAGTTAAGCAAGGAGTGACAGATCGCAATTAGCAATCTTTTCTGTTGGTGCACGGAATGTCTGTTGACTTCGTTTGAATCAAGTCTTAGGTCAAGAAAGTCAAGATAGGAGCTTGAAAGTCAAAATTAGATTTAATATTGTAATTTCGCTTATATGTACATTGTTTAGATAAGGTTTCGCTTATAGGGTCTTAGGGTTTCGCTTATGTGGTCACTAGGTAGGTTTCGCTTATGTGTCAACATGAGGTTTCGCTTATATGGACTGTCCATATAAGCGAACCAGCCATCCTATATATACCTCATGTGTAGATCAGTTGTGTACGTTGGAGCGGAACCTTGTCTTGCTTGTGGTAACAAAACTCTGTCAAAATCAATTCAGAAAGCAGAAATAAAGAAGAAATTAAAGAGAAAAGCTGTTGTTACTTTGCGTGTATTGATTCCGCCTTTATACGTGAAGATGAATGTCCTTAACTGACTTTTCAGGGTCGCAAAACGGTCCAACAAGTGGTATCAGAGCTTCAGGACGAGGAGTTCATACTATTACAGCTGAATCGAACAAATTCTCTTAATTCTACCCACTTTCTTTCATACTTTTTCGATTTGAACTAGTTCGTACGGTTGAAACTGCCTGATTTTTTAGTATAACGTGTTAAATACTGTAATAACAAACCCTAGAAAGATTCAGGTTAAAATTCGGACTAAAACATGGTGAAATTTGACTAAAACATGGTTTCGCTTTTTCGGTAATCGAAGGTTTCGCTTTTACGGACATTGTAGGTTCCGCTTATTCGTACATTGAGTAGTTCCGCTTATTCGGACATTATCACTTTCGCTCATACGGACATAAGCTTGATTTCACTTATCTGAACAACTTGATTTCGCTTATAGTGACATTAACCTGATTTCGCTTATCAGTCATTCAGACTGATTTCGTTCAAAGGGACATATTGTTGATTTCGCTCAAGAGTACCTACATTGTGTGCTATTTCGCCCAAGTGTCATATTTCGTTTGAAAGTGAACTTTATCGTGTCAAGATTATTTCACGACAATCGAGTGTTAGTGTGTTTCAGATTACTTGATATTGTTTAAACTGATTGAGTTTGTTTGTTTACTCTAGGTGATTGAAGATGTCAAGCAACGGTGAAGAATTCTATAACACATTCTACAACGCATTCACTTCTGAATCGTCAGATAGAAGATCCGAGATGAGAGAATATTCGAAGGAGATTTCAGAGAATTTGAAATTCGAGAACATGTATGGAAGTCAACAAAAACCACCGAAGCTAATGAAAGTTGAAGATTATAACTGGTGGAAAAACCGATTTGAGGGTTGGGTAAAAGCTTTCGCTCCTGAAAGCTGGTTAAAACTGACACATGAATACGTTGAACCAGTAAAAGAGGGAGGAGAGTTAATAGATGCAAAAGATTTTACAGAAAAATATATAAAAAATGTTGTGGCTGAATATAGAATGATAACATTGATCAAACAGTCAGTAAGAGAGGATATTATTTCATTGCTCGAACAAGAAAAGACTTCAAAGAGTTTGTGGGAAGCGTTAGAGAGAAAATGTGTAGGAAGTAATGAAATTGTTAAAACCAAAAAGAAATTGTTGCGTAAAGAGTTTGATTTATTCAACTGTATGAAAAATGAGTCTGTTTGTAAAATGATTGAGAGATTCGGATATCTGAAAATGGAGTTAGCCAGACATGAAATTTTACCTTCTGAAGAGGAGCTGGTGGATAAATTGTTTGATTCATTGCCAAATGATCAAGAGTGGCAATACTTCGCTCTAATGTTGAAAAATACAATCAAGCCTGAAGATTTAAAAGTGGATTTGCTGATTGAAAGGCTTGAAAGCCATGAGTTGGAGATAAAGAGATCTAAAGTCAACAATCCAGCTTATCAGCAGAATATAGAGCTTTACTACAGAGGAAATGTACCGCAGGCTGGGTCTCCAAGAACAGCATTTTCTGCAGAAAGTTCAAGCTCAGTGAAAAATGAAAGTCTTCACAGTGGTTTTCACGGTGGATCTTCTTCAAACACTTCAAGTCAATCTGCTTCCAAGAATTTGTTTTAGTGTAATATCGCAGTGGATCTGAAGAATGGGCAGAATTTCAGCGAAGAATCGGCAAAACAACAGATGGTTTTCTTGGCATCTGTACTTGAATCGTATGAAAGCCTTGTTGCAGGGAAGATTGGCAACACCAACTTGACAAAAGAAGATTATGATCAATTAGACCCCGAGGAGATGGAACTAATGGATATAAGATGGTGCATGGCCAGTGCGGTTCGTCGAGCACAGCGGTTCATGGAGATCACGGGGAGAAAGTCAATTGGTGGACCATCTACCAAACTTGGATTTGATAAATCTAAGGTGACATGCTTCAAATGCAAACAAAGAGGTCACTTCAAGCGTGAGTGCAGAAATGCGTATGCTGATGATGATTCTGCAAACCCGTTCAACGAAGATTATTACAAGAAAGCGATTTACCATCAGAACAAGTCTGAGCCACCAAGATTAAAGCAACCAGAAGAAAGATCAAGGGCTCTTGCAGTTATATATGATGATGAAGGTTACGACTGGAGTCAAGTTTGCCCTGAAGAAGATGCAGTTGGATATGCATTTGTTGCAAATGATGATCATGATACTTGGTGGAGAAAAGACAGTGCGAGATGGGAGATTGGCAAATTGTATGAACCATTTAAGGAAGCACAAAGAGCCAAGAGATGGAATGAAGAACTAGAGTGTTACATGGATCCACAGGGTAATCCAGTAGTTGATCCATCAAAAGTGGATTTTGATGCTGTAACCAATGTGTTTCCAAGTGAGGGCACTTTCAACACAAGAAGGCTTTCTGATAAAACCTATTTGCCAAATTTGATGAACAAGTTAAAAGAAGTTTTTGAAGCAAGTTTACCGAAGGTGGTAGAACTGAAGAAAAGAAAAGAAAAGAAGAAGAATTGAAGAAGATGATTGAAGAAGTGAAGACTGTTGCAAAGCTTGCTGGAGAGGAACAGAGAGCTGAAGAAATGCAGAAGAATGAAGAAACTTAGAAAGAAGAAAAGGAGGAATATCAGAAAGCTGAGTCAGAAGAACCGGTGCTGAAAGAGACTGAGGTTAGAAAATCTTCTGATCTATCGAATGTTGAATTGGTTGATGAAAAAGAAAACAAATGCAGGAATTGCATAGAAATGTGCAAATCCTGTACTGAAAAAGATGAAACAATCAAAACAAAAGATATTGAAACAAGCAAACTTGAAAATATTTTCAAAACAAAATGTAAAGAAATGATTGAAAAAGAAGAAATTTTGAAAATAAAAGTTGAAAAATTGACACAGAAATGTCAAGGTCTTGAAAAGGATAATGATGTTTATAGACAACTGTGTTCTACAAAATGTGTTGATTGTGTTGAAAAAGAATCTAAATTTCAAGATTTACAAAAACAGTATGATTCTTTAAAGTGGTCAAGTCAGAGAGTACAAGAAGCTTATGATACTTTGAAAAGCCAAGTCAAAAGTTTTGATCAAAGATTGTCAGAAACTTTAGTCACTAAAGAAATGTATGAAAGAAAGTTTAAAGAAAAGCAAATTGAATTAAACAAATGTGTTGATGAAATTGCTAATCTTAAACAAGTCTTGGCTGAAAAAGAAAAGATTGTTACAAAACTTCAAAGTTATCATAACTCTTCGTACATTCTTGAACGTATTTTCAACATCACACCAGATGACAAAGATACTGAAAATTGCAAAAAGGGTATTGGTTCAGAATTTCATCAGGTACCACCACCATTGAGAAACAATTATACTTTTTATGATGAGGAAAAGGTGGCAAAGGGTTTGAACATAGCTGACCAGTTACCTGAAAGTATCGATGTGACTTACTCCAAATCTGATGATGCTAATGATTCAGAGGTGGTAAGTAAGGTTGTTGAAAGCGTTTTGAAAGATGAGTCTACAAAAGGTAAGTCTGAATCACAAGATGAAGATGAAGGAAATCTTTATGATGGTTATCTGAAAAACACAAAATCCGAGAAAATTTTGAATGATGATTCAAAAGGATTGGTTTATACCATGATTGGATCGGACAAACTATTCTTAGATGTTGTATTCCCGATTCAGAATGTGATTTCAGAAAAGGTTGATAAAGTTTTTAAAATGATTGAGATTGAGAAGTCTGAGATTCCAAAGTTTGCTGGTAAAGGTCACAAAGGTTCTTATAACAAACCTGGTTTTAAGAAGAAAAACATGAAGGCTGGTTTGGGTTATAAAAAGAAACGGAATTGGAATCAAAGTAAAAAACCAAATTTGCAACAAAAGATGAGTTTTGTTCAAGGGAAAAGTTTGAAAGAAGAGGAAAAACTCAAATTTGGACAACAGTCTAATGAGGAGTTTGAGACTATGAAAAAGAAACAACAACAGGCCAAGGACGTTTCAAAGAAAGTGTGTTTTAAATGTGATCAGATTGGACATGTTGCTCGAAAGTGTCCAAATCCAAAGCCTGTTGATGTTGAAAAACAGAAATATGAGGATGTGAAATCAAGGTCAACCAGATTTGATTCGAAACAAACTTGGAGGTACAATACAAACAAGTTTGCTTCAAATCAAAATTGGAAATCAAACCCGAACAGGTTCGATTCAAGACAGACCTGGAATTTTCACACACCCAGATTCAGAACAACACAGAGTTGGAAAACGTCTGTTGATATGACAAAACCTCAAGAGTTTTGGAAACCTAAAAATGTTGTTCAAAATCAAAAGGTTCAAAAAGAGACAAATTTTTACAAAAGAGGTACTCCGGAAGGTCAAATGTGGAGTGCTAAGAAACAAGTGACGTTGGAAAAAGATGAGAAAGTTGAAGTCAACGTTGAAAAAGTTTTAAATGACAAAGAATTTCCGAAATTAAATGAACATTATTGTGTTGAAATGCCAAAGGTCCAACAGACCTGGGCTAAATTGTTCAAATGATCAAATTGTTGAATGTGCAGGTGCTCAACGAAGCTGAAGATTGTGAAAAGGGAAGTTGGAGCAGCCTGGCACAGGAAGAGGTTGCAGAACCCTGGTTTGGTTGAACAGGGAGCTTAGTTTGATTGTTTTCTGTACATAAATAAACAATATTTTCAAAACCCTAAAAATTGAAAAATTTAAAACCAAAAATATGTTTTTAGTTTGATTAAAATTTGAAAAACCAAAAATATGTTGTTTTTAATATTGTTTTGAATGTATGTTGATTGAATACGCCGAAACCCTCACGGCTGAACAAACATGATTACTTTCATCAGATTGAAAAACGGTTTTCAAACTGTTAAGATCAATGTGTTGTAAATCATGGGGGTATGTTATATTTTCTGCAAATCAGTGCATGAGAAGCAGAAAATGGATGGCGAGACAAAGCTATCAGTGTTGGTTGTCAAATTTTCTTTAAATGGTTTTGCATTTTAGGGGGAGAAATATTGTCAGAAAATCCAAAAACATTTGAAAATTTGAAAAAGCAAAAAAAACATGATAAAATTTAAAAATTGAGTTTTTGCGTAAAAAGAGGAAATGATAGTACATCAGTAGACAGTTACAGTACGCTAAAGAATTGGAAAATTAAAAAGTGTTAAACAGTCTCACTGATGATATGTCGATAGGTTTTTATACACTTAGTAAACTTTTTCGGGATATAAACCTAAATTCAAACACTTGCTTATTTCGTGGGGAACACTACTTGGATATATAGGTAACCCCTGAAATCTCGTTTGAAAGGTCTCATAATCTGATATACTAGGTCTTTATACTCAGTGATATCTGGGGTATTATTCCGGGACTTCTGCTGAATGGAAGTTCTGACCTAGTCCCCGAATAATACTTTCTGCTAATGCTTGAAACATAGCATCACCCTCAGCATATATGATAAGACAATAAAATTGCTTAGCAATGCTGTTGTAAAAAAAGATCCTCTAAAGGGGACACACCCAAGTTGAGTCATGATCTCTCTGCTGAACGGTAGTTCTGACCTGAGCTCTCATGATTCTTCATAATTTATTAACCCCTTACAGATATCATTTGTGTTATAATTACCTGTAAGACTGAATATTGGGATCTGGATACGGGAGTATATTCAAGAGGTGGGACACATGAATGGGTTTAAGTTCTTAAAATACCTAATTCGTATCCTGAATCAGTTGAAGTTTGTATGAAAATTTAAGTGGATCAGTATATCGACAATCTAAGTGAATTGTTTAATTCTTACTGAGAAATTAAGCTCAACGGTACTTGTGACTTGTCAAAAACTGATATGATCCTCTGACGCATACTCAAACAAAAAAAATTTGTCTGTAAATATGTTTGTACATATTTCTTTACTGCTTTATTTTCGACAACCGATATCTAAGTGCTGAGTTTCAAAATCTAAGTAAGCTGATCGTGTTTCTGAAAATAAAACAAGTTCATTAATTTGAAACTTGAAGTTTTAAAATCAAAATTAAAAAAACAGTTTGTGATATCTCCAAGGTCATTAAGTTGGACTTGGATGATTAACTGTGGGGGGAGTTGGATACTTATATTGTTATAGAGTTAGTTTCCGATACGATTCGATGAAACTGCCAAATTCATGAGAAGTGATTTTAAGGAGATTGAATTGTTAGATTACAATATCTGGAAGTTTAAAATGTTATTACTTATAGTTGTATGAGTGATTGCAGGAAAAGTCCAGACTACGATCCCGAGAGCAGAGTCTAAGGGGGAGTCTGAAGACAAGCTGAAAGTTAGGAGGAGCTTGTAGCTGGAAAGCTAGGTGTCGATCCCTAAAAGCACGGAAGCTTGACGAAAGGGGGAGCCTACTGATGATAAAGTTGTTGATGATAGAGCCAGTAATGAAATCCTGGTGTAAGAGTCAAACTGTGAAGCTGATCAAGAAAGTGATGGATGCTTACAATGTTACAATCTAAACGAGAAGACAAAATGACCAAGACTGAAGACTCGGAGCTGAAAACTTCGTCAACATCCAAGGGGGAGTCTGTTGGTGCACGGAATGTCTGTTGACTTCGTTTGAATCAAGTCTTAGGTCAAGAAAGTCAAGATAGGAGCTTGAAAGTCAAAATTAGATTTAATATTGTAATTTCGCTTATATGTACATTGTTTAGATAAGGTTTCGCTTATAGGGTCTTAGGGTTTCGCTTATGTGGTCACTAGGTAGGTTTCGCTTATGTGTCAACATGAGGTTTCGCTTATATGGACTGTCCATATAAGCGAACCAGCCATCCTATATATACCTCATGTGTAGATCAGTTGTGTACGTTGGAGCGGAACCTTGTCTTGCTTGTGGTAACAAAACTCTGTCAAAATCAATTCAGAAAGCAGAAATAAAGAAGAAATTAAAGAGAAAAGCTGTTGTTACTTTGCGTGTATTGATTCCGCCTTTATACGTGAAGATGAATGTCCTTAACTGACTTTTCAGGGTCGCAAAACGGTCCAACATTTTCTTCCTTTGACTTTGACTTGTACTTTGACTTCCCAAAAGCGGGTTGTTATAGCCTCCCCTACTTTAGGAAATTTCGTCCCGAAATTTAAGAAGTAGGCGTAACAAACAGTTGCGGGTACTTCGCCTTCATGTCACTTTCGAGTTCCTAGGTAAACTTGGCACCGCGTTTACCTTCCCAGCGGACCTTCACGATGGGAATGCGTGAGCATCTGAGTACCTTGGTTTCTCGTCCCATGATCTCGACAGGCTTTTCCACGAAGTGTAATGTTTCGTCCACTTGTAAATCCTCAAGAGGGACATGTAGTTCCTGGTCGGCCAAGCACTTTCTGAGGTTTGAAACGTGGAAAGTCGGGTGGACATTACTAAGTTCCTCCGGTAGTTCGAGTCTGTAGGCCACTTTTCCAATCCTTTCCAGAATTTTAAAGGGTCCAACATATCGAGGCGCGAGCTTTCCTTTCTTGTCGAATCTGATCACCCCCTTCCAAGGTGCAACCTTTAGGAGTACGTGATCACCAACGTCAAATTCAAGGGGCTTGCGGCGTCTATCGGTGTAACTTTTCTGTCGGCTCTGAGCCTTCAGCAGATTGTCATTTCTTGTAACAGCTCAGGACCGGTAATTTGCGCATCTCCGATCTCGTGCCATACAATAGGCGATCGACATTTCCTTCCATATAATGCCTCAAATGGTGCCATTTGGATGCTAGAATGATAACTGTTATTGTACGAGAATTCGACTAAAGGTAAGTGCGCGTCCTAATTACCACCGAAATCTATGACACACAAGCGGAGCATGTCTTCAAGGGTGCGAATCGTTCTTTCAGTCTGATCGTCGGTTTGGGGATGGAAAGCGGTACTTAGGTTAAGAGTAGTACCGAGAGCAGATTGAAACATTTCCCAAAGACGCGAGGTAAACCGACCATCGCGGTCAGAGATGATGTCACGAGGCGTCCCGTGTCGACAAATGATCTCATTGGTGTAGATTCGGGCTAATTTTTCTACCTTAAAGTCTTCTCGTATCGGCAGGAAATGAGCTGATTTAGTCAAACGATCGTCAACAACCCAGATGCTGTCATGACCTGATTGAGTTCGCGGGAGTTTCGTTATAAAATCCATAGCTATACTCTCCCATTTCCACATCGGGATCTCGGGTTGCACGAGTAAGCCAGAGGGGCGTTGATGCTCAGCCTTGACTTTGGAACAAGTCAGGCATTTCGAAACATAGATAGCGATATCCTTCTTCATGCCCGGCCACCAGTACTTGTAGCGCATGTCCTGGTACATCTTGTCAGCACCGGGATGAATAGAATACCGAGATTTGTGGGCTTCGTCCATCAGAAGTTGTCGCAAATTCGTACGCTTGGGAATCCAAATTCGGTCCACATAATGAAAGATACCATTCGATTTATTCTCGAGTTGGGCGCCATCGTTTAGAATCCTTTCCTTCTTCAAAGTACGTTCGGTAAAACAAGCATGCTGTGCGTCGCGGATGAGAGTTTCGAGATTAAACTGGGCTTGAGAATTACGAACGCTATGCAAATAGCTTCGTCGACTGAGAGCATCGGCAACGACGTTTGCTTTGCCTGGATGGTAACGGATCTCACAGTCGTAATCGTTGAGTAGTTCAACCCATCGGCGTTGGCGCATGTTCAGTTCTTTCTGGTTAAAGATGTGTTGTAGGCTCCTATGATCGGTGAAGATCGTACACTCGGTACCATAAAGGTAGTGTCGCCAAATCTTTAACGCAAAAATAACTGCACCGAGCTCGAGGTCGTGGGTTGTATAATTCTTCTCGTGGATCTTGAGCTGTCGAGAGGCGTACGCGATAACCTTGTCTCGCTGCATGAGAACACAACCAAGACCAAGGTTCGAGGCATCGCAGTAAACTATAAAATCATCGTTTCCGTCGGGCAGTGAGAGCACGGGAGCATTGCAAAGCATAGCCTTGAGAGCTCGAAAGGCTTCCTCCTGTTTAGTTCCCCAAACAAAAGGTTTATCCTTATGCGTAAGAGTGGTAAGCGGCACAGCGATCTTAGAGAAACCTTCGATAAAACGGCGATAATAGCCTGCCAGTCCGAGAAAAGAACGGACTTCAGACGGGTTCTTGAGTGTAACCCAACTCTTAACAGCTTCGATCTTCGCGGGATCGACGTGAATACCTTGACTATTGACAATGTGACCCAAGAATTGGACCTCCTCCAGCCAAAATTCACACTTGGAGAACTTGGCATAGAGACGGTTTCCCTGGAGTAACTCAAGAACCAAACGTAGATGCTGCGAGTGTTCGGATTTTGACTTGGAATAGATCAGGATATCATCGATAAACACGATGACGAAGCGGTCAAGAAAGGGTTTGCACACACGATTCATTAGGTCCATGAAAACTGTGGGAGCATTAGTCAAACCAAAAGGCATGACAACAAACTCGTAATGACCATATCGGGTATGAAAAGCGGTTTTGGGTATATCTTCCTCTTGAATGCATAGCTGGTGATAGCCTGAGCGTAGATCGATCTTCGAGAAACACGTAGCACCTTGTAACTGATCAAACAAATCATCGATTCGAGGCAAGGGATAGCGATTCTTGATTGTCAGGTTATTCAACTCCCTATAGTCGATGCACATCCGGAACGATCCATCCTTCTTTTTGACGAAAAGGACAGGCGCACCCCAAGGAGAGGTGCTAGGGCGAATAAAGCCTTTATCAAGTAGTTCCTGGAGCTGACTTGAGAGTTCGCGCATTTCAGAGGGAGCGAGACGATAAGGCGCTCTAGCAACAGGGTTTGCTCCAGGAATGAGGTCGATTCAGAAATCGATATCACGAGTGGGAGGTAAACCAGGTAAATCATCAGGAAATACGTTAGGGAATTCACAAACAACGGGAACGTCTTTCACTTCTGGGTTTCCTTTCTTTTCCTTTTCCGCTACTACAATGTTAGCCAAGAAAGCTCTGTATTCCTTGCGGAGATACTTGCTAGCTTGGACACATGACATGAGTTTAAGACCTTTCGAAGGAGTTTCGCCATACACACAAAGTAGATCACCATTAGCGAGCGAGAAACGAATCATCTTATCAAAGCAAACAACTTCAGCACGATTCTCGCGAAGCAAATCCATGCCTACTATGATGTCAAAACTACCGAGCTGCATCGGAATAAGGTCGATAGGGAAGACGTGATTGTTGAGTTCAAGCGTATAATCACGTAGAACAGAATTGACAGCGACGGTTCTTCCGGTGGCAACTTCAACATCGAACGTCGAGGGGAGATGGGCGCGCTTACGATTTAGGAGCTTTTCAAATTCAAACGATACAAAACAGTTATCTGCTTCGTATCAAACAAACACGAAGCACATATACCATTCACAAGGAACATACCATTGACCACATTGTTGTCTGCTTGAGCCTGACGGGTGTTGATGTTGAAGGCAAGTCCGCGGGCTACTGGTTGTTGTTGTTGCTGCTGCTGTTGTTGCTGTTGTTGCGGCTGTTGCTGGGGCTCTTGCTTCACTACCCTGTTGGGGCACATGTTTGCAAAGTGGTTGGGATCACCACATGCAAAGCAAGCTCGAGCGTGAGCTGCGGGTGCAGGAGCTGCTTGATGGCCTTGAGAAGCAGGAAGTAGAGCTTGTTGAGCAGGTGCTTGACCTTGAGCTGGAGCTGGAGCTTGACGTGGACCTGTACGGAAGTTTGTGGTGAAGTGGCCGTACATATTGCAATGGACACAGAACCGGCATACGAGACCCACCGGGTGATGATAAGTACGAGTAGGGCAAAGCGGGTGTGGCCCAGTGTATGCACTCTTGGCAGGCGGTGCATTGACCACAGGTGTCGCTACTTGGCGGTGTTGAGGTTGCGGTTGGGCAGGTACTGTTTGGAGCGGGGCAGCAGTAACTGCGCAGTTCTTGTTGCTGGAACTGCTGTTATTCTTCCTCTTACGGCGTGAGAGCTTCGAAGATTGCGGTGCGGCGGTGGTTTCAGCGGTTGAAGCAGCGGTAACTTGATGCAGATTATCAGCGGCTTTGTCAAAATAACCAGCCCTGACTCACTTATCGTTGATCTCAGCGGCGAGCAGGTAGGTTTCCTCAATTGTTGTCGTCTTTGCAGCCTGAACAAAGTCTGCAACGCAATCCGGAAGAGCACGGATATACTTCTTGATTATGATATCTGAGGGTAGTAACCTGACCAGGGCAGATAATACTCAACTGCTTGAAGCGAGCAGTTAAACCAGCGTTATCTCCACCATCCTGCTTTATGTGCCAGAATTCATCCTCGAGCTTTTGGAGTTCATGGGGAGGACAGAACTCTTGCATCATTATGTTCTTCAACTCATCCCAAGACAATCCGAAAGCTGCATCGTTTCCTCGTTTGTTCCTCTCGGCCGTCCACCAATCAAGAGCGCGGGATTGGAAGACGCCGGTAGCATTGACGGTGCGCAAGTTTTCTGGACAGCCACTCTGGCGCAGGGTGACTTCGATAGAATCAAACCATTGAAACATGGCCGTAGGACCATCTTCGCCGGTAAACTCTTTTGGTCCGCAGGCTTTGAACTGCTTAAAGCTAAAAGCGACCTTAGGAGTATCGGTCCTGGACTCTTCCGAGGACTTGCTAGCATTCTCGTTCAGTTCACTGACGATTTGTGGGATGACTTTCGCCATTTGCTTAGAGACGAGAGTGGCGATTCGTTTGTCATCATGGTTTCGGTGAGCGGCTCGGGAGTGGAATGATCCAAACGACGACATTGTCTTCAACAGACATCGCCATAGGACTCAAACACAATTTCGATTAACCCTAGTATAGTCTAGCGATTCACCATAAAGCTCAGGAACACATCCATTCACAAAATTCACGTAGGCATATAATCACAGAATCATATAAGCACATAAGAATATAAGCACACATAAGCTAACCTAGACACATATTTTGCACGTATTCACCTATCCTTCACAGCACGTATAGCGATTAGGTATAGTGATTGCGATTAGCGAGCAGCGATTTCGAATAGAGACCAGCGATTTGAGATAGATGTGCAGTGTGTGTGGTGCGTGTTGATCAAAGTGAACGGCGAAAAGCGAGTAAATCACCCAAAATCGAACACATAAACACATAAAATCACATAAAATCCACATAAAATTGATAAATCACAGAGTTGGCAAGTGTGGGTTCCAGAATCGAAACACATAAAATCGAAGAGAGATTGTCTCGGCTAGGTAGACGTCGACTATCCAAAGTGGTTTGACTATTCACAAGGACCTTAAGTGCACACTTTGACCTTCTGGACTGTGCTGTCACTTCAATTTGAGCGATCGACACGCATCCTTCCAGCTACAGTGTGACCTCAGGTCGTTAGAGTCCGTCGAGACTTTGGTGAGAGTTTTGTAAAACTAAGAGTATAGAGCGGAACAGTCATCAAGGTTCGGGTTTCACCCCTGTCTTAACAACTACATCCCTGTTTGTATGATAGATAGATAAGGAGGTTTGCGTCAAAGTATGGATTTCACTCCTAATTTAACGGAAACTCTCTTGTTTATAATAAAATACCAATTCGAACGAGTGATCTGGTCGAGAGTTTGCGGTTTTCACACCTAATCTTAACCAGATCAGCCGTTTGTGTGTGTATCCAGCCTTAGGAAAGGCTGGTCTTGCGCGGAACTGTAGTATGCGATGTCCGCGCAAGAGTGTAGTGTACAACGAGTTCGAGCAAGAAATAGCAGGTAAGCTCGTACACGAGTCGGTCTGTTGGTACTTAGACTATAGACTAGGTCGTTTCTAAGACATCGACCCGGACTAGGTCGAGCCTTGCCTAATTCCATACAGTTATGGCTCTAATACCAATCTGTCACACCCCAACCGATGACGGAAACATCGGGGCGCGGCACTGAGTGAAACAGATTGTCCAGGAGTTTCCATAACAACTACGATTACCAATTATTTAATCATCACATCCCATACCATGACATAACAAGTAGCATAGTTATTACAGACAATTCAAAGACAAATAGTTCTGTTTCGACAACTCAAATATAAATAGTTTGTTTCTAGACTCCATCCTAGCTCGATTTCACCAAACAGCAAGCAAACATCCTAAGCACATGTCATATACGTTAAAATAAAGGTCAATACACATAGTGTAAAGGCGAGCATACAAGTTTAATAGTAATAGTAGAGTTCGAAAGCGTTTATGTGTAACCAGCATGTAACATGTATAATGCGAAGCTAGTAGGTTATCGACAATGAAATATGCACAGACTAGACTGCGAGTTGTAGAATGCGCAACAAATATCACCACTATGACACGTGAAGAGGTAACCTTAACAACCCCTGTCCACGACAGGTGCTGAGTCCAAACAAATAGTACTATCGTTGCTAAGGCGTCAGGCAACAATCACTGTGTTAACATAACATACAAGCATTCATCGAGTAACACGTATCATGCAATAATGGTCAGCGTATAAATAGTGTTTGCGTTGTGTGTCGATGTGATTTAGAATAAGTAACGTATGTAACACCCAAAAGTGCATAAAGCAAAAAGGGATCGAGTATACTCACAGCGATGGAAATGGATTGAAGGGAGCGCTAGTGTGATTAGCCTGAACAGTTAACAATAGCATAAGCGAAGAGTGGTGCGTAAAACGGTGAAAAGTGACCAAGTGTCGAATGGTAATCCGATCGGATGGCAATCCGATCGGATGGTCATTCGATCGGATGTCAATCCGTTCGGATGGTCATCCGATCGGATGGCCATTCGGTCGGATTGACATTCGTTTGGGATGGATGTGTTTGTGTATGATGGCTTTAAAGTTTTTGTTGTAGCATTTTGAAAATAGAGAAGTATCTCTACCCTTCAAGTCGATCGATCGAACGTCTGTTCGATCGGATAGCGATCCGATTGGCAAGACACTTAGTGAGAACAAGTTCACAGCAGGATGGTCACTCGATCGGATGGCAATCCGATCGGATAGCAATCCGTTAACTTTGATTGTACATTGAACATGTTGAAAATTGTTTAAGTGTTGAACCTCAAGTGCAATCCGGTCGGATTGCAGTTCGATCGGATGGTAATCCGATCGGATGGCAATCCGATCGGAGGGCAATCCGTCCCAACGCATCTGATCGTTTTGAACTTGTTTATTTTGAAAGTTTGTGGTTTGTTCGAGACGGTTTTGACAACGTTCTAAACAACAGAACCTCGTCAAGTCCCAAGTTGTCCGATCGAACAGGAATCACCCAAATCCCGATCAGTTTACTGGTTCGTGACGGTTGTTCTTGTTTAACCCGAAATAGGTTGTCTCCTTGATAGTAACCAGATCTTGAACCAACTCATCACTAAGAAAGAGTAGAAGATTAGAACAAGCTCCAGTTCTACCGGTTTTGAGTGCATTGAGTGTAAAAGAGGTTAAAGAAAGTTGGAAAACCATTTTTCAATCCTTTCATCTTTAAAAATGTTTAGATCTATGCAAAATCATTGTTTATTCATGTGGAAATATTCCAGATCTAGGTTGTTCTTGGTGGAATGAAGCCAAATCTTAAAGTTCATAAGAACTCCATGATGACGTCACCCTAGAACACCTCAAATCCGTTGATTTCACGGTTAAAAGTTAAGATTCAAAGGTGAAAATGATGAAGAAGTGCGTGTAGATCATAGAAGTACAAGATTTGAGTTGAAAACTTACAAGAATCGCGAGAAATCGAGAGAAAAGAAGGCTTGAGTGCTGCTGGTCGAATAGGAGAGCTGTCACATCACTTGTGATGTGACAAAAGGGTATTTATAGGGTTTCCAAAAAGGGAAAGTGCACAAGTGTCGGTTGGCCACCGATCGGATGGCGCCTCGATCGGATAGCAATCCGATCGGATGGCAATCCGATCGAATCTCGATCTAAGTGTCCGACGTGTTGAGTTTTGTCGTTTCGATTCGTGTGTTGAGCGTTGCGATGCGATTCGAGTGAGCGATGCGATAGTATTATCCATTAGTTACACAAATAGCCTAACTACTATATCTAACATACAATCACTATAACTAACTTGCGTTTAGCGTTTGCGATTAGATTGCGATGCGATAGAATTGCGATTGCGATTAAACACCTCAACATAAACATAACATGCACAAGTAACACATAATAGCACACACACGTAAAGCAATATCCAGAGCACATAATTCGAGTTGCGAATGCGATAGCGATTAGCGATAAGTCGATTAACGATAAAACATGCGAGTAAACCTCGATTATTAATAGATACTCCACATAATACAACTAAAACAAATAAATAATAGAATTCGATTACAAGTCGGTAACGTACAATCAATAGTTAAGCAAGGAGTGACAGATCGCAATTAGCAATCTTTTATTCCTTTGACTTTGACTTTGACTTGTACTTTGACTTCCCAAAAAGCGGGTTGTTACACTATCGTGCGGGTCATGAGCATGGTCATGCAGGTCATGAATTTTCACTGAGTGGTCATAAGCACTATCGTGCGGGTCATAAGCATGATCATGCTTCCCAACTCCCAAATTTGTAGTTTGACCCCCAGAGTTTGATAATTCTATTATTTTATGCGATGAACTCATAATTAAGCATGTTTTCATATATTTAGTGCGTATGAGCTTGCGTATAAGTATGGTGATAGAGTAAAATGTGTATAATATAATATCTAATGATTGTATATGATTTGGTTTCTCACATAAGCATGTAATTGGTGGTGTATAGCGTATAAAACAAGTATGATTGTAACATGTATATGTATAAAAATGCATTTCCATTATGATTGAAGTCTCGGATTACAATTGGTTGAAAGAAATACGAATTACAAGTTTCCAAAAATAGAATGCGAATACAAGACTTTCTAAAAATAGAAATACGAAATACGAGGCGTTACACGCTTATCTGCCTCTCTATTGTAATTAGATCCTTTACAACAAACAAAGTAGGTAGAAACTGAAACGAATTTGGCAATCGGTTTTGGTTTCAATTAGTTTGATTCGATTAAATTGAGGAAACTAAATTCATGTATGCATACTATTACAAAATCAAGAAAACCGAACTGAACAACCCGAGGAACCTGAAAGCGAAAGTGATGATTGATGAACACCCTCCTTGATAAAAATAGGGCTTTACAGTTTGAAACCGAAACCAAAACCAAACCGTATTCAAATTTGTTTTCCGATTCCTTTTTTAATCATGAGAACCTATTACTTGAAAACGCATGGAGCCTGCCAATAGTGAGATTAAATATTTGCACCTTACACTAGCACATGACCTTCAAGAGGTATGGTAGGAAGTAGTGGAATCAAGATTCTAACATATGATACTTTTCCTACAGGGGAATCGATTGCTTATCACTGAGCACGAATTCAATTCAGTTTTAGTTTCGACCAAGAAAATATATGAATTGAGAAAACCAAATTCCAAACTCACGAACCTCCCTAGCCTTGAATCGAACCGGTTTGCAAAGCAAATGTATTTGATGAGCACCACCAAACATTACAAGTTTAATCCAATGTTCCAATTGTTTTACATGCAACTTTATAACGGTGTAGTAAAATGGTGTGTCCAAGTTTACAACGGTTTGAATTACTATAACAGTAACAATCCGTTACTCGTTAAAACAGTGCGTCCAACATCACACGTTTGATTTACCATTGTAATAAGTTTGGGTACACATGTAACCCTATTCAAACAAAATGCAAAAACACATATAATCCTAAAAGGACAATAGATTGTGCTGGTGTTGGTGTTTGCTTAAAGTACTTGTCATAAATATTACAACCAAGACTATAATGTTCCAACCAAGACCATAAATATAAGACTCTTGGAAGTTAAGGACATTCAATACCCTCACTCATTAACTTGCTCTGCTTTACTCACCACAAACAATATACCTACTCTCACGTTGTAGTCAGGTGAGAATGTTCCAGGATCATTCTAGGTGTCCGGAGCACAAATTTAGAAGTGTAACGACTAATTTGTCGCAACATAATGCTCAGCAACCACATCATTCTTTAAGGGCAATAGTACTATTGTTCAACTCTCACTTAGGTTGTTGACTCCATTGCATAAGAATATAAGATATCACAAATCCCAGATACTGTAATGATATGTAATTAAAATTTAACATGAAATATACAAATAACCCGGTACAATATGTGTCTGAACTCAACATAAATAAGAGATCAAATTGCAGCATTTACAAACAAACGCCCTTGTCGAATCTACAGAACAGGCTTTATTGTTTATATGTACATCTACGAATATGGAAGCAAATCTATCTTAAATATTGTATATTGAGGGTGGGGTTCTAGAGTGAACACTAGTGTATTTGTGAACTGAGTGAACAAATCCTGACCATTGATTTACATTATCAAATCGTAAAATACACTAGTGTATTTTCATCATCAAATCATGGCCATTGATTTACACTTGTGTATTGATAATCAAGGGCTAGGATTAGTTCACTAGTGTTCACAATTAAGGGGGTTGTTCACTAATGAACCTAACCCTATATATTGAACTATACAGACACGCTATTTGGTTCCTTGGACCTAAATTAAGAGAACTTACTCTAATCACGTTTGGCGAAATTAGAGTTTAGCGACAACTCGATTTCTTCAAGAGACCGCCCTTTAGTTTCAACTAAGAATGAATAAGAGAATAGCGCGGCCAATATAGAAACTGCACCAAAGCTCCCATAAACCGGTGCAACACCAAATTTCTCAGTCAGCTCAAGGAAGAATAGCCCCACCAAGAAATTACACACCTGAATTAAAATCTCAACTCAGAATTGCTGTTAAATCTCAACATTCAAAAAAAATATGCGATAATTTTTTTTGAGTAAAATGTCATTTTCATCCCTGAGGTTTGGTCAGTTTTGCGAGTTTCGTCCAAAGGTTTGTTTTTCCGTATCTGGATCCAAAAGGTTTGGAATCTTGTCATTTTCATCCGGCTCGTTGACTCCATCCATTTTTCTTTGTTAAGTCAAGTCAGGGTATTTTTGTCTTTTTTCTTCGTTAAGGGTATTTTGAACACTTGTACACTATGCTAAATGCTTGTACATAAGGTGAAAAAGACCGAATTGCCCTTTAAGTTGATAAAAAAGACGGAAATATCCCTGACTTTACGGAGAAAAATGGACGGAGTTAACCGAGCCGGATGAAAATGGTAAGATTTCAAACCTTTTGGATCCAGATGCGGAAACAAACTTTTGGACGAAAGTCGCAAAACTGGCCAAACCTCAGGAACGAAAATGACATTTTACTCTTCTTTTTATAGAAGTTTAGATCCAATGTTATACTCATTTCTTTTATTTGATAAGCGTGAGAACCCGTTATGGAAAACCCACCAATACCCTGCTAATTAGTGGGACCTGATAAAACGCACCTTACACCAAGCTGGTGGCCTTATGATTTGATATCAAAGGTAAATTGAATATCTAGTTCCCAAGAAATCTAAAAAAATTAAGATTGATACCCAGTGAACTGAAAAACTGAAGCTCATGATCTTCCCGTGTGTTCTGCTGCTGCTAAGCTCAGGTATGATGACACCAGTGACTGGACCAGCTCCAATTGCAAAAGTCAGCATATACCTTACATTTATACATATTTTGTAATATTAGAGATGCCATTTTTAGTAATATTTTTCCAAATAAACTCTAAAAGTAAGTGATGATCTTAAGTATCAAAGGTTCAGCTTACAAGATAGTTCCGAGAATAGACAAGTTGCTACGAAGCTCTTCATCTATAGGAAAGCTGATAGCATATACAACAAGAAACATCGATATTGCCTGTACAGGCAAGCAACAGTTTCAGTAATTTCATTATATATAAATATGATATTTTGTCACATCAACCAACTTTGGCCTCTCAACTTTGGCATTAACCAACTTTAGCCCCTCAACTTTAATAATGACATGTTTAGCCTCTCAACTTTGGTAATGACATGTTTAGCCCCTTAACTAAAACAACTTTAGCCCCTCAACTTTAATAATACATAACTTTAGCCCCTCAACTTTAACAATGACATGTTTAGCCATTTAACTACATCAAAGTCAAACAACTTTAGCCCCTCAACTTTAATCATGACATGTTTAGCCCCTTAACTAAAACAACTTTAGCCCCTCAACTTTTATAATGACATGTTTAGCCCCTTAACTAAAACATCAACAACTTTAACTCTCACGATTTACTTATTTTTATTTACGTTTCGAACCCGCTGCGGAACGCGGGTGGTAACCCACTAGTTTTAATCAAAACGCTAATATTATGTTTAAGACGATAAATTATTACATCTTACCATTCCTAGATAACTTCCGATTAGGCTATAGGGTGTGGTCATGCCCCTCATGACCACCATGACCCTCTATGTTAGTGCCATAGTTGTTAATAGCGAATAGCGACAAATAGCGACAACGTACGGCTACGTAGCGAATAGCGACAAATAGCGACGGCTATTTTAAGTATAGCGATTACACTAGAAAAAGAATTTTGAAAATTTTTATATGTATATTATATCAAAATACCTTGGTATATATGCTATTTTACATGTTTATTTAACAAAAACCTATAAATCCAGCTATTTTATAGCTATATTTATATAAATATATAGTTAACTTTATACTTTTTGTATACAAATTTACAAGTTTGGGAACCATATGTAAAGTTATGAAAGATAGAGGGGGTTAAATGTTAAAAATACCCAAACTTAATTAAACCTAATCCACCATCTCTTTCATTGCATTCAATACGCCGCTGTCTTCCCTCTCATCAGACATGGCGCACAAGAAGCACAAGAAAGAAGCCCTAGCCCCAATTTTGGTTCCAAACGAGGTAAGAACTCATTCCATTAGATCGATTCAGTCCAATTTTGACCCGATTAGGTCCGATTTTTGACCGATTTCTCCCGATTTTGACCAATTTTTACCATTGCCGCCTAGTTTTGACCAATTTTGACCCGCTATTATCGCTAGTCATCGCTATGAGCCATATAGCGACACTTGGTCGCATCGTCATATAGCGCGCTATAGCGGTCGCTATAGCCGCTATTGACAACTATGGTTAGTGCCATGTAACCCACCTCTAATCCACTATCCAAAACCACTACCCTAATGGTGTGATCATAACCCAAACCACTAGCCACCTATTTATTTTAATTTATCTTTGTCTAAAGAAAAAGGAAATGATTTGTTGATAAATGGAAAGGAGGACCATGGTTGCCATTGTTTAATCCATGCAAACCATGGTGGATCAATTAAGGGGGTGGTGTAGCCTTCCATTCATGTTCCTAGGTGGCAAATCATATCCCAACCATGATCCCCACACCCTATAGCCTTATAAGCTTCTGCCTTCCTTCCCTATCAACTAAGTATAAAGCACAAAGTGCACCTGTACACCATAAATGTAATATAAATTAGATACAGTTGGATTCATGCATGTGTGAACCAAGAATTGCGTAGTTAGTTAATATTATCATGAGTAAAATGTCATTTTCGTCCCTGAGGTATGGCCAGTTTTGCGACTTTCGTCCAAAGGTTTGTTTTTCCGTATCTGGATCCAAAAGATTTAAAATCTTGCCATTTTCATCCGGCTCGTTAACTCCATCCATTTTTTTCAGCCAAGTCAGGGCTATTTTCGTCTTTTTTGTTAACTTAAAGGGCAATTCGGTCTTTTTCACTTTATATACAAGCATTTAGCATAATGTACAAGTATTCAAAATACCCTTACTAAATAAAAAAGACGAAGATACCCCTAACTTAATGGAAAAAATGAATGAAGTTAACGAGTCGGATGAAAATGGCAAGATTACAAACCTTTTGAATCCAGAAGCGGAAAAACAAACCTTTGGACGAAAGTCGCAAAACTGGCCAAACCTCAAGGACAAAAATGACATTTTACTCTATTATCACATTATAGACCTGCAAAATTGGTAAGTCCGACATATAAGCTTGCCAATGCACCGTTTGTAATTCCAACGTCTTTGAAAGTCAACGATGAAAAATAAAGGACCGCGTTGATGCCAGCAAATTGTTGCAGTACAAATAGAGAACCTCCAATAAAAGCAACTACAAAGTACAAACCATTGGAGACAAGTTAGACGAATGTGAATTTGATTCAGACCCACCCTTAAAACAGGATTTCATGCTCACTAATAACACACCTCTAGAATGAGGTTCTTCTAGAAGTTCGGACCAACTGCTGTCCAAGTCACCACCGTCATTCTTAAGAACAGATTGAAATTCTTCGATACTTTTCTCAATTTCAGACGGCCCCCACAGATTAGCGATAACTTGTTTGGCATCGTTAAGCCTCCCAGCCTTCAGAAACAACACAATCAATGAATACAACATCCTGAAATTGTTTTAGTAAGAAGTTAAAGAATTTAATTCTTCAAATGCAGAAATATCTAGACCCTGAGATGTTCTTTTTGCATGGTTAAGTAGGATAAGACTTTCGACTATGTTTTGCAAACGAACAGATTTTACACGGAAAGAGAATTAAATATTTAATGATCAAATTTGGAAACAACCTTTTCAAGTACAAGAAATTTAGGTGCTCAGATCTAAAGTGCTATATATGAATATGGTCCTTAACATGTATTACGGTTGGAACTTGGAAGTAGATCCCGCACTAATCGAGTTCCTTGGTGGCGGTTCTATTGTGGTTTCGGTCTTAAAGATTAAGAGGGTGACACAAGCCTGCCAATTGTCCTCCCCAAGTCTGAGTCTTGAAATTAATATAATGTAGGGGTTAGAATAATAATAATGGAGTTGAGATCATTTATAAGTTTAACTGAAAACCAAATTACAGGTGGGATTTGGAACATAAAGAACTAAGTCAAGAGTGATCTTTTGATATAGTAACTGAACCTATACCTGTTACCTCTGATTGAATCCTATGCAGTTAATGCGGTCCAAAATCAAATATCGGTCAAGCGCCGATATTTGAGATATAGGTTATTGCGGTGGGATACCGGTAATTTTAATATCATGCAGAATTAATATATATATATACATACATAAAATGTAAAACATATATAATATTAATGGTAATATCAAAAGTTAAAAGTCAAAAGTGCCAATCTTTGAAACATGATCTAATCATTAGCCATGAATCTTCCTCCGGGTCCACATCAACCAAGGCATCCAAAATAATGGTCAATATCGAAACTGGTATTACGGACCGATATTTGACACCAATATTTTGTAGAGGGCCAATATCCCACCGATATTAACTACATAGATTGAATCTCATCAATAGTGTCGACTGTGGGGTCCTGTTGGGACTGAGTTTGTTGAAGACAATCAAGACATTGATGTCTCTAGACACATATGGTACATAGCTCCAGAGTCAACAATCCACTCACATGTTTCAAATTTCACACCAAGGCCGTAGCTACGTGACCGGTCTGGGACACAACAGCAATGCTACTTCCTGCTCATGCAGATTGGATGTTTGCAAATCACCCATCCACTTAATGTCAAAAAGGATAGTTTTCAGTGACCGCAATATGGCCTGATGGCTTGACTTGTTTACCATGCAGCCTCCAATACTTTTCCTTTGTGATGTTGGATTTTAGATTGGTCACACCAGGGATGATTGCACGAATTAACTTGTGTCTGATATGACTTTTGTTCAGGAATTACATCATGACAGACTTTTGAGAATGCTTCTTGCACACTTGGAAAGGGCTAGGACCTCGGTATTCTGCCTCGAACTTCATCTAGCAAAGTAAGATTATGTAGATCCACTCTTTTTCTTGGATACCTTTGCATTACTACCCATTAGTGGCATGCCTCCAAATCTAGCATACATAGCCAAGGGTCACATCTTGGTGGAGTTAAGTCAGAAGTGCTACTCTCACAGAAGCTGCTAAATTAATGTATTTAGTAATCAACTCTTCAATGACTTTGTGGATTGGATCTTGCTCTCAGATACCATATAGGCATTTGAGGTGCATGCTGTTGGCTGGAAGTTAATGGAATTGGATCGTAGAATTCGTTGGAATTAAAATCTTTGTTCAAGTGATAACATGTTTGGTTGGAAATTGGATGGAACTCGTTGCAAGAGCCTATGATTTATAGCCACACATGTAAACTGCAAGGTCTATATTCTAGAAAGAAATAACCAAAACTAATTATCATAACAACTTCTACCGACTCATTTAACAGTTCTAATGAAGAAAGTCAAAAGTAGAATATCCAGATCAATATCAATTAATTAGATAGAGATCTATGTTGTCAAAAGCGTTAGGCGCACTTAGGGCGCAAAGGCCTCGCCTGGAGCCTAGGCGCAAAAAATGCGAGGGCTTTTTTAGGTAAGGCGCCATAGTAAGAAAAATAAAAGAAATTATATATAATGGGCATAAAATCAATAGTTTTACACTAATATACAAATATAATGTAAAAAACCATTATATCTTTTTATAATATGTGCAACAATAATTAATGTTTATAAAAATATTTGGGTATTCGTAACAAACTAAAACAATAAAGTGAAAAACAATTTAAAGATCTTTAGTTGGGCCATCCATCTTTTTTTTTTGAACGGCCAACAAACTCAATCCCGAGCACTCTCGGGGCACCCACTGGACAAACGGAGTACTCCGAGAGTAACCCGAGTCCACCACCAATTCCGGGGAAAACCCGGTAATCCACCCGCCCGTAGGCACGACGGTGAAATTACTAGTAAAACCCGTTTGGCTCAAGGATCCAACCCAGGTTTCCCTGGGTCTCCTATCATTGCCCACCCGTTTGGGCCATCCATCTATTCTTTAAAATAGTGATGTTATTTAAAACAAAGACTGGCCCAATACAATCTACACATAATTCACAAAAGGCAGCCCATCAATTTTATTGTATTAGGGTTTCCTATCATAAAAGAGCAGCCGACACCAGTCCACCACATTGCTGGTGCCGACCACAATGCTCTTGAGTATAACCATGTTTTCTCCTCCCTCTGTTGAGTCTTCAAGAAGTTGTTAAACCAGGTTCTTAACTATCTACTACCCGCTCTAATTTAACGTTTCAAGCTGTTTCTTCTTGTTTTAGTCTGTTTTTTTTTTCGGTTTAGGGTCGCTTTCTGCGCCTGCGCCCGGCTCTAGGCGAGCTCCTGAGTGCGTTTTTTTGCAAAAAAGACGCAGATTTGCGCCTAGCTCTCCACCAGGCGGTTTAGCTGCGCCTCGCTGTGCCTGAGCGCCTAGGCGCGCTTTTGACAACATAGATAGAGATAAAGACTAATTTGATTAAACCAACAGACTTTTTCTACAAAAGTTATACTCGGATCCTTACTTTGTATAGCCAGCGGGGACTGTCTACAGCAAACTGCATACCGGATGCTATAATAAAACCAGGCACACTTGCAATATAAAGCATTGTTCTCCACCTGTCAAAAGTTCAATAACTTGTTTAAAACATTTTTACGGTTTTACCAACAATAAAAATTAACAAAATTGAAGTCAATTCCAGGTAAGCATGGAAAAAAAAGGGAAGAGTTTACCAATGAGGATCACTTTCTGAGAAAACTCCTAAACAGAGTGAGGCTATTATTCCCGTACATGTGCCAATTTGACACACACTCCCTAATGAACCCCGGTATTTTGTTGGTGCGACCTCTGATATATAAATAGGGACAAGAACCGCATTTGCTCCAATACCAAGACCCACGAAAAACCGTCCCCACAATAGCTGATCCAAAGAGTTGGCTTGTGCACTGTCAAAAGGATCATTTAACCGTATCAAGTAAGCTTAACTGAAATTGAGTGACATTAAGCAGTGAAGTTTTTTTCTCTTGTTCGATTAAGCTATAAGTTAACAGAGGTCCGTTTGTTTTTCCTTCGACTGTAGGGTAAAATATATCATATCGTGTTATTACATTAAAGTAGTGTGCACACATGTAACTGCAATCATATAACAAACATAACACTAGAAACACTAAAATGGGCTGTTAACAATTTGTTATTTCACAACAAGCGGTATAAAATCAAGCCAAAGATACCTTAAAATGGCACCAAGAATCAGCGGTAATGTGTCGACCTGAAGTGTTCTCCTAAAACCAAGATTATCAACCACATAACCTGCACCCACACTTCCCAAAAACGCACCCGCAATAAATATGCTCACCACAAACCCTTCAAGAATCGAATTCCCTTCAAACCCTAGCTCTTTGGCAATAGACAATATTGGACCATTCATCACACTGCATCACACAATTAAACTATATTCAAAATTTTTCCCTAGAATTACAATTCCAGACAAGAAAAATAGATCTAGTTTTTGAAAATGTTGGCCTGTGTTCCAAATTCAATCGAGCTTTAACCGAATTATCGATTGCGTGTTAGGATCAAATACAAACAGCTCTTAACGTGAGAATAGTACAAATATATCATGCTATAGTTTTTGAACTAGAGTACTTTTACACCACAACAAAGTGAAGTAGCACAATAATTATTATCCATATGCAATTGATCACAGATCTTCAAGCAATATTCATAAGTTGAAAGCAATTTACCCTATATGAAAACCGAAAAGGAAATTCGACATGGAAGCAACTAGTATATGAGGAAATGCAGGTAGCCATCCGACGTCGTCGTTTTGATTAATCTCTTCTTCTGTTACTAAATCTCCGTTATCTGTCAATGAAGACAAAAAAACGATCAAACAGAAGATAACCGTTATCTGTCGATGTAATACAAAGATACGAAATGGTGTGATTAAAAACCTAACGCATTTGAATCAAACAGAAGATGAAACCTGAAGTAGAATTGATGACTTCAGGAAGCTGTGATTTGTTGGTGCAATAAGCCTTGAAATCGATCTGCGGTGAGGAGGTAGATAGACGAAGTGGTCGGTAAAGTGAGGGGTTAGCAGAAGTCAATGGCGGAGCCGTACGGATGCCGGAGAATGGAGTGATCCACCGGTAGCTTATGGTGGCGGTTGCGAGCATCGGATCAAATTGAGTATAGGAGTTTAATACAAAGAAGACATGGCGGTAGAGTTTGGGTATGTTTGCGAAGGACCTTTTAGGAAAAGATCAAATTGTCATGCTTTTCTATTTTGCTCCAGCAAGCAGCAAAATGGAAAAACCATAGCAAACTATCAGAGGAAAATGACTATTTTTAAAAGTTTGGGGGGAAATCATTAAAGTGACCAAACCACAGGGAGTAAAACGGAAGTTTACTCTAAATTTTATTTATAATTATTTAGAGACTGTTTGTTTTTACTTAAAAACGTCTGCAAGAACCATATGTTTATAGGCGGGCAGACACAAGGCCTTGAAGACGGTTTGTTTTTTTTTTAAATAAAAGATCTGAAAAGTGCTTTTATTAGATTAAAAAAAGCCAGTATCTATAATCTTCACAAACCTATCAGATCTTCAAACATATCACTCTCCAAATTATCTTCCTCCTCTATCTCCCTCTTTAAAACCCAGCACCACCACCACCTCCACCTCCACCTTCAACCCACCTCCACCTCCATCGTCATCTTCCTCCTCTCTCTCTCTCCCTCTTTAGGGATTATTATTAACAACACTTGTATAGTGACATGCAACCTGACAGATTTACCGGAACGGTGGACATGTCCACCGGCCAGATATTTTCCCCAGTCGTTGAATATCTACAGGTAATTTTCCCCAATTTTATTCTTCGATATTATTCACATATTATCTAAATTCCCAACAATCACCTCTAAATTCCATGTCTTCCTACTAATTTGAAACCATTTAGCGTCAAAGAGAAATAATTTTTGAATCATAGAAGATGGTGAGACCGTATGCAGTTAAGGGGCGAAAGAGGAAGAAGAACAAAACATAATTCTGCAATCTATGCCTCTCTCTCGCTAGGCATCACTTTTAATTTTACAATTCATATGTTGTTTTGCTACATTATTCTACCGTGTAATGTTTTGATCATCGATCCTGTTTGTTTAATTAATTGATTTGGCCAGAAAAACGATTTTGGTTGTGGAGGGCAGAATTTGTTATCTTTTTTCTGGCCAGATTCGGGTTTTTTTTTCATCGGGTTTTTTTTTCAGCGGGTTTGAGTGGTGGTGCTGGTGGTTTGGGCAATGTAGTGGTGGTGGAGGTGGAGGTGGCGGTTGTATTATGGTTTTTTTATGTAACTTGAATGTTAAATGACTTTTATCAACTGTGATAAGTATGGACAGTTAAATAATTTTCAGCTTATACAGACGATATCCAGTTTATAAAACAAACAGTATTATATTTTCAGCTTGCAGACCTTCAGACCACATCTTCAGTTGCAGACATAAAATCAGCTGAAATCAGACTGCAGACAGTTTTTGTCTACAAAAACAAACAACACCTTAATAAATTTCTTTTAATATTAACTAGCGGTAAGACCCGTGTGCAAACATAGGTGGTTTATCAGAAAACCATGCATAACACATATTAATAGAAAGTATAGATAGGTATATAGATATTGTACCAAAACATGTTATCTATTATAGCTAAAAGACAACTATAAACATAGATCATCGGTTAATATATCAGTTACATATGATTATTTCCATTCTCTTATTCAAAAAAGAGAGTATCCACCCATTGACAATGTAAACTGTTATAAACATAAGTACATATAAAAGAAGTCTAACAAACTTAATAAAATTCGAATACAACTTAAGTTTTAACAAACATTAACTAAGAACATACGATCACCTGCCTAAACAACTTTCATCAAACCTCAATCAAGAATTTGTTACACAGCAACATGTCCTTTGCTACATGTTGTGATCTGGTTAAATATGTTACTGGAGACAATGTCATAGCTACTGATCTAACAAACTCCCTACACAACAGATGATACCAAAACCTTCTTTATTGCTGATTTTTATTTCTCATCAACATCTCCCTGATTTGTCCTTTGAATTGTAGTTCAAAGTCCAGGGAGCACATGTCTTCCTCATCATCCCTTTCAAGTTGAAGCTCCAACAAATCTTGGAGATCGTATGCATTCAGATTATATGCACTATCCATTTTAATCTCTTCAACACTACCATCTGATCTGATCAAAGTCCATACTTGGGTTTTTGAGCATGACTTCCACTTTACTATTTTTGGATCAGTTGGTTTTCTTGGGAAAAGAATTATTGAAGAGGAGTTTGGTGATTGTGGTCTGCTAACTAAATTTGCAATGGATTCAGATAAAGCAGATGATGAGAGAAGGTTTTTCGGAGTATGGATCTTTAGAGACAGAGCAGCAGTTGTAGGATAGACTGAGTTTTGAAGAACATTTGGATCTTCAGCTCTAAGTTCTTCCTGCTTTTTGTAGGTCTCGACTATCTTCAGTTTAGACCATTTGGCAATGGATCTAACTGGACCATAACCAGCAGCCACAAGCTCTGCTCTCATTCTTTTAAACTTCAATGCCTCATCTGAATCCATTGTTTTGACTTTCTTCCAATTAGGTGGAGTTGGCTTTACCAGAGGATCATTGCGCATTTTTGTGATTCTGCCGATCTCTTCTCTAAGAGCATCTGCTGACCAGTTTCTGAATTGATCTCCTGTTTCATTATATGGTTTGTACTTCATAATGTGTCCAACATAATCATCCCTCAGTTGCATCTGAAGTTCAGGAATTACTAGCCTCTCAGACATGGATTTACTCAGGTCCCTAGCATAGTCTTTAAGTTTTACGACTTTGCTAAGCTGAAATGATAAGAACCTCTGGTATTCCCTGTCATCCATCCCTATGCTATTCTCTCTTGCTATAACCTCAGCCTCTGATACTTTTAATTTCAGATACTCATCTAAGTTTTGAGGCTTCTTATAGCTATAAAGAGATGGGAAGGATCTTTTAGATGGATCCTCTATTGTGAAAAATAATTCAATTTCACCTTTAACAATGACTAACTTTAGAGGATATTGAGCTTCCAGAGGAATGACTGATGGTAGTGTAGCAATTGGAAGAGATGAAATAGGTTCTCTGGATGAAAATGATGAGCATGGACTGTTTTGAATGGAGGCAGATGATACAGGGATTGCTGATTTAATCTCCTCATCATCTTTTAACACAATATGACTTTTTCTCTTACGTGTGGACATGATTTCTGGTGAAGGAGAACGTTTTGGTAGTGAAGATGAATGTGTGGGGAATCTTTGTGACGTTGGAGGTGGTTGGATTGTGGTTGGTGTAGTGAAAATGACCATGGCAGATGTTTGACAAACTTCTGCTGAAACAACTGGTGTCTCAGCAGCTGTTTGGCTAACATCTGCTGATACTTTTATTATCTCAGCATATATTGATAGAATGGGTGATGATGGTGTTGAAGCTATTTTCTCCTTCTTTTGTGGTGGTTTTTTTGGAGAAGGTTTGGATTTAGGTTCAGCAGAGGATACAATTTCTGTAGGATTAGCTTTTGAATCTGGTGGCAACTTTCTCAGTGAATCTTTCTCCCCCCTTTTGGCATCATCATCATCATCATCTTTCTCAAAGATTGATGTAGGGATGGAGCCTGTAAGTTTCAACAGATGTTGCTTAATGTTCATAACGTCTGCTTGTGTGTCTTTATACCTAGCATCAACCAAATTTCTGATAAATTCTAAACTGAAATTATAGTTACTTTCAGCCAAATTCCTCTGAGCTTGAAGGATGGGTTGCATAGAATTCCAAAGCTCATTGGCAATTTCCTGTGTGGTAGGTTGACTTTTAAAAAGCTCTGTCATTTGCTTAATCAATTCTTTCATTTCAGCAACATCTGTTTCATTGGTAGACACTCTAACCATCAAATCCTTATAACTTAATTCATCACCTACTTTAACATCTGAATTCCCACCTGTAGTGGTTGTATTTGTTTAATAATAGAAGAAGACTCCATATCATCAGAAACAGATGCCCCTTTTTCTTGGTTCTAGGGACTTCTCACTGAAGTAGAGATTATAGTTGTAACCTCATCAGTGGTTGCCTTCAAGGGAGTCTTAATGATGTAACCACTGTCCAACTTATCACTAATGGGTTCAATAGTTGTAGTAGCTGCTCCACTTGAACTACCACCAAGAGTTTCATAAAACTCAACGGGGATAACCTCCTCAACTATTTGTAGGATAGCAGATTGAATTGGTTCAGACACAGTCATGTGTTGGACTCTACTCTCAGTAATGTGTGGATGAGATGAACTGTTTTGTTTATGAATTTCAATTGCTTCAAACAGAGGTAATATTGTTGATGGAACTTGAGAAGAGGGTTGTGGGGTAGAAAGCGAGATTGCCCTGGGAGAGGGGCTTTTAAACATACTTTCATATGAAAGGTCTACTTCATGTTGTGGTGTCCCTGTGCTTACAACATGATCCTTTTATGAGGATACATGAGGAGTTTGGATGGGTTGAGATCTTTCCAACAACTTTGAGGAAGTAGCAGCAGTGGTTTCAAGTGGCATTTGTGTTGTCACTGGATTAACCTCTGGGATCTCATCTTCCAAAGGAACCTTTTTATTTTGTTTGGTTTTGGTGGGCTTTTTGGATGTGGCAGGTTTCTTTTTGCGTTTTGCTGGTGTGTGTTTCACAACACCGGTTGTGGTCTCATGATCACGAGGAGCAGTTGGCTCAACAACAGAGGTTTGAGCAACAGATGTGGACGCATCTAAAACACGTTCATCCCCCTTTGTTTCTGTTTTTGAAACTTTTGACTCTTTATCCATAAGTCTGGTAAAAGTTTTACTTGTAAGACTATTTATTTGAAAAGCTACACCTTGTTCAAAATCTGTTTGTGACACTTGTTTTCGTAGGTAGTAGCTTAGAATTCTTGGATACAATAGAAAAACATAATTACGAACACCTTTTTTTCAATTTTTTCATTTTTTTTCACATTTTTCGCATTAGTCAACAAATCAGAAAACAGTGCTTGTGGTAAATTGTATTCAGATTTTGTTAAAATAGCATAACCCAAATACTGAATGTTTAAATGTATCTCATTAAATGCGATAGTCTTGGCTGAGAGACAAGTTAAAAGAGTATGAAACAAAAATTTCATTGGCGGAGGGAAGTTTGGTTTGTACATAGTAACTTACTTTAATTGTGCCATCATACCCTCTTTCAATGAACTCTGTATGAAGTTCAGGTTTTTCAAGGTTGGTCTTACCTCCTAAGTCGTCCAAATCGAATGTAGTGGAAATTGTAGATGGAGAAATTCGTACCACACTTTTGGGGACCTTAGATGTGATGCAACTGGATTATTATCTTCAGACTCTATTTCAGCATTAAACCAAAATTGTCTCAGTGTTTTCGTATGAACCGGAACATCAGCAGTAAGGATTGATTTGTATTTTGATGACGTTAAAAGGTCAATTATTGAGTGAAAGCTGGTATTTTTGCTGGTTTTCTCGAAGATGGGGAGGTAGTTGTGAGGGTTTTTGATGTTCAGAGACATGATCGGAGAAGAAGGTGATTTGGGGATGAAACAGGGTTTAAGTTGGAGGGTTTTTAATATATTGGAAACTGCTTTTGAGAATTTTGAATTCGAGACGGCACTGGTAGAAGCTCGATTTAGGGATGAAACAACTTTTATATAGAGAGAAAAAATGAAGGCTGATGTGGTAGTAGTTACAAATATCTGATGGCTAAGACATGTCCACGTCAGAACCTCTCTTGTGACAACCGATGACAGTTGTTTGGAAACCTCTGTTGGCCGACTACAGAAGTTTGGAACAGTATGAGTCAAACAGTCATTAGATAAATAGAAGTTATGAGAACATATGATAACTTTCAGTAGTGTTTTTATTTTTAGCTAACATCTGCCCACGTCAGAACCTCTCTTATGACAACTGATGACAGTTGTTTGCAAACCTCTGTTGGCCGACTACAGAAGTTGGGAACAGTGTGAGTCAAACAGTCGTTAGATAAACAGAAGTTATGAGAACAGATGATAACTTCCAGCAGTGGTTTTATTTTTAGCTAACATCTTTCCACGTCAGAACCTCTCTTGTGATAATGGATGACAGTCAGCAGTGTAGTAAATCAACAGTCATTAAGATAAACAGAAGTTATGACAACAGACGGTTCCTTTCAGCGGTGGATGTATTTTTAGGCAAGCAGAGGTTTCAACAACAGTTGTTTTCAACAGTTGTAACTCAACATTCGTTAGTCTAACATTGGCTATTAGCCTAACCACTGTTAATATCAAAACCTCTGTTGAGCATTTTAAGATTGAATATCATCTGTTGTTCGTTAACATATGTTAGCCCATAGCAGACCTTTGCATCTTCAGACATTTATACATCAGTAGATGCTCTCTTTTGTCATACTTTAGCTACAACAGACCTTTAATCCTTTTAAACCTCTGTTGACTAAGAAACATCTGTTCAGACACAATTCAACATCAACATAATCTAAATCAAACCCAGAGACAATTACACATCAATATCAATATGCAATCCTTAGATGTTATTCCAAATTATATAATAATACTTAGGAATGACTGAAATAATTAAAATGAAGATGCGACAACAAAGATTAATAGTATTAAAATTTATTCATTTATTCAGTAGTGGTAAATCAACAGTCATTAGGATACACAGTTGTTTCATAAGAATGTTCAAATATATGATAACAGCAGCATGCTTATACAAAGGTCTTCAATTACAATTTCACATACTGTGCAACATCTAATCTAATGGACTAACAAACTCCCAACATCTGCTATTAACCTAACCACTGTTACTAAAAAAACCTTTTGTTGGCTCAACATATTTTGAATATCATCTGTTATTCTTTAACATCTGGTCTCCCATACAGACTTTTCCTTCTTCAATCTTTCATCATCAGCAGATGTTCTTTTTTACCAGACTTTAAATACAACAGACCTTTTACAACTCCAAATATTGACTCTCTGTAATTTGCAGGAGCAAATTCTTCAAAAAACTGCTATCAATGATCAAATTTTATACCTTGTTTTATCTTTTCACTCATTTGTTTATCATTAAACCAACCCTTGATCCTATTAAACCTCTTTTGACTTACCAAACATCTGTTCTCACATAATTCAACATCAACATAATCTAAATCAAACTCAAACACTAAATAAGTAAAAGTAAAATGCAACAACAAAGATTCATAAGATTAAAATTTATTCATGAAATTAAAAGACCAATAATTACATAACATACTGAACAACTAAACTTTCAAATCTAACAATAACAACAAGAATTAAGAAATTTTAGCTTAACTCCATCGATTGCTGAACCTCTCGATGTATGTCCTTCAGCATCGCCATGAACTCCACGTCTCTATCACCGCACTCTATATTACTGACAACACAAAGCTCATGAACAGAAGTTGAAGGCATCCACATCAGATTTATAGAAACCTGCTCTCTCGTGAATAAGCTAACTTGCAGTCCATCAAAACATCTCTACAACTCTTGAAGAGTAGCCCTATCCTCATACACCTGCTCCTCAATTTGCCTGATAAAACGCTGCTTTAAATCATCTGATTTTGCAGAAGTGTATGGTGCCATTTCAATAAGCTATATTACTCGACTTTCCGGAAAGTATGATATCTTCGTAGGAAAACGTGATGAAAACAGGTGAAGTGGCAATGAGTTTATATACTGAAATATTTAACAGTGAAAGAAATCACACTTAAACTCATTGTACATTTAATAATCTAATCAATCAAAACGTGTAGATTTAATATAAACATATTAATGTATATTTCAAAACAATAGTCTTTTAATGCAAAAACCTTGAACTTCAAAGAAAAAACGTTGATTATCATAATTACAATTAACCTCTTCATTTACCATATAGACGCGTTTTTTAACTCTATAAAAGTCCGATGATTACTTTTGATTCAAAACATCAACAAATTGTCTTACAAATCACTATCTGTCAAAAATTGTTTCAAATCAGAAAATCCAACAAAAATCTACATGGCAAACTTCACCTTCTACCACTGGTCAGACACCAGCGATGTTAAAACACAATTCTCGATGTGGTCACTCAAAGAAAAAAGAACAAACGAATAACTAAACAGGAAAGTCGACATAATCAATGAAACTAATTACAACAAAACCTGGAACATCATAGCATTGCTCGATGAAGTCCTCCACTCTCCTTCATCAGATTTCCAGAAGAATGCAGAAGAGTTTCTGACACAACTACTAAACCAGGATCAGAAAATCTGCAACATGCTAACTGATCTGAAAAACAAAAGAGAGCATGAAATCACATGGAGAAAGACCAGAGTCTACGAAATCCTAGCAATTGTTAACTCTAGTGTGTAATAGTTTATGAATATTTCAGTAAATTTTTATTTTTCTATGTATGTTTATTTAATTTAATAATCACAATATGCATCTTTCCATATTCTAAAATGTCACTGTCAATAAAAACTATCAACATTTTCAGCACTTGTTTCTTCATAATCAAATTAAACTACAGATAATCAAAATAAGAAGCAAACCTAAAATGCAAAGGTCTCTTCTCAACGAAGGTAGTACATGTAACTTTTGACGATATTGCACCAACCTACACTTTGTATAAAAGAAGAAAATCTCACTGACATAAGAAAAGCTGAGTTTTTATTTAACGATGTGTGAAACAATGCAACTCTCCCATCAAAGAAGGAAGCACATGCAACTTTTCACGATGTTGCAACAATGATACTGCAACATCGATGTTGAAAGGTTGATGTGTGAAGGGAAGCTTCATTGAAACGACAATGTTGGAACAATGATACTGGAACGATAATATGTAAACAGAAGTTCAAACACATGATCTTGGAACGATGATGTGTAAACAGAATCAACAAATGTTCGAACAAAGAAGTGTAATCGGAGATTAGCCGGCTGAATCATGAGAGCTATGCATTTGAGAGAGAGAGAGAGATATATGCTCGCAGATATGAACGAGAGAGATAGTGTTGAAATTTGAATGTGGAGCCAGATTTATATATCTTATTTATAGGGTTTGGATATATGATTTGAATTTTGAATCTGGAGCCAGAATTTTGAATCTGGACAGAGGTTTACTTTGTTTATGATGAGCAGAGGTTTGAATATAAAGTGAAGAGCAAATGTTTTAATTGTGAATGAAGTATAGATGTTATTGGCAGAGGTTTGAGTGAATTTTAAATGATTTTATATATTAGGCTTTATGATGCAGTAATGACATAAGAAAAACATTGTTGGACAGCCTCTCTGGCTGCCACATCAACTTTTCTTATGTCATTGGGATTTCTCCTTTTATAGAAAGTATACATTAATAACTAATATATAGATTCATTTATTTTTATCCTTATCTTTATCTAAGATTAATAAACAACTTTAATTTTGCAATTTAGACCCTTTGTTTTTTTTACTTTTAACCCAAAGTTTTTCATCTTTTTCAATTTAATCCCAACTCTTTTTTATTTTCAATTTTGGTCCACCATACTTATCATCTTTCCCAAGTTTTTCATTTCGTTCTAAATTTTGTTTGTTAATGCACCGCAACGTGCGTGTGGGGTTCAACATTTTTTTCGTATATTTTTTCCCATTTGACTGGCATGTCGCAACACATCTATTTTTCTCCGTTTAACAAGTTCGACCAACGCGCGGGTCATGGATTAACTTAGTTATTTTTTTTCTATGTTTTACGTTTCGGTTTAATTTTCTCTGCAACGAGCGTTCGTGATTCAAAGATTTTACGTCTGCTTTTCTCTCGGCGTTATTTTTTTCATTTTTATTTAATTTGTTTTTACTAGCTTTTCTGGTGTTGGTGGTCGCTGACAGTGGTATAGCATTGGTACTACTTGACACAGTTTTACAGCAACCGCTGCAACGCAGGGGCTTAATACTAATACTTAATAAAAAGTTTGTTTGCTTAAAGGAGATTGAAGCTTTTCACTCTGTTTCCAGTCCCGATGGGGAGGGAAAAGAAAAGAGATAATATATGAAAAAACCGTGTTCCTGATAAAATTTGTACGCATATTTATCCTCCCAAATCGAAAAGATTATGTGAGAAAATCTTATAAATTACTAAATTATTATCCTTGTTTATTTAAATGTTTTATGTTTAAAGGGTATAATGGTAAAATTGTTCATTTCTTTTCTTTTCCTCCTAACTCGGGATCACATAAAATGCTTGATTTCTTCTCTTTTCCTTTACTTTTCATTAAACTCGGGATAGATCTTTTCCTTCATTTTCTCTCTTAATTCATTTTCCTTCCCCTCCCCTTATTAAATGAGACTCGGGAACACAGTGTTTAGGTTAGGAGCTTGAAGCTTTTGGTTGAACGCTCCTACTAGTAGCTTTTGCTTTTACGTTTTTGGCCCCTGTGTTTATATCACTTTTGCTATAGTAGCCAAAATAAGATTTTTTAACATATGTGCCCCCATGGTCTCTATAACTAAATATTTTGGTCCCTAAGTCTAACTCAACCCCAAACCCTGGTTAATTATTAGTCACATGCAAGGGTATTTTGGTAATTTCTCCTCCCCTTTAAATCTAATTTCTATTTCTAACCCAGATTTCAAGAACAAACCCAAATTTCATGAACAAATCATCAGGAAACGATGAACATCATAAATCTATCAGTTGATTCCATAAAAACACAACAAATTATCTAACATCTAAGAAAAGAAATTAAGCTATAAACTAAAACTGTAACAATCAATCACAAAGAAAACTGGATAAACCATAGATGATCAAAGGATGTACATGATTCTGATTCGATTTGATATTTCTCAAGTATCCTATCACTCCAACCCATAGATGGTCAAATCGGGTCCGTTCCTGTGTCAATTGGGGGTTTTGCTACTCAGCCGCCACTATAGATCCTGGCTTCCTCTGCTCTTACTCCGAACTTGAATCATCGGGAGGATGGTTCTCATCCTTGCGAGTATTCTAAGGGTGATTTGGGATCCCCTGGTTCGGAAATTCAGATCCAAACTAATTCTCCTAAAGATCATTAGGCTATGGAAACCTCTGCATTGGAGAAGAATCAGGATTCTCCTGGTGTGACTGCCAACTATCAGAGCACAGGAAAATCCAAAAATGGATCTCCAAAAAGCACTATGAGAATTCTTAGAAGCAGGGGTTTAAAATCGAGTTCAGGAGATGAAGAACTGGACGCCATCAGGGCTCAGCATGTGGCTCATGATGCGAAGAATGGCATGAAGTTGCAAGGAAACAATAACTTTGTGGGTTTGTGTTGGTTTTTCAGATGTGATTGCTTTGATGCTGAAGGGTTTGAAAGTGGGGTTGAAGGAGATTAGGGATTTGGAGGTGAATGGGGATTTGTTTAGGGTTTTGGTGAATGAAATGATTTGGGGGGTGAGCAAATGAAGGAGAAGATGCAGCCGCATGTGACTAATTACAAAAATACCCTTGCATGTGACTAATAATTAACCAGGGTTTGGGGTTGAGTTAGGCTCAGGGGCCAAAATAGTTAATTATAGAGACCATGGGGGCACATATGTTAAAAAAAATCTTATTTTGGGCTAATATAGTAAAAGTCATATAACCACAGGGGCCAAAATCGTAATTTACTCTAATAAAAAGTTTGTTTGCTTGAAGGAGATTGAAGCTTTTCACTCTGTTTCCGAGTCCCGATGGGGAGGGAAAAGAAAAGAGATAAAAATATGAAAAAACCGTGTCCCTGATAAAATTTATACGTATATTTATCCTCCCAAATCGAAAAGATTATGAGAGAAAATCTTATCAATTACTAAATTATCCTCCTTGTTTATTTAAATGTTTTATGTTTAAAGGGTATATGGTAAAATTGTTCATTTATTTTCTTTTCCTCCTAACTCGGGAACACATAAAATGCTTGATTTCTTCTCTTTTCATTTACTTTTCATTAAACTCAGGAGCATATCTTTTCCTTCATTTTCTCTCTTAATTCATTTTCCTTCCCCTCCCCCTATTAAATGAGACTCGTGAACATAGTGTTTGTTGGTGCATATGTCTGTCGACTTCGTCTTGTATCGAGTCTTGTGAATAGTTTAGATAGAATGGAGCTCGGTAGGCTAGTTTAGAGGGGTTTGGATGTGCTGGATCATTCCGCATGAAATGAGTTTCCTATAAATACCCGAGCTGCCAGTTCATTTGTAACGATTCTGATTCCGGTGCCGAGGTGCTGCCGACGTGTCATTTGAACTGTATTCGTGTCAAATCAATAAACAAGACAATTAAAGAGTGAATCAAGCTGTAATCAAGTCTGTATCATTGAATTCCGCCTTTGATATGGATTAGAACTCTTCTGATAGACACGTTTAGATCGAATCTCGATCCTACAAGTGGTATAAGAGCTTAGGAGGAAGAGTTCTTACCAAATCAGCCTGATTTCACCAAAATTTCTGACTTCTACACTTTCTTTTCAAAATTAACCGTAAAATCTTGGTTAAAATGGATTGAATTTCACATATAACGTGTGAAACATAGTTTTAAACGATCCTTGAAAGAATCAGACTTAAAATCGGCCTAAAACTTGATCAATTTGACATAAATCAGACCGTTTGTGTGACGTCAGCTTCATTTCGTACGAAATGATCTATTTCGCTTGAATCAGTTTTCCATTTCGCACGGTTTGGACTGTATTGATCCCATTTCGCACGAATCGAACCATTGAAGTATCATTTGGAACGAAATGGATTTCCATTTCGTTTGAAGGATCCATTTCGTTTGAAGTTGCCATTCCGCTTGAAGTTGTCATTTCGTGTGAGAGTGTCATTCCGCGTGAAAGTGCCAATTCGCTTGAAAAGCCATTTCGTACCAAAGATCTTTTCACACCAAAGTCAGTTCGTTTGAGAATCCCATTTCGTTGAACTTGCATTTCGCGTGAGCTTTGAGATATTTTGAAACTTTTGACCGAATCATGGAAGAGGAATTTTACAACGCGTTTGCTACTACTCCAGCTGCCCCAGTCACAGCTGCAGAAACAATAGAAATCGAAAATGAAACTGGAACGTCTCAAAAGCCTCCAAAGCTTATGAACATCAAGGATTTTAAAGGATGGCAAAATCGTTTTGAAAACTGGGTGCAAGCCTATAAATTTGATGCATGGTGTTCGTTAGATGTAGATTACGTTAAACTGAAAAATGAACGTGGGATTGAAAAAGCTTTAAGTGACTATTCTGCGGTTGAGAAATTGAAATACACCAGTGAAAAAATGATGATTAGTCTTCTCCAACAATCCGTAAAAGAAGATATTTTCGTGTTACTTCAACATGAAGAAACTGCTAGATCAATTTGGTTGGCGTTGATTAACAAGTTTAAAGGAAGTGCTGATATGATAAAGAACAAACAAGCTTTACTAAAGAAATCATTTGATATGTTTGTAGCTTTTGAAGATGAGACGACTAAGAAGACTATTGATAGATATTGTCATCTTGTTCAGGAAATGAGAAGATTGGATATCAAGAAAGAAGACGATGAATTGGTTGATAAACTTGCTGATGCTCTACCACAGAATAAATGGGGAACATATTTGTTGATTTTGAAACATATGAGAAAATCTGAAAATATGAATTTGAGTAAGTTCATCCAGAAGATTGAAGAACATGAATTGGATATTCAGAAAACTGCTATCATGAATAATCCAAATGCTCAACAAGATGTTAGTCTATACTACAGAGGAAGCAAATTTGAGACTACTCCGAGTCCAAAGATTAAGACTGCTTTCAGTGCTGATAGTTCTTCTGGAACAAATGTTAGTACTGTAACTCAGAGTGGTGGATATTCGTCGTCGTATTCAAGTTTTGATCCGAATTTCACAACACCAAGTCCTCAACGACATAATTCAACAAATCTGCAATGTAATGTTACATTGAATATTCAAAATGGTCAAAATCTTTCTCCAGAAGTGGCTAAGCAACACATGGCATCGCTTGTCACTTTGTTAGAATCGTATGAAAGCTTAGTTGCTGGAAGAATTGGGAATCCGATGCTCACCAAAGAAGATTATGACCAAATTGATGCTGAAGAACTTGAGTTGATGGACATCAATGGTGTTTAGCCAGTGCTGTAAGAAGAGCAGAAAAATTTACACAAATCACCGGTAGAGATGATCTTCGTGACGTTGCTACATCTTCATTAGGGTTTGACAAATCAAAGGTTACTTGTTTTCGTTGCAGAGAAAAGGGGCATTTTAAACGGGAATGTAAAAATAAAGAAGCAACTGGAAGACAAGATACGTTTGGAAACAACGATTATCATCGAAAATCAATTTATCATCAGCTTGCTCAACAACCGTCATCATCCCGTGCTATTGAAGATGGAAAGAAGAAAGCTTATCTTGTAAATCAAGATGATGAAAGATTGGCAGAGGGATTTAGCTGGGATAAATACATTCCTGATAAAGAATTCTTAGAAAAATCAGCTTTTATTGCTCAAATCTTGGAAGAAGAAGCAGTCAAATCTAAGCCAAAAAGAACGAAGATTTTCAGATCATCAGAAAGTGATGAAGATACTGATGATGAGGAAGAGTACATTAATAATGCTAGAAAAAGCTTAGACTCATTCAGTTTTAATTTGTTTTTTGCAGATAAGATCGAGATGTTGAATGAAAAGAAGGCTGCTAGATTGAAGAGAGAGTTGGAAGCAAGAAGAATTGCTGAAGAAAAGGCAAAATTGGAAGCTGAGGAAGCAAAAACTGTAGAAAGTTCAACAGAGAAGGTCGAAGTTGAAGAGTGCAAAGTAAAAGTAGAATTCGATGAAGAACCAATGATTGAGAAGGTGTTAGAGAAAATTGTTGAATTGGAGAAAATAGTTGAAAAAATTGTTGAAGTTGAAAAAATCATCGAAGTTGAAAAGATTATCGAAGTTGAAAAGATTGTTGAAGTCACGAAACCTTGTCTAAAATGTTTGGAATCTTGCAAAGATTGTGAGGAGAAAGACAAGAAGTATCGTGAACTAGAAGAATTGAAAGAAAAATTGTTATTTGATGTTAAGTATGTGAAAGAGTCGTATGATGTGCTGAACAAGACGGTTGATAGTTTGAACAAGACAAACCTAGAAATGGGAGCTGCTCAGACGATGATGAGTTCAACTTTAATGACAAAGCAGAAGGTCATCAATGAGTATATTGAAGATTGTGCAAAACTAAAGCAGGATTTGGAACTCGAAAAGATTGAAAGTGAAAGAATCAAACGATTGCTGTTGAGTTATACAACTTGTGATTATTTGATTGATCGAGTATATCCTACTGTTGCAGGTCTTGAAGCTTTTCAAGATAAAAAGAAGGAAGATACGGATACTGGTAAGAAACAACGTGTCAAGTATAACACGTGTCCGCCTCCGATCTGTGAAAGTTATTCTCCCAGAAAGCCAAATGAGGAACGATTAAAAAAGGCACTCAACATAAAGTTAAAGTCTGAAACCATTGATGAGTTACCAGACAACATTGACGTCACATTCACAGCGTCTGACACTGATCATGAGTCTGAGTTATTAAAGAAAGTGGTCGATCAGGTGTTGGATATGGATAAAGAGTCAAAGTCGGAGTCTAAATCTGAAAGTTCAAGTTCATCAGACAAGAGTCCGAGTTCACCAGTCAAACGGGTTTACAATAAAGAATTTTTGTTATCAAAATCTAATTTGAATGACGAACCAATCAAAGTGGCATATACTTTGAATGATTCTGACAAATTATTTTCTGATGAAGAATTTCCAATAAGAGGTGTTAAAACTGAAATGATCAACAAGGTTTTCAAACTAACAGAAATTAATATTTCTGAAATAAAAAATGTAAATCTTGCTAAGAAACCTAAACCTTACACCTTAAGAGTTCAACAAAGGTTAAACAAGAAAAAGGGTTACAGTTCTGGTTCGGGTTATCGAAAGAAACCAAACCATAACAGTAATTTCAAAAAGAAGGGATTGGGTTTCCCAGAAAATCATAAAAATGAGAAAACTTATAAACCAAAAACTAAATTTGTTTCAGGTACAAGTTCAGTAGAAGAAGAGAAGAAATCATTCTGGAGACAGTCAAACAAAGAGTTTCTTGCTGAAAAGAAAAAGAATATGGTGAAAGAATCTGAGAAGAGAGTTGAATGAAGAACCTGTTTCAAATGTCAAGAAGTTGGACACATTGCTTGGAATTATCCCAAGTCCACTTATACAAAACAGGGAGTTAATTCTAACTCAAAGTTGAAAAAGAAATGTGTTAACAAAACAAAACAACCAATAGAAAAGGTCAAAATGTTCAAAGATTCGACTTTCGAAATTGGTGAAAGTTCAAAATGTTTTTACAAAAGAAAAGTTGATTTGAACAAACAGAAATGGGTTGTTAAAAGTTCAGAGAGTAGTTCTGACAATGAATCTGACTCGTCAAACTCAGAGGAGTCATTTGTTGAGAAAAATGATGAGAATTCCGTTCCAGAAATGAACGAAGAAAATTTTCCGCCATTGTTAAAAGAAAACTTGAAGTTAAAAGTTGGTAAGGTTGAAATTTCAGATCAATTCTTCTCTGGTAAAGAAGAATTTGATGCTGAAAAGGCTTTTAATGGAAAAGTCAAACATATCTTTGGGAAGATGGTTGATGGGAAGGTAAAGGATGTGAAAGATTTTTACAAATAAAAAAGATGGTGGGATAGAGTTGAATCAAAATCACCCAAGGCTGGTCAGGCTTGGGTAACAGCGTTTTCTACTTAAAATCCTGACTTGTCGGAGCTCCCTAGTTGGTAATCGTGGAGCATGAATCGACATCATTCTTGAGAAATTCACATCTGTGATATTTCGACCTACAAGTGGTTGTATTCTTAATATTGTCATATTTCAATCTCTAAGTGGTTTGGTTGATATGTGAACCTACAAGTGATTGAAAATGGGTTTTCACCTACAAGTGGTTAATCAAGGTCATTAAGTTGAACTTGATGTAACTTTCATTCAAGTGGTAATTGGTAAACAAAGTGATGATCATAACCCCGATCTTACATGGTAAAATCAACAAAACTAGTTTTCCGAAAGAACCATTTTGATTAAAACAAACTTAAGTGTTTTGAAATCTTAATGGGAAAATAGTTTGTTGTCAGGGGAGTTCTGATTGTTTATGCCAAGTGGATAGCGATTTGAAGCAATTCACAACAGTTGTCACTTTACTTGTACAGTTTGTTTTCAAATTTTCAAGAAAATCAAAATTGAAACATATTTTGATTTTAGGGGGAGTAAAAATTTTAGAAATTTCAAAAATTTGAAAAATCCAAAAACATAATAAATTCTAAAAAGCCTAAAACATTGAAAAATTCAAAATGAGTTTTGTTGTGAAAAAGAGGAAATGATAGTACATCAGTGGACTATCACAGCATGCTAAAGAATTGGAAAGTCAAATGTGATAAACGGTCTCACTGATGATATGCTAGTAGGTTTTTACACGCTTAGTAGATTGTATTCGAGATATAAACCTAAATATCAAACTTGCTTATTTCGTGGGGAACATCTCTCGGATATATAGGTAACCCCTGAAATCTTGTTTGAAGGGCTTTCAATTTCTGATATACTAGGTCTTTGTGCGTGGTGATATCTGGGGTATTATACCTGGACTTCTGATTTTGCGGGAGCAATAGCCTAGTCCTCGTATAATACTTTACATTGCTTTAATCATAAAGCTCACCCTCAGCATAAAAAATGATGAAACATTGAAAAATGCTAATCATGTGCTGTTGAAGAAAAGATTCTCTAAAGGGAACACACCGTAAAATTGAACCATCATATCTCTGATTTTGCGGAAGCAATAGCCTGAGCTCTCATGGTCTCGCATTTACCCCTTTACAGATATCATTAGTGTACATTCATCTGTAAGACTGAATATAGGAGTCTGGATACGGGAGTATATTCTGAGGTGGGACACGCGAATAAGTTTAAGTCTCTAAAACATTAATCTCGTATCTCGAAACAGTTGAACTTTGTGTGAAAATTTAAGTGGATTAGTATACTCACAATCTAAGTGAATCGTTTAGAACTTAAAAATGTTTAAAGCTTAACGGTGCTAGTGATTTGTCTCATAAACTGATATGATCCTCTTACACAAACTCACAAAAATATTGCTTGTAAATATTTCTTACTGCATTTCATTACTAAAATCTAAAAAGATTTTCAGAGTGTTTTAGCATAAAATTTTGAAAAATCCAAAAAGATTTTCGACAACTGATGTTTGAAAAGCTGATTTTCAAAATTCCGAGTGCAAAACATGACGAACAGTTGGTTTGGGATAGTTTGTTTGAAGAAAAAGAAAAATTGATATTCTTACAAGTGGTCATCAAAATTTTTAAAAATGTTAAATCATTTTGAACGATACTTGCAAGAGAGTTATTAATGTGTCAAATTGTTAAATTTGAGAAATCTATTTTGGGTAGAGTTTGTGCAGATTTGAGAAATTGCTGATGCTAAAGAACTTAAGAAATCAAGAGATCTGATCAAGAGAATTAGAAAGCTCAAGAGCCAGGTTGTGATTCTGAAACTGCGAAGAAAAGAGGAGACTGAAGATTGTTAGATCAACATTCAAGGGGGAGTTTGAATGATTGAAAGCTAGTTTGAGATTCTGGAAGTGAAAGAAGATTGAAGGAAACTTGCTCTGTCATATACTTTGGAGAAAAGCACGAAGACTGATCAAGACTGAAGACGTATCATGCCGAAGACTCGACACTGAAGACTTTGTCAACATCCAAGGGGGAGTCTGTTTGTGCATATGTCTGTCGACTTCGTCTTGTATCGAGTCTTGTGAATAGTTTAGATAGAATGGAGCTCGGTAGGCTAGTTTAGAGGGGTTTGGATGTGCTGGATCATTCCGCACGAAATGAGTTTCCTATAAATACCCGAGCTGCCAGTTCATTTGTAACGATTCTGATTCCGGTGCCGAGGTGCTGCCGACGTGTCATTTGAACTGTATTCGTGTCAAATCAATAAACAAGACAATTAAAGAGTGAATCAAGCTGTAATCAAGTTTGTATCATTGAATTCCGCCTTTGATATGGATTAGAACTCTTCTGATAGACTCGTTTAGATCGAATCACGATCCTACAATGTTTAGGTTAGGAGCTTGAAGCTTTTGGTTGAACGCTCCTACTAGTAGCGTTTAGAAGGAGCTACAAGCTTTTAGGGAAAAAAATGATTTTTTAACCTCTAAAGATAATGAACTTTTTAATGCAGAAAAGTTTTTAAATTTTTAGTTATGTACATTTTGGTCATTTTATACATTTTATTAAAAGCTCCAGTTACTCTGTCAAACACCAAATATATCGAAAAAGCTACAGCTACCAGCCACCAGCTACTTTTGCCAAACATACTCTTTGTGTGAAAAAAATAAAAATAAGAGATATATGTATTACATATTTATAGGTGGTTGTTTATTACTTTTGTGGTTATTTAGTTTCTTTTTTTATTTTAACCCCCCCCCCCCCCCCAAAAAAAAAATGGTCATGTTGACCATTTGAAACCGCTACCTCACTCGGTGAGGGCAATGGTACCCGAGTACACCCTGCCCACCTACCATTAGCATTACAAGTCCCACTCAAATTAGTTTACACCTTTGAGTTTAAAGTAAGTAGTCCGGTTTATTACTTTTGTGGTTATTTAGTTTTTTTTTTTTAACACCCCCCAAACCCCCAAACGATCATGTTGACCGTTTCAAACCGCTACCTCACTCGGTGAGGGCAATGGTACCCGAGTCCACCTCGCCCACCTTTACCATTAGCATTACAAGTCCCACCCAAATTAGTTTACACCTTTGAGTTTAAAGCAAGTAGTCCAGTTTATTACTTTTGTGGTTATTTAGTTTCTTTTTCTATTTTAACCCCCCCCCCCCCCTCCCTCCCCACCCCCCAAACGGTAATGTTGACCATTTCAAACCGCTACCTCACTCGATGAGGGAAATGGTACCCGAGTCCACCCCGCCCACCTTTACCATTAGCATTACAAGTCCCATCCAAATTAGTTTACACCTTTGAGTTTAAAGCAAGTAGTCCGGTTTATAATTTTAAATTCGATTCGAAATTCGAATTAAAATAATACATATTTATTATTTTATATATAAGACATATATAACTTTTATTGAGCTATAGTAAAAATTTAGTCTCTAAATTTGTTCTAAAAAATAAAATAGCCCATTACCAAACCCATTACAAAGCCCATAACTAAATCGAATTTATTGCATATTTTAATTAAATTTCAATTAAAACGAATTTATCCTAATTCAATTCGAATACGAATTCACTGGTTTTTAATCGAATTAGAATCGAATACAAATTCAAGAAAATAAATAAATTATTCAAAAAATTCAATTGAAAGAATTCGAAATTTCGATATTCGATTCGATAAACACCCCACTTAATTGACTTTCCTTATACCTAAATAAGAGTTAAAGAAAAGTTAAAACATAAAGGTTTGGTAAAGATGCATTGTAGAAGGCACTTACCTATCAAGGCACTTACCTATGGGGCTGCCAGTCTTGTGATGTGGCCAATCATGAATATAAAGAGCATAGTATAAGGAGTTATCTATGGAGCTGTGGGGCTGTGACTATATATAGGAAATTAGGCATAATCAACCCATGGGTACAAAACTTAGGTGTTTGTTTGTTTTCTGAAAAGCTCTGCGTAAGCTCTTCTGTCAGACCACGCGCAGACATTGCCACATGCAGACTGTTTGTTTTTTCGACGACGTCTCATTAAAAAACGTCCGCGCGAGCTCTTTTTGGTGCAGACCTGGCCCAACCACTTCTAAGGTCTGCAGAGAGTTAAACACCACCGGCCATCACAACCACCACAGTTCACCATCACCATCCACCACCCACTACCGTCCATCACGACCACCACCGTCCACCACCCACTACCGTCCATCACCACCACCACCGTCCACCACCCACTACCGTCCATCACCACCACCACCGTCTACCACCATCACCGTCCAGCAGCACCACCACCGTCCGTACACCACCCCCAGTTTATTTTAGAAGTCTGCATATGTTAAAAAACAAACAACTTTCTTTTTGCAGACTGCAGGGGTTTGGTCCACCTTTTCTTTTACAGATGTATGCAAATGTGGTTCGCAGACTACAAACATTTTAGTATTTTACCTCTTAAAAAACAAACAGCACCTTACAAATATAAGTTTACTAACTTCGACAACTTTTTAAAGCTCTAAACACACTAAAGAAAAATTAGACCGGCCAAATGATGATTTGAAATCAACATTAGCGAATTAGACCCACCAATTCACCAATTTAGTATTTTGAGTTTGTTTTGCCATAAAGCATCATTTTCACCATAGGTCTGGTTTGGTTTCTTGGCTATGTTTTTACTGCAAGTGCACCATTTATTGTGGATTTAATTTTTTTTCTTGATTGAAAATCTTTATTCTCTATTGTGGTTGAAAAGAAATGTTTTGTAGGATGTTTATCTGTTATATACTGCCGCAGTTCAAAAGAAATGTTATATATGTTGGTAACAATCTTGGTATCTTTTTTTTAACTACAAATTTCTTTAGGACTTGAACCTAAGACCTCTCCCTTTTAAGGTATTTAAAAGTTTTGACTTTGCTAATGGACCACCATCCCATTGGTAACAATCTTGGTATCTGAAGAAACACCAATCTAATCTGGGATTAGTTTGTGGTTAGTGCATCGACAAATAAGGTTAATCTTCTTTATCTCGTCCAACCTGTGATGCGATGATCTTGCAAAACACTAAACACACCGTTAAGCTCGTTACGAGGAGGGAAATAGGGGGGTTCTCCTCGTAACCACCATCCGGCGTGAGAATAAGTATATGCTTTGAGGATATAAGTGTGTGATTAAGAGTGAGAAAGCAAGGAAGCAGAATCCTTAAACCTGGAGGTGAAGATCACTATTTATAGCCGGAGTGGTGTGGAAAGAGATGGGCTGATAGGCCTTGGGCCTGTTGTCGACAACAAGTAATATCCGTTTTGTCCCCTCTGCCACGACCATTGGTGCTTCTGGGCGAGAGGGAAGTTGTCGCACGCTGAATGGATCCACTTGGCCTGACCGTTGTCCTTGTTGTCCCATCTGTCATCAGCGGCTAAGTGCAGATCGTGGAGCAGAGGTCAGCGCACGCTGATTGGTGTCACGTATGCGTCCTTGTGTACCTTTTTATCTCCTCTACGATTGTTAATCGTGGAGCATGATCGGGTACAATCTGTTAGACGCTCATTGGCCCACTGCTCTGCCACTTGTACCTTTTGTACTTGTCCTTGGATTACCTGCACTTCTGTCCTCCGCGCGACCATCGGTGATATCCCGTGTAACCGGCGTAAGGTTCAGGAAGTGAGGGTTTTCATCCAAGGAGCCAAGTGTGAAATCTGGTTTTTTATTTACCCTGACCCCAAACGCGCCCTAAGTTACACCTAATTGGCCGGCGCAAGGTTGGAAAAGCTACCAAATTAGTCTGCTGAGGGTATGGTCCTGTGCGCGAGCTGATTGGTCGGCGCAGGTTTTTGGGACCATACCCCTTCAAGTCCCCCAGTCCAGTGTTGCTTCCATGCGCGAGTCAAGTGGTTGGAGCTCTGGACTAGAAAAAATAAAAAAGTTAAGCCTGCTCCCGTCCGGGTTTTCAGAAAGCATCTTCTAAGAAAAGGGAGTTGGCGTGCGTGTAATGTGGTGCAATGTATGTAAGGACTTGCAAAAATGTCCCAAAACGACCCGTAAGCGAAAACCCGGACCCCTGAAACCCTAATGTGCATGAAAAAACAAGAAAACAAGATTTCTGGGTTTCACGCGGGCCGCGTAAGAGTAAGCATAGGCTTACGCGGGCCGCGTCAACTCAAATTTGACCGGATAAGCGCCCTGGGCCACGTGTCGCACACGTGGCAGGTCTACCGATGACACCGTAGCCCTAGTCGTAGACTAGGTGGCCCTCGCGGGCCGCGTAAGATTAAGAGAGGGTTTACGCGGGCCGCGTAAAACCCTAATTTCAGCTATAAATTGCTTGGTTCATGGCCTGTTCATCTGTGTCGAAAACTTTTCTAAAAAACAAAGTATACTGCCTAAATTCGAAGTTTTAAGGTATCAAGGCGCTGCTACGATACAGGGTATTAACTCGATCACTGCTACGATTCAATGTCCGATCGATTGAAACCAATCCGATGGATGTTTAAGTGCTGCCCAACTTAGGGCTATACTTTGTCATTCGTCGTGAGGGTTTTAATCTCGTGAGTTATCGTAAATGTTGTATTAAGTTACTGACCTAGTTCGTATGCATTGTCATTTAATTTAGGTTACAAGGCTTATCAGTAGGCTAAACTCTGCCCGTTTAAATCTGCAACGTGAGTCATTCTCTTTTTATTAAATATGTTTTACAATACTCCAAGCATTTTTCAAAAGTTATAATTACAGGGATTAAGTCGTGGTTATCTTGAATCACTGGCTAGTGGGGTATTGTGCACATTACTAATTTCTCACGGTTAGGTTCATCAACCTAACAGTGATAATCATCACTACTTGGGTGAAAGGACCCAATAGTGGTATGACCATCGTCACCAGGAGGTGACACGGCGCCAGATAAAAATAAGATAGTAGCCATTGTAATCGCTCTTATGCTGTAATTTATAACTATGTGTCATTTTATCAAATTTGAGTGACTCGCCAGTATTTCCCCGCTGATAAAATATTTTTCAAACATGTTTCAGGTGACCTACTGTGAATCAAGGAAAAGTGCTACGAAGCACTAACAAGCTTGAAGTAGTGGCTCAGATAAATAAATAAACATGTTTTGTAAAACAGGGAATTTCCTAGTAAAATTCCTCTATTGTAAATTACGGGGTTTGTCCCAAATTATGAAATAAAATAATTGGGCATTTTCAAAGTTGAAAAGATCCTGTTAAACTTCCGCTGTCAACTCAAATAATAAATACCACGGGTTTCTGTCCCGCTGTAACACCCTTTAAATTGAATCAAGGTTTAACGTATAGTTTGCGAAAAGGATCATGTAATTAAGTTTACGTATACATCGGAAATACGGGTTTTATTAAAAACTTTTACAATTTAAAAAAAATAAACAACATAATGTAGTTTAGTCGTCGTTTGAAAGTTACGACGACACACCGTGCGGAAGCTTCTTTTTCATGTGTTCTGTTCTTTCTCGCCGCTTGATCTTCATCCGGGTACTCTTGATATCCACCTATGATCAAAACCAACATAAATGTTAGTTTTGATAACTTAAATATTAGTCTAAACAAGTTCTAAGCAACGAATAATCAAAAAAAAATATTTATTTCCAACTTTGATGTCTCCCGCGTGTCGCGGGAGACCCATCTCAATGTGTCGCGTGTCGCGGCGATCGTCGCGTGCCGCGCCCCAAGCTAAGTCCTTCGTCGCGTGTCGCGGGGGAACCCAATTTCCAGCGGGTTCATTACTGAAACCTGCATTTTCTGCCCAGCTATAATTTTCAACAAAAATCAAACTTGAGACTGTCTTAACTTTTTTATCTACAAGTCCGTTTTACGCGATTCTTTTTCCTACGCGTCCGTAATTAAATTACGGACCCGTTTATCACCTTGGTTTGCATAAAAATCTGATTTATCCAATGTTGGCTCATAAATCCTTTAGGTGATTATTCGACCCGTTTGGCATTATTATTTCACTACATGCTCTAAAAGAAAATAGTTAATTCCTATCATTTTACCCATCCCGGGCTTGTCAAACCTTAACGTTTTCACTCCCATCCTAGAGTTTACGTAGGCGTTTACATTCACCGATTCATTTGTATCTATCTAAGCATTTAACCACAATTTACTTCTTAGTCTATTTTGACCCGCAAACGTTTTTGCCTATACTTTTTATATGTATCTAAAGGTTTCAAAATCAATAAACAAGTTTCTAAACAAACTCTAACGGTCGTTTACCCGGTTCGCCCGTTAAGGGCTTTTTGGTCAATTCTAGTCTCTTATTTTACGACAAAAGAATCTCACCAATTATTGACCAAATTAGCACTTTTAACTACAACATAATTATACGTACCTGGCTCGGATCAATACATTGACCCGTTTTAATACCTTGTCTCGAAAATTTGCTAATTCATAAGAACGCTAATTCATAAGCCGCTTTATCCTGTAAGCATAAAACTCGACAAGTGCTTATTAGTCGATATTTGTCAAATGGTATCCACATTACCATTTGACCCGTTTTACTCTTTTTATTCTTTAGGCTTACTTATAATACTCGTTCAAAAACCCATTTTTTTATAATTAGTTTTTCATGGCTAATTTACCGTTCTATCTCTTTTACCATTAAACATGGTTTTTATCATTTATATTAGTTCCGACCTGTATTATTTCGCGTCGGGAACCATATCTTGAATATTATCCTTATTGTATTCGAAACTTATAGAATGAACATTTATTTTACTAAAAGGTGTAAGTTTCACTTACCTTGCATCCGGTTATGTGTTTTTTTCCGCGTACTCGATCCGTTTGACCCGCTTCTTTCCCAAGTCTTCATCTAGCTTGTCTAGAGTCTAACTATCATCATCACAATTCGTAAGACGGTTAGATTAGCCATAATCGTTTACGACTATTCCATCCTACGGGTTTTATGTCGAATTTATCATTCGACCATATCAAAATTATCATTCGATCTAATCATTGGTCGGTTTGACTTTTTAAAAGTCAATTGACTAATCAACATATTCAAATGCACATTTGGTTCATTGAACTCACTTAGGCATATTTCATCCGAACTCTTAATGAAATCAAATTTTACACACAACCAAGTAGACCGCGATTTCATTCAGACATTTCATATCACTGAAAAATGGGCTGTTTTTTGTGACTTGTTTAACCTGTTTACAAGTCTTCAAAAATTATGATTTTTTTATGTGGCGTACCTCTCGGAGGGTTAGACCTTATGTTAAAATTTCAAGATCTAACTCTTTACCAAAAATTCGTAAAAATTCATTTACTAAGCTGCAATCAGATTCGTCACTTCTGACTGCAACTTACGGAAAAATTCATTAAAAATTCCTCGTTTATCCGATTGACGAAATTCCAATTGGCGATTCTTTTAATCACTTAAAACTTTCTACAGTAAGAATTTGAGATCATAACTCAATTCCTAAATTGAGTTATGACATTCGTAATGGGCTGCAAATTCTGCCAGAAAACGCAGCTTGAACCTTTGATACGGAAAAATTCATAAAACGCTCAATTTTCGTCGAAAAAATGCGATTCCAGTGGGGTTTTAAAGATATTTCCTGGAATTACATTTTAGACTCAAGAAACACACGTTTTTGTCAAGTTTTGTTCTGGTTACAGCCAGTACAAGTTGGCTGTAATTTCTGATCAGGAGCTGTTTGCATTCAGCTTTCAATTTAATCATGTTCTTGACATCATAACACTAATTTTTAGCAATCAAAACCCTAAAAACATCTCATACATGAATTTAGCATCAACAAAAATCTGAATTTACTTGAGCTAGGCATGATTTCAATATATTCTTGTCTAGGGTTTACTCCTAAACACTATTTCACTTCAATATCATCCATACCAAAATCATGCAACATAAATTTCGAATTTCTTATGCACATCAAGAATTCTCAACTTCATAAATATCAAAAATTTGACATACCTTACGATCCCCATAGCTTGGTGATCACGATTTTAGTTAAAGCCCTAATTTCTTTGCTCGATTTCTCCTTGATTTTGCTGGATTTCATGAGCTTTAGGGTTTTGAAAGAACCCCCTGGTTCTTCTGATCATTCCTGCGCACACACACACACTTACCAAGTGTGTGTTGTGTTTTATTTTTTTAGTTTTAATAAATAAGTTTCCTCCATTTGGCACTATTAGCCCCTCATGTTTTGTTTTTATAAAAGGTTTAACTATTTCTAGTTTCCTTTATTGTTCTAACAACACATAATTAACTAGGTTAATATTCCTTGTCACTTAGTGGGTTCGGGAAGTCATAACCCGTTTTATTTTAAGTCCCGTTAACTCGAGCCTTCTATATACTTTGTTTTCTCAAAGTATTTATCCTCCTTTTTAATTAACATCAAGTTTATTTATTTAAATCCTAATATTTACCAGGTTAATTTTTACCACTAACGGTATTTTACCAGTCTTTACTATTAACGTGGTTTGATTACCAAACCCGTTTTTGGGGTGTTACACCCGCGGCTCCTGGACCGGGTAAAACCGGGACGGGAGCCGTGACAATGTATGCGGCGCAGCTACCGAGCTTGTTGTTGAAGTGGCATGCTACTTTGCGCAGGATAATTCTTGAAAGTTGGAATAGCGAAGCATGCGTTTGCTCTGTTACTTTGAAAGAATCTTCTTGGCTAGAAAAGTTGGAGCGCGTGTAAATGAGTTGTCATTCACACGACGCAACTTCCTAGCTTGTTGCTGAAGTTATCTGTGCTTTTGCGTGGGGAAATTTGTTGAAATTTGAAAAAGCACAAGCTGACAGGTTGGTGCAAGTTGTTGGTGATAGCGACGTTTGAGTTGACCGCTGACATAGTGACGATCATGCTGTCACTGTGTCAGTTGGGCCTTTTCGTCTGGTGTTAGGCGAGTAAGGCCCACACGCGCCTGGTAACTGTCGTTTCGTATTTCCCGCCTTACGTGTTAACTCCTGGTTGGACACGAGCGCTGCTACTTCGGCACAGTTACCCATCGTATTAAATGCGATGGGTATAAATAATCGACGAGGAGAGGTTAGAGATCCCTGTTTCTTCGAGTCCCTTCTCTCTCCCTCTAGTTATCCTTTGAAGATCTTCAAACCTTCAAAGTTTCCTTCAGATCTTCAAGTTTTTTCTGGCAATCTTCAACCTGTTCTTCAGGTTGTTGCAGATTTTCTTTAAATCTTTCTCGTGTACTTAGTCTTTTCAGATCTTTAGACTTCTACATTATAATGTCTACTGCCGACGACGTGACGACGGTGGAGGAGACCGGTGGTCCTCTGCCACCGCTAAAGTGGGACCAGGGTTTGTTTGAACAAGTTGTTAGGGGTCAGCAGTTTGCGGCTGAATGAGATCGAATTTGCAAAACCGAGCACAACAGTGATGCTCGTGCTGGGATTGAATTTGAATCGAGCGGATCGTTTTCGCTCGGTTTTTCTCAGCACTGAAATTAAAACATGTGTAGCGACAAAAAAAACTGAAATCAAGACTATTACAAGGCTGCATTCAACAAAAACAAATCCTAACTTAATTACAACATGTCCAACACCTTACTAACAAAAGCAATACATAACAAAAATCATGATCCGTATGAGTTGAACTTAAGCAGCAGCGAGGTATGTGGTAGGAGGTATGTAGCAGGAGATTAGGTTCTCATTTGAATTTTTAGGAATTAGGGTTTCCATATTTCACAACTGAGCCCCATGGGCATGGTGCAGTGCGCATCAGACACTTCGAATTCGTATGCCGATCGCAGGGGGGGAGCCTACTATTGATAAATTTATGGTGTTTTATCAGTTGTAGAGCAACTTAGGATTCTTTTCCTTTGCCCTTCGTGGCGCGAAGAAAATTTTGATCAGCCCTCCCAAGAGCTTCCACGACTGGAAGATGAAGTTCTTCTACATCCGTGAGGAAATAATTCCAATCGATATAAAATTCTGTGACTCAGCGCCTATCCTCAAGGAGGACATGAAGGTCCCGCGCAGGGCGGCCTGGTATGAGAGATTGATGGCGCTGCCGAATAGAGTGTTTGGTGAACAAGTACTGGTCGCAGCGGGCATGAGCGACAAATGGCTAGAAAATTGCGAGAATGTGCCCATTTTGCTGGTTAATGGTGAAGGTAAATCCTCTTGTTCTATTACCCCCTTTGTAAGTTCTTGAATATTACTTATTTCATTTCTAACTCCTCGTTTTAAATGTAGAAGTTGCGCATTTCCTGCCTTTGTCGGTACTATGGGCTCGAGGCCCCTACGCGACGGCGAGGAATATTGGTTCGAGCAGATTCGGCCGAACTTCATGTACGCCAGAGCTGAGTTATTTGCTGCCCCTCCTATTGCAACTGAAGGTGCGCGCATTCCAAACCCTATACCATGTAGGCCTATAACTCCTGCTGGAAAAGAAATTGTCTATCTTTCCAGCGAGGATTCCGTAGCTTTATCAAAACATGAGTTAAAACCATCACATGGTATGTTTGCAGGTGTGTTGCGCAATTTAGGAGTCGAGCTTTAAGAGAAGAAACCGAAAAGGGTTGCAAAGAAGAAAGTGACTATTGCAGAAGGGGCAATGAGTAAGAAGGTAGAGACTTCCGGCGCAACGTCTGATACTGCGTCACAGAAAAGTACAGCTCGCTTCTGTCAAAGTAATCTAGAAGACTTTGTATGTGTAGCTGATTCCTTTGAGGAATTGTATGCTATAGGTGGTAAGCCTCAAAGCGGCGTGGCGGTTGCCGCACGGAGCTTAGGGAGCGCGGGCTCTAAAGGCCTGGAATCCGGCGCGACCCCCACCTCTGTCCATATTGAAGAAACTAAAGCTGAGCCTGATGCTGAGGAGATGATAAGGATAATGCCTCAAAGAGATCCCGCTTAGAGACGAAGACTGAGGCTACCCACCTGCTAAAAAGGTTGCCACTGGCAAGCCTTCTATTGGAAATAAAGGGAGTTTGAGGACTTTATACACAGAAGTCTCGCCGGGTAAATGTTCTCACATTTGCTTTTCATTATTTCTCTTTGCCTTTGTTGTTTGTTGACATTTTTTTTTCTCAATTGCATAGGAAGTTACAAAGAAGCCAGCTGCGTGGCCAAAAATCATTGTTATTCCCCCCAAGACCGCTGCTGCTGTTGAAGGGAAAGCTGGAGAGGTGGCAAAGGCTGGTGAGAAAGGAGTTGAGACATCTAAGGCTGGGAAGCAGACGATTGATATAACTCCGGAGGTCGAGGAGACTCCGGAGGTTGTGAAGGCTGCTGGGGATGAGCAGCCCTTGTTTGAGTAAATGGGTACTGAAGCGCGGGTTGAAAAACCCATCGTGCAACAGACTGCCTCCATCCAAATAGAAACAATTTCGCCAACTGCTAGGGAATCTGTTGGCTATATTCACGAAAAGGGTCATGTGGAAACCCTCAACGTTGAAGGCGAAGGCGCAGGGGGGTCAGATGCGGGTGGTGAAAAGGATAGCCCACTAAAGACTCAAACAAGGGATTCTTCGCCGATCTACGCTGACGACACATTGGGTGACATCTACTACAAGACTTATGAAAAAAGTCGCGCCAATAAAATACACGCCCCAGTGTGGAAGGTAAGGCAGGGGGACACATTTGTTGAATTCGGCCCCTATCGCGAATGGTTCATGGGGGCTTTTCCCCCGGGTGAAGTGCGCCACCAGAAGAACCTTGGGCATGATCATTTATATCGATCACATATTTATGTCCAGGTCAACTGTGTTTCTACCGGACACCAAATTACTCGTGAGTGGCGCACAATGTACCTGGAACGCTTTAGCTGGGAGAAGCATAGAGAGCGGTTGGCTGCTGAAGCCAATTTGTTCGAGCAGGCCAAGGCTCAACTTGCTCCCTTCCACAATGCTCTTGTTTACACTTTCAACCTAATCATTTTCTTAAGGATGCGCAACGGAGGAGAAAGTGTGTTCGATGTTGAGCTCTTGCATCCATTTGTGGAGGTCTTTCGAAGCGAAATTCGTGCCATTGTCAGTCACGATCTTGAGTGGGAGGCCAAAGCGGCAGATGATGTGCTTATAGATGAACTTGCACACGATCATTGCTGAAGTTGAAGCTAAGGCCTTTGTTTCCATCCACTTTGTGAAATAATCAACAGCCACGATGATAAACTTTACAGCGCTAGGTGCTTCTGGGAAGGGTCCCACCATGTCAATGCCCCGTTGTTGAAAAGGCCATGCCGTAGAAATCGAGATCAAATCATTCTTGGGCCTGAGTATCTTTGGCGCATGCCTTTGATAGGTATCACATTTGCGCAGCTCATTCATGCATCCACATGCATGCCTGGTCAATAATATCCAACATTTATAATCTTCGCCACTACCATGCGCGGCCTAGCGTGGATCCCACAAATTCCTTCGTGAATTTCTCGAATAAGGTAAGTTGCATCTTACGGGTCCACGCAGCGCAACGGACCCAAGTACGATCTTCTATATAGGATGCCTCCATCCATCTAGTAAAACAAAGCTTTATTTTGAATCTTCCGAGCTTCGGCTTTGTTGTCTGTAAGGATACCCGCCTGTAAGTACTGAATAATAGGTGTCATCCACGAGGGTGACCCTACTTCGATTACACTGACTTGGCGCAGTAGGACATAAGGGTTTTTGAGGACCTCAATTCGAACATCATTTACAAGATGTTGAAAAGTCGTTGAAGCCAGTTTGCTGAGCGCGTTAGCTAGCTTATTTTCGCTACGGTTGATGAGGACAACCTTGAATGATTTGAACTGTTGGATTAATTCTTTTCATTGCTCAAGATAGAGCGCCATGACTTCATCGTTCGTATCGTATAACCCGTTGATTTGGCCAGCGACCGATAGGGAATCTACGTGCGATTGTAAATTCTTTGCGCCCATCTTGATGGCCAATCGCATGCCTGCTAAGAATGCTTCATACTCGGCCTCATTGTTGGTATTTTTGAAATCCAACCTGATAGCATAGGTGAACTCGTGCTTTTAGGGGCTGACCAAGCGTAGCCTTGCTCCCGCGCCATCCTCATTTGATGCCCCATCGGTGAACAACAGTCAAAGTTCATCCGATGTTTCTTCCGTGTGCTTCTCAACGGCTTCACATTCTTGTATCTTGTCAGCAGGGACTTCCATGAAAAAGTCTGCTAGGACTTGCCGCTTAATTGCTGGACGCGGTCGGTAGATTATGTTTTAACCCCCCAACTCGATTGCCCACCTTACTAATCTTTCTGAGATCTCGGGCTTCTAAAGGATGTTAACAATGTGGAAATTGGTAAGAGCAGTGATTACATGACCAGTGAAATACCTGTGCAATCTTCTTGATGCGTGCACCAGCGCAAGGATTAACTTCTCCATTATCGAATAACGCGTTTCTGAATCAGTTAACCTTCTGCTCATATAGTAAATCGAAGTCTGTACTCCCTCCATTTCCACCAGTAAGACAGAGCCGACTGCCTTGTCTGTTGCGGACAAGTACAGTATAAGGGATTCCTTCTCGAGCGGGGCTGTTAAAGGGGGAAGTTGTATCAGACACTCCTTTATTTGCTGAAAAGCAGACTCGGCTTCTGGTGTCCACTTGAATTCGTTCTTTTTCACGCAGTTGCGCGGATAGATAATGAAAGGAAAGGATTTCGCGGCGTGATTGGACAGAAATCGATTGAGCGCGGCCAGACGGCCGGCTAGCCGCTGCATCTTCTTGATGTTGCGCGAAGATGACATCCCCTCTATGGCTTGAACCTTTTCTGGGTTGAGCTTGAATCCCCCTTGGTAACCATGAACCCCAGAAACTTGTCCTCTTACATTCCAAATGAACATTTACTCGGGTTGAGCTTCATGTTTACACTTCGCAGAGAGTTGAAAGTTTTCTCAGTATCTTTCAGCATCTGATCTTTCTCGGGGCTTTTAATCAACAAGTCATCGATATACATCTCTATGTGTTTCGCGATATTATCGTCGAAGTTTTGTTAGTCAAGCGCTGGTAAGTTGCGTCAGCGTTGCGAAGCCCGAAAGGCATCTTGGTGTAGCAAAAGATACCAATCTCCGTGCTAAAGGCAGTTTTATCTTCGTTTTCAAGGGTCATTCGGACTTAGTGGTAGCCCTTATAACAATCCAAGAAGCATTTCAAGCGTAATGGTGCGAGAGAGTCTATTTTCTTGTATATCTCTGGGAGAGAATAGCAATCTTTTGAGTAGGCTTTGTTGAGGTCTTTATAATCAACACACATGCGCCACCCTCCTGTAGACTTTTCGACCATGACTGGGTTCGAGACCCAGGTTTGGTAACGTACCTCACACAGGATACCAGCTTTTAGTAGCTCACATACTTGTTCGTTCATCGCTTTGGTCTTCTCGGACCTAAGGCTGCGTTGTCGTCGTATCTTTGGTTCAACCGATGGGAAGGTATTTAAGCAATGCTCTTTGATGTTGCGCGGGACGTCGGTTATGTCTAATGGCGTCCAGGCGAATATATCCATGTTTCTAAAGAGCAGCTGCTTTAATAACGATGGGATGTTTGGCAATATCGCGTGACTGATGGTCACCGTTTGATCTGGTTACTTGCGATTCAAGATCCATTTCTCTGGCTCCGTGGGCGAGGTTATCTTACTGGCCTTTGCCGGCCGATCTTTATTAGCTGCCATAACCTCTTTCTTCGAGTAGATAATCGCCACCCATGTTTTCGTTAGAAAACCAATTGTTGAGTGTGGGTGGATATTACCATGCTTATATAACCCTAAGTTTCTTTACCGATCAAGACATCGTCTCTTGACTTGGCCGACATAACCATGAAATTCACATCGGTTGTTATTGAATGCTTCCCATCAGATATCGTGACTGGAAAGCTGATCTGGCATAGAGGGAATACCATTCCGTTAGAAAAACCGGACAACTGGTAATCCACTGGTTCTAGGCGCCCCTTGTCTTCAGGATCGAACTGGTCAAAACATTGCTCATAGATGATGTCAGCTGTGCTTTCGGGGTCGATAAAGATATACTCTGTCTCATAATGGCTGATAATGCCGGTGATGACGACGGTGCGTGTGGCGCGGGCCGCCCCGCGCAACAACGGGAAAATTACCTGCTGTTCTTGCCACGATTGTTCATATGGGCGCTTGCCCTTACTTTTTGTGCTTCTTCTTGGTCCGTCGACCATGTGAGTCTTTAAACGATGGATTTTCTTCTGACCCCATCATCGTTCCTCTGTATCTGTCGACTCTATTTGCGCACGTTTTTCACCAAATGCCTTAGCTTGCCGCTCTTGAGGGCCTTTTCTATTTCTTGGCGAAGGCTGATACAATCATCTGTTAAATGACCCGTGTCTTTATGGAAATCACAGTACAAATTAGGGTATTCGCCCTTTTTGTTTGACATGGTTTTAAGCGCTTTGAAATCGTGGTTCACCATCATAAAAACCTCTTTAGGTGTCTTATTCAACGGAGTCTAGTGTTTCTCCCCGTTCTCATTCTTTACCGCTTTGCGGTATCCAATTCTATCAATCGTGGCGCACGCATTCTCCTTATAGCTAGGCCTTTCCTCGTAACCGTTGGACTGTTTCGATTTCCAGCCAGGGTTTTTGTTCTTCTTGTTGCCCCTACTTAACTCCTCCATGTTGATTATTGAGTAGTGGTCATCAGAATAATAACTGGACTTGCCTCCAGTAAGTGATTCCTCTGTTTGCGCGACCACCTTGGCTGCTGTCATTAGTTTATCCCACTCCTTGGGCATGCCGTCTCTGCCTGTGATAATCCGGATTAAACTGTCACAACGGATTACCTTTTTAAAATGGGCGCGTATCAGGTCTTCGTTTGCGCCGCAGATCTTTAAACACTCCTTGTTGAAGCGAGTGATAAAGTCTTCCAAACATTGGTTATCGGGTCGCCAAATATTCATGACCTCAGAAGTATCGCGCTTGTACCGCTTTTGTTGGCTGAAGTGGGCAAGTAATTGTTCTTAAAAATCAATCCACGATCTGATCCTTTCTGCTGGGAGGCTATCGAACCATGCACAAGCCGCCCCCGTAAGTGTTTGAACAAAAAGATACACCACATGGGCATGCTCCATCCACCCCCTACACTAACACTCGTAAAAAGTTGAATGTGATCATCCAGATCAGTTAAACCATTGAACTTACCCACAGTTTATGGAAGTTTGGCCTTCTCCAAAGGAGACAAAGCGATGCTCCGGATGAATTTAGAGTGTTTAGCTGCTTCCGCTGGCTAGTAGATGAAGTCATGCTCTTCCGCTTCGTTGTATGTTATGCGCGACCTTGGTTTGTATGATTCATGATTCTTCTGCAGACGGTTGAAAACTGATGAGCTTACTTCCTGGTGGTACGTGGAGTCATTCTCATCAGTGTTTCGCTCCCACTCGTCATTGATGTTGTGCGGCCCGAGCCGGCTACTTAATGGACGTTTTTGTTGCACATGAGAGGGAGTTTTATAATAACTGTCAGTTTCACCATGAGTGTCGCGCGTGTCGCGCACACTCTGTCTCCTTGGTGATAAGGGTCTCTCATGTTGTTGTCTTTGTGCGCGCTCTTGAGGTGGCGTCACATAAGTCCTCTGTCTTGGAGCAGGAGTCACCAATGGAGATGGCTCCGTTTGCGCTTGAATCAGCGCTTGCTGCGCGCTCAACTGCGCGTAGATGAGATTAAAAGTCGCTTGACTTTTTGTATACCAGGAAGCGAGAGTCTCCCCCTCTGGTAAGCTTAACAATGCGGACACGCTTGATGGTGTTGGTGTTGACGGGCGAGCACCATGACTTGTTGGGGTCACCGTTTGGGTGGTGTGAACACCACTTGCGCGGACGACACCAACATTTTTGTGCCCTCCCCCTCGGTAAACTCGTCATTAGGTAGGTTTTGGACGTGCGAGATGTCCTCCATCGTACCTAATTGAAAGCGTGCACCCATGGGTGGAAAAGGGATTCCCTGATTAGCCATTGATCGAGAGAAAAGAACAGCTCAGAAAAAGAAGATGAAAGTGATTGTGAAAAATTCGGTGGGCGCCAATGAAGAAACACCAATCTAATCTGGGGATTAGTTTGTGGTTAGTGTCTCAACAAATAAGGTTAATCTTCTTTATCTTGTCCAAGTTGTGTTGCGATGATCCTGTAAAACACTAAACACACCGTTAAGCTCGTTACGAGGAAGGGAATAGGGGGTTACCCTCGTAACCACCCTCCGGCGTGAGAATAAGTATATGCTTTGAGGATATAAGTGTGTGATTAAGAGTGAGAAAACAAGGAAGCAGAATCCTTAAACCTAGAGGTGAAGATCACTATTTATAGCCGGAGTGGTGTGGAAGGAGATGGGCTGATGGGCCTTGGGCCGGTTGTCGACAACAAGAAACATCCGTTTTATCCCCTCTGCCACGACCGTTGGTGCTTCTGGGCGAGAAGGAAGCTGGCGCATGCTGAATGGATCCACGTAGGCTGACCGTTGTCCTTGTTGTCCCGTCTGTCATCAGCGGCTAAGTGGAGATCGTGGAGCAGATGTCGGCGCACGCTGATTGGTGCCACATATGCGTCCTTGTATACCTTCTTGTCTCATGTACGATTGTTAATTGTGGAGCATAATCGGATACAGACTGTTGGACGCTCATTGCCACTTGTACCTTTAGTACTTGTCCGTGGATTACCTGCGCTTCTGTCCTCCGCGCGACCATCGGGGATATCCCGTGTAGCCGGTGTAAGGTCCAGGAAATGAGGGTTTTCATCCAAGGAGCCAAGTGTGAAATCTGGTTTTGTGTTTACCTTGACCCCGCGCACGCCTTAGGTTACACCTGATTGGCCGGCGCGAGGTTGGAAAAGCTACCAAATTAGTCTGCGGAGGGTATGGTCCTGCGCCCGAGCTGATTGGTCGGCGCAGGTGTTTGGGACCATACCCCTTTAGTATCTATGTAGCATATTTGGATAGAAGTTTGTAGCTATATGTTTTGAGATTGAAATGAAGCCTCAGAATTGTGTGTGGTGTTGTGTTGATAAATAAGTCAACTTTATAAATGATTAGTAACATCCCGTCTTTTTTCAAACTAAAAAGACAGAAAAAAACCACTTGATATAATAGTTTCTGATATTATCAACTGAGATACAAGTACAAATGAACAATCCAACAAAATTGTAAATAACACATTTATATATTAACCATTGCTTTCTAATAAATTTATATAATATTAACCTTTGTCTTTATATATACTCACACCTTTATTTCATCTTCTTCTTTCTGCCTACAAATCTCTCAACTCTCACAATCTCCTCACTTTTCCCCAAATCTAAACCCTAAACCTAGGGTTCCGCCATGACCAGCGACACCGAAGAACGCAAACACCGTCGCACCTCCGACGACGAATCGGAAGAACCGTCCAAACGCCACAAGCACCGCCACCGCCATCACCACCGTCGCCGCCACAACCGTCATCACAGCCGCAAGCACGACGATATACGCGAGGAAGATGATGAACAAATTATGGATATACGCGGTTTTTCTCTTCTGTCATCCGTGGGCTGTTAAAAGTCTCCTCTCTTCTACTCAATCGGGTTCTGTGAAGCCCTAATTATTCTCCATGTTTGCTTATTGCTTCCATTAACAGGTGATCTGTGAAGCCCTAATTATTCTCCATGTCTGCTCATTGCTTCCATTAACAGGTACCCATTATATAACAAACTTCTATTTTTTCTTTTTATTAATTCTCAAGAGTTAGGGTTTTTCTTTCTTCATCAAGTTCATTTAGATCGATGCAGCAAGCAATTACCGTTTTAATTCTACATTGATTATGATTAGATATTTGTTGCTTCAGTTATGATTAGAGATCGTTTGGTTGGCATTAGGTTAACATGTTTTAGATCAATTCAGTGTGTAGTTAGTTTGTTCTGCAATTAGGTTCAGAAATTAAGAATCGATTGAGTTTGTTTGCTAGATTAGTGCCTTAGTTTGGTGATTGAACTGAAATTGTAGAGTTTTGATTGAGAATTTTATTTCGATGTAAAAAAACTGGAAAAAAAAACAATAGTTATATAATAAGAAATAATAAAATAAAAAAACAAATTTACACTGCAATATGCAAGGCATCCAACTTTAGAGATTTAATACATTCAACATTCGTCCTTTGGTAAGTGACACGTGTAGATACTTCACTAAACTACAATGATAAAACGTGATAAAACGTGAATAACTAACTATATTAAGATTGAAATTAGAGTCATATAATTATTAACTATGCAGTTAATATCGGTGATGTATTGGTCATATATAATCGATATATCACTAAATTATTGGTGTTAAATTGCTATAAATATAAATTCTGCATTATATTACATTTACCGATATCCCACCGGTATCTCACCAAGATAACCTATATCTCAAATATCGGTCCTTGACCGAAATCCGATATTTTACCGCATTAACTGCGTAGATTATTAATAACAAAAACTTATAGATATATGATAATTTAAGTAATAATAAATATGTTAGATGATGAATAGACTTGACTAACATGATCTCTTATGCTAGACGTTTGAACTTTGAAACGACATGTAGTTTGAAACGAAATGTAGCATATCAAACATATGAGAAACCATAGGCAGTAGCATTGTCATCTTTAGATTGTTTGAATTTTGTTCCGGTTTAAAAACTTGAGGCCGGTGCCTGATTCTTGCAGATCATTGCTGCATTTGTTGTTCTAGTTATTAAAGTTCAGGCCTTCAGGTTCATTGCCTGATTTGTAAAAAGAAAATGAATTCAAACAGAATGATTTGAACTCATGAGCAATATGACTTTGATACCATGAAATATTTGAATCAAAGAACCAATTGATATTGATAAAATGGTATTTTGTGTGTGCTAAATAAAAAAAAAGTGAACACCATATCTCTTTAAGAGTTTACGATGAACTAATGATAATGATAAGAGTCCCTACTTTCATTCGATGGCGATGTAATTTTTTTAACTAAAGAGTCGGGTCATATATACAATATAAATACGAGTTACTTTAAATTTCGACGCCCCGCAACGCGCGACGGGTCAAAATCCTAGTGTAAACCTGTAATACAACAAGATTAACTATATTATTTATTTATTTATTTTACCTTTTTACAACAACACACACACTGATACACATACATATATAGATATAGATATATAACATCATGGAAAACAATGTGAATTTTGACTTATCAGTTAGGTAGATCTCTTGGCACCTAGCATTCTTGAAAGCTCCTTAATCAAAGGCTTCTCTTTGATGTCTTCCTCTGTCTTTATATGCCATTTGTTAGCTACATCTTCTGCCTAAAAATTAGTAAACTACTTTAGATTGCACACGAATTAGCTAATTAACATCTTAAACTAAATCATATGATTTACCATACCCAAGTTCTTAATGGGGTCACTCGCTCCTTAATCGATTCAAATTTTGGCTGGACAATATCTTTTCCTTTAGTTCGAATATCATCCGTCTGCAAAACAGATTACATGTTCATGCTAACAAAGCTTATAAAAGAGCGTGACGTTATTCATTACAGTTTATGTATTTCATCTCGAATAAACGAACACCTAGAAACATGATAAAAGTACATAGAGATTGAAAATCACTTACTGTATGTAGCTCGAATTGTGAGACTGCAAGTCCAATAGTCAACGTGGCCCCGCCAAAGACAAGAGCGGTGGCAGCAGCAAACGCTTTTGCAACTAGGATAAAAGAACAATGAGCATGTTAACTTTATAAAGCAAATGACTTTTGGCATCAAATAGAACATTTTTTCATTTATGTTCAGTAACCACAATGAAGTTATAAAAAGTATGAGAAGTCAATATGTTTGGCACTAGATTACTGAGTATGTATTTGTATGACCATGAAAAACAATAGGTTTGATCTTGAAGGAAAATTGTATCTTGTAAAGACGAAGCGGTTGTGAAAACATCTAAAGAAACATACTTTGTGACAACCCGACAGCTGCGGCCTTCAACTTCTCAGGATTAACGGGGGTATACTTGTCAGTACGCAGTTCATTGGCAGTTGATGCAGAAAATGAATTCTCTGAGTTAGGCAGCTGCCATCTGCAAGTAAGATTAAATCTTAGAGATCTTCTAAAACTGAAAACCATCAAGAATTAACAAGGCTCACAGAGAAAAGATTTAAATACAAAAATAACCCATAAAGTATGATGACAGATTCTCCCATAATCTTATTTTTCATGAAATTTAAGCGGAATTTCAGGTGAAAATCAGTACCGAATGCAAGAAATCCTAGTTACATATCCAACCCAATTTCAAAATGAATTGTGCCTTCTCCTTTTATGGTTAAAATTCGATAACTAAAACCTAACGTTAACGATCTTCTTGATATAACTTGAGAACTTTCAACCTTAGAAAGGCTACATGTTGGCAATGAAAACCAAGTGTGTAACATCCGAACGCTAGTACCAACCGTATTGTCCGTTTTGCCCACAAAGAGCTCACGAATTTGTTTCTGGTTGGAGACTTCAAGATGTCATCTATCCTAGAATTACTTCCACCGAAGCGCAGTTAATTGTATTCTCTTCTCATAGGTCATCCATCCTAGGATTACTTCTACCCAAAACCAATGCAACCAAAACGCGTTACACGTTTCTAATGTACCTACTACCATCTCTCAATGTGTGATCACTTCGGGTACTACAAAAAGGGTTCATTTTCACCTTAAAACAAGCATACATTCCAATCAACCCAAAGAAAACTGCTCTATATCTCCAAAATCAGCTAAAAATCCACATTAAATCACATACTAATCTCCACTGATAAAATATTCAAAAAAATGAAAAATTAAATACCTTTTGGGTCCAAAAGTAACTTGAGGAAGTGAGACGTAAGCCCTAAGCGGGTTAATAGCATCACGAGACACAGAAGAAACAGCATTGTTTTCATCAGCCTGCAGAAGCCACTTGGACCCAGTTGACAGAGTCGAAGCGGACGGTGGTTGAAACATTTTGGTGGGTAAATTGTGCCTCAGAATCTCCGGCAGAACATCGGCACCGGTGGTTTCATGAATTGTGGTCGGCGGAGGAGGAGGGTTGGTGGTGGATTTGTTGGTTTTTTCAACGAGACGACCGACGGCGTGTTTGGATTCTTGTAAGAAGTATGCGCCTTCTTTGCCTGCTGCTATTCTCCCGACCAGAAAACTCATGTCAGAGGTTTTGAAGGTTTGAGGTTTTGTGTGTTTTGGTGATTTGGGGTTTAGGGGATTTGTTTGTGTCGGCTGGTTTATATAGGGTGGAGAGATGGGGGTGGTTTTGATTATGGAAGAAAGTCAGAAACTATGCCCCCTTCTGTTTGGTGTTTTTATTGATTTCTTTATGCAAGAAGAAAATAAAATAACTATAAATTTGACTCATGAAGTTTCTTTAGATTAAGAGTAAATTGCTAAAATAGTCCCTAACGTTTGTTCATATTTGCTAGATCCATCCAAAAAAAGATTTTTTCTTATATGAACCACTGAGGTTTCAAAAAAGTTGCTAAATCCATCCAAACTTCAGGGACGATTTTAGCAATTTAATAAAACAAACTTTTTTTGGATGGATTTAGCAAATGAAAACAAACGTCAGGGACGATTTTAGCAATTTACTCTATTTTTTTATTTTCATATTTTTATTATATCTCTTAATTAACATAAAATCTATTTATTTTTTTATTTTCATCTTTTTATTAAATTTCTTATTTAACATAAAATCTACTAGTTTTTTTTTTTTAACGGCGAATTTCTACAACAGGCGATAGATTCGCACCTACTTTTGCAGGCCCTCCACCCCACTCTAGCCAAGACTATGTTGTCTTAACCGGGCTCACGCTTGGCATCAGAGTTTGGCTTGGCGCTCCCAGACAAAATTTCCAGCCTACCGCCATATGCGAGTAGTTGCACCCTCCACAAGAGCCGAAAACTCTCTGGAGTAAATGCACTGTAATAGAAAACTCGGGTGCGCTCTGCGGGTTTCGAACCTGTGACCAGGCCTTCACCCACTTCATAATAAAGATTAATCATTTATATTTTACAATTATGAATACGGTTTTATATTTATAATCATCTAACCATCTAACCAAGTCTTTTAAAATGTAAACATTTTACTCATTACTAATCCTTTAATAAAGTTAATTATACGACAAAATCTTTTCAATGGTTTAATTTGTTACCTGTTTAGCAAGAACGTGTATTTTATTTTATAAATGATCAAAAAAATATTGGGTGAAGGCCTGGTCACAGGTTCGAAACCCGCGGAGTACACCCGAGTTTTCTATTACAGTGCATTTACTCCAGAGAGTTTTCGGCTCTTGTGGAGGGTGCAACTACTCGCATATGGCAGTAGGCTGGAAATTTTGTCGAGGAGCGCCAAACCAAACTCTGATGCTAAGCGTGAGCCCGGTTAAGACAACATAGTCTTGGCCAGAGTGGGGTGGAGGGCCTGCAAAAGCAGGTGCGAATCTATCGCCTGTTGTAGAAATTCGCCGTTCAAAAAAAATACTAGTAGATTTTATGTTAAATAAGAAATTTAATAAAAAGATGAAAATAAAAAAATAAATAGATTTTATGTTAATTAAGAGATATAATAAAAAGATGAAAATAAAAAAAAAAATAGAGTAAATTGCTAAAATCGTCCCTGACGTTTGTTCACATTTGCTAAATCCATCCAAAAAAAGTTTGTTTTATTAAATTGCTAAAATCGTCCCTGAAGTTTGGATGGATTTAGCAACTTTTTTGAAACCTTAGTGGTTCATATGAGAAAAAATCTTTTTTTGGATGGATCTAGCAAATGTGAACAAACGTTAGGGACTATTTTAGCAATTTACTCTTAGATTAATAATGGGCCAAACTATCTACCCACCAAGTGTGTAGATAGTCACCCTTTAAGGTGTTTTTTGTCCTTATATGCACACCGTGCAGTGTCGAACTGTGGCCAATACGTGGCGTTTTGGTCTGGTTAACCAGACAAAGACTGACGGGTGTCTGACGGGTCTGTTGACCGGACCAAAACGCCGAGCTTTGGCCGCGTTTTGGTCCTGTCAACCAGACCGGGTGGCAGTCTTTTGTCTGGTTGATAGGACCAAAACGCGGCCAAAGCTCGGCGTTTTGGTCCGGTCAACAGACCCGTCAGACACCAGTCAGTCTTTGTCTGGTTAACCGGACCAAAACGCCGCGTTTTGGCCACAGTTCGACACTGCATGGTGTGCATATAAGGACAAAAAACACCTTTTTTGTGTGTAAATAGGCAAAATGGTGTGTAGATAGGTACACCCTTAATAATAGACCATGTAAAATGATGAAAAAACAAGACTTTATTTTACATTAAGAAAACAATGACTAAGATAAAACTGAACTCAAATTTTTTTTTTAGAAATTACGAAAATGTCAGTTGACCAAAACTATTTTCAATTTTGTCACCCTCATGTACCCTTGAAGGGACTTATCATGGCTTGATGCGTCCATATGCAGACACTTTAAACACTCAATAAAAATTAGACATGTGGCATTTTACAGGTGGGCCCATACATTTTTTCTCTCTCCTCTCTTTTTCTGTTCTCTTTCTCTCTCCTCACTCTCTTCTCTTTCTCTCTCACACACACCTGCAGCTAGGGGTGTGCAAAAATCGAATTAACCGAACCATAACCGAATTAACCGACAAAACCGAACCAAATAAAAAACCGGTGGGTCGGTTAATGGTCTTTTTGAAAACCGAAAGTAGCGGGTCGGTTATGGTTATCATTTTTTCCATACCCACCATAACCGAACCGAACCGACATGTAATAAATGTTTATTGGATTTATTACTTTTCACCATATTTTTAATATTTGACATTGTTTATTGAAGATTTTTAGTATTTATGGGTTTTTCATATCGTTTTGTGGTTTTAGTTGGATGTTTATTTGAATTTATGGAATGTATCATATCACTTTATTTCAATATTCGATAATAATTGGTATTAATATTATAGATTTTATGTATTTTTTTAATACTATTTAATATACTAATATATACAAATATGCAATAACAATTTATTCCATATTAAAAAAAATTAAGCTATTTTTAGCTAAGCTAAATACACGGTTAACCACTGTCACACCCCGACCACGTAAAACAACAAAACGTGGCGGAAACGTCGGGGAGTGTTGTAGCAGAATTAATTGTTTCACAACCATGGAAATTAAAGTTACATTTTTTATATCAATCAAGAGAGTTACATTGTCTTAAACAAGAAACAAAGAGTACATAACATAAATTTAACTAGTTCTTGCTTCGTTTTAAGTCACTAAGGCACAGGTCCGCCTAAGTGTGTCTCGATCATCCTATGCAACAGTTCCTGAAAACACATGTGAAAATAGGTACGTCAGCATAAAAATGCCTGTGAGATACATATGTTTTGTGAAAATAGGATTCATGACTTGAGTTTAAAGAAACTGTTTAATAAAAAGTAGCCATGAATCTTGTTGAGTGTTTTCTTTCATAAATCATTTGAAAAGCAATGAATGAATCAAATGATATGTATATAAAAGAATATTGTATGGTTAAGTGAATAACCAAACAAAATGAGTTTGTATAAGTTAAGTTATTTGTAAAACGATGTTTATGTGAAGATTGTATTGTAGATGCAATATGTCTAAACTGAAATGGTTTAAATAACGCTACGATATGTAATACCATAAAAGCACTTATATATAGGAAGTACCAGCGACGTATCCACCATGATTTTATCGTATTACACGTCGCCTCGTTACTTAAATCATTTACCCAAACAACCACCAAAATGAAGAGTTTAACAATTGTAGAAATGTTTGTGTATGGTCAAATACGGTTCACACGGTTCACAGTTACAAACGGTTCACATAATCAAAAGGTTACAACGGTTCACGTAGTCAAATGATTACAACGGTTCACATAGTCAAATAGTTGTAAACGGCTCAAAATGTAATATAATGTGTTCATATGCTGGATGAGCATATGCAACAGGATGTAATGTTAAACAATGTGTCCATATGCTGGATGAGCATATGCAACTAGATGTAATGTAAAACAATGTACTAAGTATGCTAAGTAAACATACAAAGCAGGAAAAGTCATGTAAATCAATGTGCTAGCATGCTCAGTCAACATACATAGCAGAAATGTAAAGTAAAACAATGTACTAAGTATGCTAAGTAAACATACATAGCAAAACAATGTAATGTAAATCATGTACTATAAATGTACTAATGAACATAGCAAGTATATGATGTGAAAACAGAAAAACACGAAAGTAACAAGTAGGCACATGTGTTTCACCCCAAAACAGTTTGAAAACAGTAAAAGAGGGGTCTATGTACTCACATAAACACCTTGAAAACATGTAAAAAGATGGGGGTTCTATGTACTCACTTGAGATTGCTCAATAGACTTTAGATATCCACCAAGCAAAGCTAGAAGATCACGGATTCAAACGGCACCTAATATAGGTATCTATATTAATAAACCGGACCTATACCGGAGGATAGGATAGAATGAGGGCTCGTAAACCAAATGAGTATGGGAACTCATGTAATATGGTTTAACAAAGCCTACATACTACAATGAAACCTAACCTAAGTGCTTACGACCCATTACGACCCGTTTAGGTAGCTTATGCTACTTTAACGCGTTGTTCGCGTAAAATGCGTTCGGAATGCCTAACTAGCCCTATGATAAGTAAAATATGCCTTAACATGTCTAATATTGTTGCTAAATCAGTTTAGATACCAAAAGTTATGTTACATATGCTTAAAATGAACTTTGGCGTAAAAAGGGTATTTTGGTAATTTACCTAAGGCATATAAACTACCTATCATACAACTAACTAAACGTCGTGACCATAAGGTATAACCTCGGAAGGTTATACAACTATGGTCACCTAATGTGTTTGGTCGGATCCTAATGATCGACCAAACGGGTCGGGTTCGAAAGTATAAGCGATTGATTAGATCGCTTACCTTTACGACCCTAGACAAGCACAAAACTAAAAGTGACGAGCTAAGCACGTTAAAACATGCTTAACTAAGTTAGAAAACAAGTTTGGTATCAAAACAAACGGTTTTGATACCCATAAGTAGTTTGGTTACAAAATACGCAAGAATACGTATTCTGGCCGAAACTACGACTCGTCACTGAGCCTAGATAACGTGGTAATCAGTAGGTATAGTCACTAGGGACTATAACCATCGTGATTACGCTCACGTTATGAAGTTCAAACGAACTTCGCATTGACCATACACTGGTCAATGCAGAAAGTCAAACAAAGTTTGACTTTAACGCTAAAACGGATGAAAAGAATGAAAGAACACTTACAAAGGGTCCCCGCAAGATTGAACTTCCAAGTATTCTCAGGTATGAAGTGATAAAACACCCCAACTTAGAGAATTCTCAGATTTCAAGTGGGTTTTGCAAGTGAACTTGATGGGTATTTATAGGATTTGGACCACCGTTAGGATCGTTCCTCGAATACCGTGCTTTGATCTTGTCCCTACACTTGTTGCAACACCTTGGTACCCAAATTCCCCCCCCCCCCCTGATCAGGAAATGACAAGTGTGGGTGAAGAGATGAATGCATAACAGCTGTTTAAACAATTTAATCTGATCTGGGAGGGCCTCGCGGCCCGCGTAAGTGATGGTTAAACCTTACGCGCCCCGCCTAGAGGTCCTGATCAGAAAACAACTTTGCTGAATTGACAGTTTTGGTCCCTGTTGGTGTTTAACGCTCATTTTGATATGTTTAAGGCCCGTTAAGCCAACATTAAGGCCCTAAAATGATGCCTAAACATTGTGGACACGAAACATGCTCAAAAATATGTCGGATGTTGGTTCGTTTGGTCGTGCGATCGCGATGTTCGCTTAATTACGACGGAATGCGCATAAGCGCGAAAAACGATCCAAATTGCGTGCCGAATGGATTTTTCTCATGCCAAACACTAAAATAAAATATTTTAATGCTTACATAAATTTTTGGATGTCCGAATGTATTCAGAACGTAAGTTATGCGCGAAAATGCAAACTTATGCACTTTTTGACGCTTTTAGTCCCTGAATGTCCCAAAAGTTTATTTTAGCACACCGAACCCCTCAAAGCTTATTTCTAAGTTATGTAAAGGTTATTTAAGGTATGTTAAGCATATGTCACTATTCCGGAGTATTTGTTGCATTAAACTGGTTATATTTACGCATCAGTGCGCGTATAACCTTCCAGAAAGTGATTTAGAGCTCGAAATCGAACAAGAATTGATATGTGCAAAGAACACACATATTTCTACAGATCCCAAGTATGAAATACAATATTTCATTGGTTTGGTGTTTGTTTGATGGTCGCAGTGACCCAGGTGTCACAGTCTCCCCTACTTTAGGAAATTTCGTCCCGAAATTAATTCGTAGGAAGACGTCTGTGACTTTGTGTTAAATAACCATCAAAGATAAGGCATAATCTTGTCATTTTCCTCAACAGATATTTTTCAGAAGCGAAAATGAACGTACAGAGTCATTTTCCTCAATGGGTTCTTCGGAAATGGAAAATGAAGGATTTAACTAAACGGATATTCACTTCCCTCAACGGATATTCTTCAGAAGTGAAAATGAATGGATGATTCATTTTTCTCAATAGGTTCTTCATCAGAAACGGGAATGAAGGAATAATCAACGGATATTCATTTCCCTCAACGGATATTCTTCTGAAGTGAAAATGGACAAACGGAGTCATTTTCCTCAACGGGTCTTCTTCGGAATTGGAAATGATGGATTTAAATAAACAGATATTCATTTCCCTCAACGGATATTCTTTAGAACGAAAATGAACAAACGGAGTCATTTTCCTCAACGGATATTCTTCAGAATTGGAAATGAAGGATTTAAACAAACGGATATTCATTTCCCTCAACGGATATTCTTTAGAACGAAAATGAACAAACGGAGTCATTTTCCTCAACGGGTATTCTTCAGAATTGGGAATGACGGATTTAAACAAACGGATATTCATTTCCCTCAACGGATATTCTTTAGAACGAGAATGAACAAATGGAGTCATTTTCCTCAACGGGTATTCTTCGGAATTGGGAATGACGGATTTAAACAAACGGATATTCATTTCCCTCAACGGATATTCTTCAGAACGAAAATGAACAAACGGAGTCGTTTTTCTCAACGGGTATTCTTTAGAATTGGAAATGAAGGATTTAACAAACGGATATTCATTTCCCTCAACGGATATTCTTTAGAACGAAAATGAACAAACGGAGTCATTTTCCTCAACGGGTATTCTTCAGAATTGGGAATGACGGATTTAAACAAACGGATATTCATTTCCCTCAACGGATATTCTTCAGAACGAAAATGAACAAACGGAGTCGTTTTTCTCAACGGGTATTCTTCAGAATTGGAAATGAAGGATTTAACAAACGGATATTCATTTCCTCAACGGATAATCTTTAGAAACGAAAATGAACAGACGGAGTCATTTTCAACGGTTGCTTCCTCAGAAACGGAAATGAAAAGGATAAACAACGGATATTCATTTCCCTCAACGGATATTCTTTAGAAGTGAAAGATGAATAGCTAGTTCATTTTTCCTCAACGGATGCTTCATCAGAAATGGAAATGAATTGGGTTAACACTAGATACATGACAGAACTTGCTGTGATTTCTGTGCACTAAATTCCATAATTATGTATGCATCCATAATTACGTAATTCCTTGCACAGTCCGCACAGTTTGTCTTGTAATGTTTAGGGGAGGAAAATCAAACCTGTGATGAGGGAGACTAGACTACCATAGGGTCCTTTTTAATTAGATCGACAAATGATCTTTATAATTAGGCCACCAAGGAGTCCTTTCAGCTATATCATCACAGGATATTCCTAACCAGATTTTCGGATCAATCTGTTTAACTAGACCACTCAAGGGGTCTAATTATGGAGTAGTACTTTATAATCCAAGGAACTTGACTACAACGTAGAAGTCCATTAAGGATTTTAGATAGTACCTTTGGGTATCCTACCATGAATCCCTTATATGAAGATATGGAAGATTCTACGAGGATTTGGATAACATAGTTTGGATCACACAAAACATAAAAGGGAACACATAAGCACTTAATCACATAATTGTTTTCTTGGTTAATAATTGCTATTATCTTGTTATTGATTGCCATTAAATTTGCGTCGATTTGAACATGGGTATCCAAGGCATACCAGAAACCCAGTTGATGGACTTCAACGTCCTCAAGCATCTATCTGAGAAGATAGAATGATCTTCCAGAAATTCGATACAAGAAATCACCATATTCGAATTAAGGTACACAACAATTAAGGACTTACGGAAATGTCCTTAGGTACCCCATTAAGGAGTGGTATTCGTCCAGAGTTGTAACTTGTGCCTTGTACTTCGTTTTCCTTGGAAGAAACGGGTACTTAGGATTTTCGTGGAAAACGCAAGAGATCAAAAGATGCGGTTCCTTGATTGTTGGTATCGTAGGGGATATGTTGTTTTATACATGCAACCACATAAACATATTGCAATGTAAATAAAAGATTTATTTATAAACAACATCGTCAAATGTTTCATGGACCTTGACAACAAAGGAAATAATACATAAGACGTGATTATTTCTAAACAGCGTTGTCTTCCATTCGGTCAGATGCTCATCCCTGCACTGGATTCGCATTAGCAAGCTTTGGGCAGTTTCTTCGGAAATGGCCCATCTCGCCACAGTTGTAGCAAGACCCCGGTGGAAAACGAGCTTGAGCAGGATTGTTGTTAACTTGGTTGGGTGCAGCTGCGGTTGGGCAAACCCTCGCTGTGTGACCTACAAGTCCACAAGCTTGGCATGTGCGGCACTTCACACCAGCATGATGATGTAGGCTACATTGGTTGCACAAGGGTGCAGTTCCGTTGTAGGGCTTCCTAGCAGGGGATTGAGCTGGTTGGTTGGGGACAGTTTGATCATTGTGAGCGACCACGGCGAAGTTCTGAGAAGCCTTTCACTTCTTTGACTTCTTAGGGGATCCAGTCTGTTCATCCATGGTCTTTGATTCCTCGATTGGTTTCTTGTCACTTTTTTGAAAAAGTTTACCTTTCCTGATCTGAGATTCAGTCAAGGTTGCAGCTAGCTCAATGGCCTGTCTAACTGTAGTAGGGTTGCTACCAGTCACAATGTCTTGTATTGAGTCAGGGAGGCCATCAATGTACTTTTCGATTGCCTTATCCAAAGGCGTGACCATGTTTGGGCATAACAGACTTAACTCCTCATAACGGTCCGTGTAGGCTCGATGCTCACCGCTATCTTGCTTAAGATCATCAAATTCCCTTTCTAGAGCCCTTAGCTCATGATGAGGACAAAATTCCTTCATCATAAGAGCCCTAAGCTCGGCCCAAGTCTGTGCTAAAGCAACCTCAGCACCACGGTCTCTCATCACTCCGTTCCACCATGTAAGAGCCCTCTTCAGAAACACACTGGAAGCAAACTCGACCTTGCGATTATCAGGACACTGAACGTGACGAAATGTACTCTCAGTGCTCTCAAACCATTGTAGGAGCCCAGTTGCTCCTTCCGAACCACTAAACTTGAGTGGCTTAGCCGAATTGAAACTCTTGAAATTGCATGGAGTATGATTGTTGTTGTTGGCTTGGTTCCATTGAGCAATGAGATTTGGGAAAGCAGCAGCCATTTGCTGCGCGATGATTTCTGCCAGTTCGGCATTCGCTATCTGATTGTCGCGTCGAGGAGGCATTCTAAAAAGGGTATAATAAGAGAGAAAACAAATGAAATGGCATTGGGTAAGAATAGGATGTTATAATTACCGACCAAAATCATAGGTGATGGTCATTTGTTTGAACCACGAAGCAAACAAATGGCACACAAAGGCTGAATCAAATCAAGTAGGTCCTTATAATGTATCGCGAAGACATGCTCGCCTATAAGTGGACACTCACCCCAAGAGTTCCCAAGTAAGAGTGACTGGTCCGATTATGTGGATTTGTACGAACACTCTAGCCTTAGACAGAAAACCCAGGGTACAGGCATTCACTCTTCCAGTTTGCATGTGTTCACACTATTTAGGACCCAAAACTTTTGACGAGATTTTGAAAGCTCAAAGGGGTTCAAAACCATATAACAGAGGGTTCAAAACCTTACAACAGAGGGTTCAAAACCTAGTAATCAATAATCCAAAAACAGATGATTAATTTTCAAAGCGGATTCGGAATTGATGTTCTCGTTGTGGTTGCTGCCTAAAGATAGGCAACGGTATTGTTTTATGACTAAACGCAAGTAAACTCGCGTTAGGGTCCTAGGAAGGTTATAGTCTAGGTCAAAGCATTACTAATAACCTAATTCCCTATAACCATTGGCTCTGATACCAACTTTTCTGTCACACCCCGACCACGTAAAACAACAAAACGTGGCGGAAACGTCGGGGAGTGTTGTAACAGAATTAATTGTTTCACAACCATGGAAATTAAAGTTACATTTTATATATCAATCAAGAGAGTTACATTGTCTTAAACAAGAAACAAAGAGTACATAACATAAATTTAACTAGTTCTTGCTTCGTTTTAAGTCACTAAGGCACAGGTCCGCCTAAGTGTGTCTCGATCATCCTATGCAACAGTTCCTGAAAACACATGTGAAATAGGTACGCCAGCATAAAAATGCCTGTGAGATACATAGGTTTTGTGAAAATAGGATTCATGACTTGAGTTTAAAGAAACTGTTTAATAAAAAGTGGCCATGAATCTTGTTGAGTGTTTTCTTTCATAAATCATTTGAAAAGCAATGAATGAATCAAATGATATGTATATAAAAGAATATTGTATGGTTAAGTGAATAACCAAACAAAATGAGTTTGTATGTCACACCCCGACTTTCCACGTGTCACCGGTGGGCCCGGTGGGGAGTATCGTGACGTGGTTGGCAACATAATAGTCAAACAACACAATTATATAAATGCACAGCGGAAGCAAAAGATAAATATTATTACATTTCCGAATATAAAGTAATATCCAGTATTACAACGGAAAGTAAAGGATCCACAGGCGGATCTTAAAACATATCATTTGTTCAACAGACTTTAGACGCCTAGAACTTGCAAGATTCCTTATTAGCGCCCTGAGCTTCCAGCCAATTTCGTTCAGTACCTGTCACTTAACCTTTTTGGAAAATACGTCAGTTTTCACTGGTAAATACACTCAACCGACTCATTTGAAAAGAGTTTAAGAAAATTGGTTTGAATGCACATGGCACAAAATATCTTTTATAATTTGATTAAAATGCACAGAGGCAAAATTAACCTTTTTAACTTGGGAAAATTATTTGTATATAATCTTGTATACAGTTTTACTTATTTGTCGTCCATTAGGGCCGGTTTGTAGGGCCGGACTAGATTAACTGACACGCCACAGGTATAATGCCCACAGGCTATCATCCTCTAAGTGGATTACCAGTTCCGGTATAATGCCCACAAGGATGATACCTTCGAGTGGATTACCAGTTTTTACATAATGCATCTGTCAGGTGTATGCCTACACCCCGTGCTTAAGTCGTGGCCATTACTTCGAATGATGCCAAGGATATCCGGGACATGGTCATTAACCCCCAAAGGCCATACACCAAATAAAAAGTAAAATAATACATATTAAACAGGTTATGTAAGTACATCAACCACAATCCGATTTAAATGACTACATACACCCGACCAAGCGGTACTTTTATAGTGCCGTATCCCAAGCCCGTATAGGGAAAATAAGTTAAGAGTATTTACCTGAGCTAGCTCCTGTCTTAAATAGTAAGAATTTAATAACTCAGCCGTATTCACTTAAGTAAGCGTAGGTACCATTTACTGGAAGGCTCTAGTCTGGAATGATTGTATAAATAACTTATTAGAATGCTAACGGGTCTTTAATTAAGCCTAAGCTTAGACCGGTTAGTCTTACAGGAAGGTACGGTTCGTACGCACGATTAAGCGAGGACCGGATAGAATGTGATTTAGACCCGACAAGTTCAGAGACTTGTTTAATATGGGTCATTCATGCACATTCTGGATTTTGAGATAAACCGATAAGGTTTGACCCGTTTCGGCTATTTTATGTAAACTTGTTACATAAACCGAACCGAACGCGTAATAAGCGTAACGGGTATCTGAAAGAGCCATATACAGGTTTCCTAAGTTAATATGCTTCAAATATGTTGTGACATCAGTAGGATGTCTTTCATTATGCCCGAAATGAAATTAAACACAAACTATGCCCCGTAGGGGTAGTTTGGTCATTTTAAAGGTTGTAAAAGAGTTTAAATGTTTAACTGGGTTACAGGTCTGATGTAAACAGCAAACATACTCAATTTGATGAGTTATAACAGTAGGGTAAAGTATATATGTGAAATATATCATTTATAACCAAACTATGCACCGAAGGGGCATTTTGGTAATTTCACATAAGCTGAAAAGCTCAAAACTGAAGTCTGAGTTTATCAACCTTTGCTTACTGTTAAAATATCATAATTTGCCTCATATATCAGTAGGTATCAACCCGGGTATGTTCAATATGATTTTAAAACATACTATGCGTTAAAAACGCTAAATAAGGCGATTAAAGGCCATTTCCGGGTTTGATACTTAAATATGATATTTTTATATTTCCAGAAGGCTTAAAATAATTTATTTATCATATGTGATCAGTAGCAAAAGGTTTGGAGTCGTTTAGATAAGTAAAACTCATTTTATGGCCCGTAAGGGCAAAACCGACAATTACCGGATTAAGCCTACGACTACTAGTTATGCTCAGCCTAAAATTAATTAAAAATCTTTAAAAATCCCAAAATAATATATCATATCAGTGGGTATTAAGTTTGATACCAAAAAGTTGGCTTAACTAGGCTATACGCTAATTACGCCGTTTTATTAACATAAAGCTTTAATTTTGCGATATTGAGCATAACTCTTAATCTACCATTCAAACTGATATCAAACTTTGCATACAAGTTTATATATTAGTAATTAAAGTTTCTACTCTTTTACATTTCCAAAAATCACGTTTTAAGGTAATAAGGGCATAATGGTCAACATATGAGCAATTAACGGAAACGTGTATATTAATTGGATATCTAATGAACTAAGGTGCATAATCACAGAGGGTTATTCTAACATGTAACCTAGTCCAATTAAAGCTCTGAGGCATTTCTAAAACATGCCTAAACGGGTCAGAACTGAAAGTCAAAGTGAAAGTCAAACTATGTGACTTTCGGTTCCGAACCGGGTCTAAACAGGAGATAGTCGGGTTGAACATGTTTAGACATGTTCTTACACTTATTATTAAGTTATAACAATGATCAAACAGGCTGTATATGTTCTAGATAGCTAATTATGCTTAAATGGCATTTTAATCATCCTGTTGACTTTTTAAATATAAGTTTGACCCGACTTTTGACCTAGTTAGAGTGGTAATCAGGGGGAACCCTTTTAAGGGTTTATTACCCACATAAATACCAACTTATAACTACTTTTAATTCGAGATATTACTGAGCCATTGTTGACTAATCTCGAAGTCAAACCGTATTTACGACGGTTTGACTTTTAGCTAAAATACTAAGCTAAACTCAAATAAAGAAGGACTAGCAGACTTACAAGAGTCCTATGCACGAGATAAGATCACTTGAGGCTGCTTGATAGCTCCAGAAATGATCCACAAATGCAGGAGAAGTGTGAAGAGTGATTGTTGCAACTAATGAGCTTTATATAGTGAACTAAGGCACCATAAAAGGTTGACAACAAAGTCTAGGACCCATCCATAACTGATTAACACTTGTCCTAGTGCTTAGGGGTGCCTAGGGGTCGTCCACATGTGAGAAAAACCGGCCTAAAGGGTTAAAATCGCGTATAACAGGCAACAGCCTGTTTTCTGGTCGCTGGGCGCAGCTTGCGCACCGCAAGGCTATCCTTGCTGCGGTGTGCAAGGGTTCATCAGGGGCAGATTTTGCTTGTTTGTTGGTGATCTCGAAAGGGTAACCACTTGTCTCGACTTTTAGACCTCAATTATCATTTAGGGACCTCCATAAAGTGTTTAGAACAGTTACACACCCTACCAATTGAACTTGTTGGCTTGGATGCTTTATGAAAGTACCGAAAACAATGGTAAACCGTAGGAATTTCTTCGTAGGAGCCCACCACTTCAATCATAAATCATTCAATGCTATAATTCACTGATATTGAACATATATTAGATGTTTTTAATATGTTTTGAGTCTTGGGATTCATAACGAGGTCGTTCAGAGGTGCAAAAGTTAACATGACGACATTTTTAAATCCTGTCAAACATTTTTATTTAAATCTGAGTTTACAACGCGTTTTGTCTTATCTGACACGTGTCGTTTTATTATTTAACACGAATTTTCGGGGTGTTACATCCTCACCCCCTTAAAATAAATCTCGACCCGAGATTTACTGAAACAAATAAGGGTACTTTTCTTTCATGGTGGATTCGACTTCCTACGTGTATTCGGGACCTCTTCGGGCGTCCCATTTGACCTTTACAATAGGTACATGCTTCCTCCGAAGCTTCTTTACCTGTCGATCTTCAATCGACAAAGGTTTTTCCACAAACTTCAAGCTCTCGTCTATATGCACATCTGTGTGTGGTATAACCAGTGATTCGTCAGCGAAACACTTTTTCAGATTGCAGATGTGGAACACATTGTGAATTCCACTGAGCTCTTCTGGTAAGTTTAACTTATAGGCAACTGAACCGACACGTTCGGTAACCTCGAAAGGTCCTACGTAACTCGGGCTTAGCTTGCCTTTCTTACCAAACCGCATCACTCCTTTCCAGGGTGATACCTATTGTTGAACCTTATTTCTTAACAAGAATTTAGGAGGTTTGCTATTTTCATAAATCCTTAATCTTCTGCCGAATACTGGCATCTTACAGATGATCATGTACTTGCGTGATCTTATTTGTTGTTTCTAATGCAGCTTTCAGATCCCGATATTTGAACTTACCAATCTATTGTCCTAACAATAGACGTTTAACATGCCATTTATACAAGGTCTCCAAAGGGGTAGCCTTGATACTTATATAACCGCTATTATAGAAAAGCTTATCTTAAGGTGAGATGGTTATTCCCACCATTGTTCAAAATTAATCTTAAGAAATAGCTAATCTTTACAGTTAGTCGAGCAAATCGACGATCCTGGGTAGTTGATGGCAAATTCTTAATTGTTGCCCAATTAGGGTCGCGGTAAGTAATGCATAAGTAAAATGAACCGTCTTTCTTATTCAACAATTTACTATACCGGATTCTCAGGATATTGAGTTTGGCTTTATGAATCTATGTCTTAAAACTTACTTAACCAGGGTTTTCGATTCTGCCAATAATGGTACTAGTTGTCTTGGAGATTTCATAATAATGCAGCCCTAAATGGAATATTAAACTTAACTCTACCTGCCTCCCAGGGGTAAACAGGGTAATCTTAGGAGAAGATAATTAAGGTACAAGGAGATTATTGAGATTCCCATATCTCAGGCTCCATTTCACTCATCAACGCTCGTGTCTAATAAGTGACACATTTATGTTACGAGTTCACATATTTCTTTACCAGGGAATAATTATTTGGACAATTCCATTCTGGATATCTTCTTTGAATACTATTGGTTGACTTTAGTACCATATGATCATTGGGATATCTTTGTGGTCCCATGCATTAAACCTCCATACTGATCAGGCATGGAAGCAATCTATGGAACTTATTAAGATACACTAATCCTTATATAGCGCTTTTGTCATACCATTTGGTATTCGAAATCGATAGAGATTAAAGAGATATCAACTAAATGTGCTTATATTTAATTAGAATGGGATTTTTCACAAACTAGGCACCTAGCTCAGTTGGCTAGGCGCGCGAAAGGGTGCGGCCTAGACCCAGGTTCGATTCCGGGGACGGCCAATTCCACCATTTTTTATGTTTAATATTTATTAATCGCACGGATACGTGTAATTACGAGGGTTGTCACATAAGGAGTCTTGATAATTAATTGCTCCTTATCACCCACAATATGGGCTTGATTTTTAAGGCAACCAATCGATTTTTATCACTTTATTGAGTCCTTATATTTAACGGAACTAGGACATCGGAAAAATGATTCCTAATGGATATAAAACATCCATCTAATAATGCTGAAGCAGTCTCTGAGGTATACAGGCTTCTTACTGAACTTTCGTTTCTTTTTATTAAGCCTGTACTTGCTCTCTTTCTCAGATTTCTGGGAGTTATTCTCCTTCTTTTGGTTCATCCTTCATTTACGAAGTGTGAACAAAATCTCCTCGTGAGCAAATTAAACATGGTTTTGAATGAGATTTAGAGCGAGAAGAATTCGGCTCTTTGGATTGTCTCATGACCTTTCTATGGTCCTTCCATCTGCTGCGTCAACCACAGCCTGGAGATTAACTCCATTGATATTGAGGTTTACGTTTGCAGTTTTATTAACTTTCGTCGCCTTAATAGTATTGCGACTGTTGTCTACCTCCTCCGAGTTTTCGATACTCGAAACTTGGTACTAATCACCAAGATTTAACAATTATTAGTCATCATCCTGATGACCTGACTTAGGTTAGCCACGGCATTCATAATCCGTATGGGCTATTCCGTTCTAAACATTCTTAATGAGTGCTTTTTGAATGTATGTCTATTACATTTTGCTTAGGTCACAAAAGGACTATCAATGGCATTTAAGGTTTGGAGCGAGTCCAATACCTGCTTGACAGGGGACCATAATGTCACAACTGTCTTTGTCACAGGGACGATTATAAATAGCTCAAAAGGCTTGCCTTACAAGACCTTTATTATATGTATACACATATGGCATAGAAGCCTGTCTCGATGGACGTAGAAAGATATGGCATAAAGCCTAGTCACGAAGGACATAAATGATTATACGGCATGAAGGCCTTGTCGTAACGGTCATTTAGATATGGCACAAACGGCCTTGTCATAAGGACATTTATCAAATCTGGCACAAGGCATGTCTCCAGGAATGTTAACATTTTAATATGTTAGCTTGTCTCGAATGACAATTCATAGCACATAGGCTTGTCATGAATGACTTTAAAACATGACTCGATGGTCTATCATCAAGGACCTTAATTTATTAGCCGCAATCTTATTAGATTAGGGCTTCAAGGTTTGAACGTGGTTCTTCACCTTTGGACAGGGAGTCATAGACTACAACTGTCATCGTCTTGAAAGACGATTCATTTGGCAGAAAGGTAAGCCAATTAACATCACTAATGGATGTTTATATATAACCATCGTATCTAATGATATTAGTCATGATCACATCGATCATATTGACTATTTGGTTTGGGTATAATCACACCATTCTGAACAGGGGATCATAAAGATTACTACTATCTTTGTCTTACCGACACTAGAATAGGGTATAGCCCGTAGGCATTTCATCGCGAGGGATGTTAATATTATGATCATCATACTGATGATACTAGTCAGGATCGTAACGAGTATAGACTATGGGATTTGAGTATAGCTCACCTGTAACACCCCGAAAATTTACGTCCTATAATGTCTTGACACGTGTCATAATGTTTGAACGTGTGAAAGAAAGTCCTTGAAGGACTAAAGTTGACAAACAATGAAACTATGTAAATATAAGGGTTCAAAGTGTCAACAATGAATAAATATACCTTACAATACCCTTACATGGTGTTTATAACCTTAAACGAATGGATCATGGATCATACGAAGTGAATTGTGAAAGAAAGTGAGAGATTACAAACCACAGGGGTTATATATGTCAACATGTTAAAGGTATACCTCTGAGTGACTTTTAGCAAACCCGAAGCCTTGTAATGATTAATTATGCTCACTAGAATGTACCACAAAAATTTCATGAAGTTTCGTTATCGTATGAGCAAGTTGTGATAAAATTCGTGTGCAAGGGTTAGAACCGTCAACATTAAAATTTAGGGCTTTTCGGGTGATCACAAAATTACCCGAGGACTTGACAAAGTGGGTATAAGTATTAAAGCCCCTATATATAAGTATCAAAGCCTTACAATGCAAGAAACATCTCGAAAACGACCTTTCGGGGGACCAGGGACCAAAATGCAATTAAAGGAAAACAAAAATCAGGTTATCAAGTCTAAAGCGGCCCGCTTTAGGATTGGCCGTATAGGACGCGGGCCGCGTGCGGTCTGCAGATGCAGAAAACTGATCAGGTTCATGACAGGTGTCTGTTTTGGCCATCTAACCGACTTATGTTGGTCTTATCTTCACTTGTGAGTGTTCCTACATGCTTTATAGTCTGTAGAACACTTGTTGATGATCTAATAACACTCATAGATCTCATTTGACATCATTTATCAAGAGATCAAAGTCACAAAGTTGCAACGTTTAAGAACATTTCATTTCTGATCAACTTCTGGAACTCCCAAGCTGATACAAGACTTTCATATCGTTCATTAGACATATGTAAGTGCCTTCGATCCTTCTCGATCAAGTTTTGATTCGTTTAAAACCTAGAAATCAAACCGTCGTAACTACGGTTTGACTGGGCAATAAATCACAAACGGTCCAGAGATTTGTCGAAACGAAAGTTGTTACGAGTTGGTAATTATATGAGTATTAAACCCCTAAAAGGGCTCTTTCTGATTCTAATCTTAACTATGTCGTTTGATGAGTCAACCATGTTCCGAAAAAGTCAACAGAATCGTTTGATGCAAATTTAACGATACATAAGGCGTATAATCTGTTTTAACATTCATATAAACTGAAAATGAGTATAAAAACTTGTCTACGCTTGATTGATTCGACAACTTTCTATTTAGAACCGATTCGGAGCCGAAAGACGCAAAAGTTTGACTTTTGCGTTGACCTCGGTTCTGACCCGATTTAGATAAGTTTAGACATGCCTTAAGGTTCCATTAGGACCTAGTTACATGTGTGTATAAGCCTCTGCGTTTATACCACTCGAATCCCTAATCGTCGGATGTTTCCGTTAATCGCCTAAATATTGACCGTAATGCCCTTATGATCATAAAACGAGATTTTTGGAGATATGAACATAAAATAATCTTATTTACTGATTATTAATCATGTCTGTAAATTTTCACGTCAATCGGAGGTCTAGATTAGGAGATATGCGCATTAGCGTAAATAATAAGCTTTTTATTAATTAATCGGCGCGATTAGCGCATAGCCTATCTAAAACCCGATTTTCGGCACCAAAACTTTTCCCCACTGATGTTAAATAATATTTTGGGATTTTTGAAGATTTTTAATTATTTTTAAACTGATCATAAGCTTGGATTAGCGCCTTAATTCGGTAAATACCGAATATGCCCTTTTCGGCCATAAAATGAGTTTTACAAGTCCAAATGGTGCCAATCCAATTGCTACTGATTTTAAAAATTAAATGGAGTGTTTTGAGCTTGTTTAACTTATCAGAAAACTCAGAATCGTATTTTAAACCGTACGTCGCTTAAAACGACTTTATACGCGTATTATACGCATAGTTTGACTTTAAAACCATTTTGATTCATAAGACTTATAACCAAATGTTATAACCTGTTGAAATAAACCATTTTTCTGATTTAATCAGACCCGGTTCACAGAAATGTAATTAATTCCTTTTATAATCTTTAAAATGACCAAAATACCCCTACGGGGCTTAATAAGCTATTAAACTCGTTTTGGGCATAACGGAAGGTATCCTACTGATATCATGACATATTTAAGGCATGTTAACTTAGGGAACCTGTTTAGGACTCTTACGGATACCCGTTACGCTTCATGTGCGTTCGGTTCGGTTTATGTAACTAGTTTACATAAATTAGCCGAAACGAGTCAAACCTTATCGGTTTTTATCTCAAAATCTAGAATGTGTATAATATACCCATATTATACGAGTCTCCGAACTTGTCAGGTCTAAATCACATTCTATCCGGTCTTCGCTTAATCGTGCGTACGAACCGTATCCTTAAAACTAACCGGTCTAAGCTTAAGCTTAACTAAAGACCCGTTAGGATTCTAATAGGTTATTAAAAACCTCCGTTCCAGATTTAGGAGCCCAGTAAAAGCTATCTGTACTTGCTGATTTGATACGGCTGGGATTGAATTTATATTTAGCTCAGGTAAATACTTTTGACTTATTTCCCTATACGGGCTTGGGGTACGGTATATAAAATACCGCTTGGTCGGGCGTCGAATATTTAATCTTATTATGGTTAAGTGATTGAGATGTCTCCGTTTAATTTGTTTTGTTGCTTAAAGCCTTTGGGGGGTTAATGACCGTGTCCCGGATATCCCTGGCATCATTTTACGAAATGGCCACGACCTTAGCACTCAGGTGTAGGCGTACGCCTGTCAGTGTCTCATAATTAAAGTGGTGTGTTAATTGATCTTTAACCCGGCTCGATCCGGGCTACTGAACGCATAAGGAACATGTAAATCCTGTACAAGTTTATATATTAGATAAGTATCCCAAGTTATAAAATATTATTTGTGCCATGTGCATTCAAAACAATCATTTTCTTAAACCCTTTTCAAAATGAGTCAGTTGATTGTATTTACCAGTGTAAACTGACGTATTTTCCAAAAAGGCTAAGTGCAGGTACTAATTGGAATTGGCTGGCTACTCCTAGCATCAATAAAGAGTCTCGCAAGCTTAGATGCCTAAAGTCTGTTGAACCATGTTATTCTATTTGCGATCCGTCTGTGGATCCTTTACTTCCGTTGTAATACTTTGATGTTACACTATTACGGATTTGTAATATATTTATCCTTTTGCTTCCGCTGTGCATTTATATATTGTGTTGTTTGACTATGATGTTGCCAACCACGTCACGTTACTCCCCTACCGGGCCCACCGGTAACACGTGGAAATTTGGGGTGTGACAGGTCACCCCCTTGGCAAAGAATCACAAAAGATTACAATTGCCTCGTCTCAAATGGACAACATAATATAGCCCTTAGGCCAAACATCATTAAGGATGTTGAAAAATGCTTTAATCATCGTATTGATGATTTTTGTCATGCCCGCATTGATCATATAGACTATTAGGTTTGAGCATAGCTCACTACCTTGGACTGGGAATCGTAAAGATCACAATGTCTTTGTCACGTATGGACAATATAATATGGCCCATAGGCGAAACATCCCTATTAGAAGATATAAGTCTTGATTGCATTAATCATATTGACTATTTTGGCTTGAGCATAGCTCACCACCTCAGACAAGGAATCATAAAGATAACAATGTCAATGTCTCAAATGGACAATATATTATAGCCCGTAGGCAAAACATCACTAAAGGATGTTAAATAATATGATCATCTTATAGGATAATATAGGCCATGATTCCTAATTTACTAGGCTAAATATGGGAATTGGAAGAATCCAATATAAGGATGACTGTTGTGATTTTCTCGAATCACATTTGTCGAGGGTGCTAACACGTTCTTAGATGTTAACAAGGATCTGAATCCCTTGAGTAGGTTTCACCATCTTGGCCGCGTAGGCTAGGTTTCACCTTTAAGATTTCCTGTTAAAATGAATACTGACAGGGAAGGAAGGATGTTTATTTTATTCAGGATTTTTATCATAAATCCTAATTCATAAGTTAATAATAATAGCACAAATGGCATAGTCGCGTAGACAAGTTAAATTTTTATAAGCCATGATTTCAGAGAATCGCGGCATTAAGGTTTGAATCAAAGTTCATTACCTTTTCCTGACAGGGAGCTGTAGGCTGCCACTGTCTTCAGTCTCAGAGGACATTAACTATAGCCCGTAGGCACTTCCCTTATAAGGGATGTTTATTACGGAATTGCCCCCCTAGGAAATTCATTAACCATGGTAAACAGAGACCATATTTGGTTAATTTATTAATCATATATTTATTTAGGATTTTTATTATAATTTATCCTAATTATAAAACATTAACAGTTTTATTAGTGGCACCCAATGGCCTGGTCACGTGGACATTTATAAATTATAAGCTTATGATTTTAGAGAATCAAAGCATGAAATTATATTGGCACAATAGGCCTAGTCACAAGGACAATTATAAGTTTTAAGCTATGATTTCAGAGAATCAAAGCCTGAAGGTATATTGGCACAATAGGCCTAGTCACAAGGACAATTATAAATTTTAAGCTATGATTTCAGAGAATCAAAGCCTGAAGGTATATTGGCACAATAGGCCTAGTCACAAGGACAATTATAAATTATATGCTGGATTTCAGAGAATCAAAGCATTTGAGGTTTGAACCTAGTTCATTACCATTTTCTGACAGGGAGTCATAGCTACCACTGTATTTTGGCTCATGTAGAAATGAGCAAGGCCCGTAGGCACTATCATACCACGTATGGTTAAAATAAGCAAGTAGGTCCTTATAATGTATCGTGAAGACATGCTCGCCTATAAGTGGACACTCACCCCAAGAGTTCCCAGGTAAGAGTGACTGGTCCGATTATGTGGATTTGTACGAACACTCTAGCCTTAGACAGAAAACCCAGGGTACAGGCATTCACTCTTCCAGTTTGCATGTGTTCACACTATTTAGGACCCAAAACTTTTGACGAGATTTTGAAAGCTCAAAGGGGTTCAAAACCATATAACAGAGGGTTCAAAACCTTACAACAGAGGGTTCAAAACCTAGTAATCAATAATCCAAAAACAGATGATTAATTTTCAAAGCGGATTCGGAATTGATGTTCTCGTTGTGGTTGCTGCCTAAAGATAGGCAACGGTATTGTTTTATGACTAAACGCAAGTAAACTCGCGTTAGGGTCCTAGGAAGGTTATAGTCTAGGTCAAAGCATTACTAATAACCTAATTCCCTATAACCATTGGCTCTGATACCAACTTTTCTGTCACACCCCGACCACGTAAAACAACAAAACGTGGCGGAAACGTCGGGGAGTGTTGTAACAGAATTAATTGTTTCACAACCATGGAAATTAAAGTTACATTTTATATATCAATCAAGAGAGTTACATTGTCTTAAACAAGAAACAAAGAGTACATAACATAAATTTAACTAGTTCTTGCTTCGTTTTAAGTCACTAAGGCACAGGTCCGCCTAAGTGTGTCTCGATCATCCTATGCAACAGTTCCTGAAAACACATGTGAAATAGGTACGCCAGCATAAAAATGCCTGTGAGATACATAGGTTTTGTGAAAATAGGATTCATGACTTGAGTTTAAAGAAACTGTTTAATAAAAAGTGGCCATGAATCTTGTTGAGTGTTTTCTTTCATAAATCATTTGAAAAGCAATGAATGAATCAAATGATATGTATATAAAAGAATATTGTATGGTTAAGTGAATAACCAAACAAAATGAGTTTGTATGTCACACCCCGACTTTCCACGTGTCACCGGTGGGCCCGGTGGGGAGTATCGTGACGTGGTTGGCAACATAATAGTCAAACAACACAATTATATAAATGCACAGCGGAAGCAAAAGATAAATATTATTACATTTCCGAATATAAAGTAATATCCAGTATTACAACGGAAAGTAAAGGATCCACAGGCGGATCTTAAAACATATCATTTGTTCAACAGACTTTAGACGCCTAGAACTTGCAAGATTCCTTATTAGCGCCCTGAGCTTCCAGCCAATTTCGTTCAGTACCTGTCACTTAACCTTTTTGGAAAATACGTCAGTTTTCACTGGTAAATACACTCAACCGACTCATTTGAAAAGAGTTTAAGAAAATTGGTTTGAATGCACATGGCACAAAATATCTTTTATAATTTGATTAAAATGCACAGAGGCAAAATTAACCTTTTTAACTTGGGAAAATTATTTGTATATAATCTTGTATACAGTTTTACTTATTTTTCATCCATTAGGGCCGGTTTGTAGGGCCGGACTAGATTAACTGACACGCCACAGGTATAATGCCCACAGGCTATCATCCTCTAAGTGGATTACCAGTTCCGGTATAATGCCCACAAGGATGATACCTTCGAGTGGATTACCAGTTTTTACATAATGCATCTGTCAGGTGTATGCCTACACCCCGTGCTTAAGTCGTGGCCATTACTTCGAATGATGCCAAGGATATCCGGGACATGGTCATTAACCCCCAAAGGCCATACACCAAATAAAAAGTAAAATAATACATATTAAACAGGTTATGTAAGTACATCAACCACAATCCGATTTAAATGACTACATACACCCGACCAAGCGGTACTTTTATAGTGCCGTATCCCAAGCCCGTATAGGGAAAATAAGTTAAGAGTATTTACCTGAGCTAGCTCCTGTCTTAAATAGTAAGAATTTAATAACTCAGCCGTATTCACTTAAGTAAGCGTAGGTACCATTTACCGGAAGGCTCTAGTCTGGAATGATTGTATAAATAACTTATTAGAATGCTAACGGGTCTTTAATTAAGCCTAAGCTTAGACCGGTTAGTCTTACAGGAAGGTACGGTTCGTACGCACGATTAAGCGAGGACCGGATAGAATGTGATTTAGACCCGACAAGTTCAGAGACTTGTTTAATATGGGTCCTTCATGCACATTCTGGATTTTGAGATAAACCGATAAGGTTTGACCCGTTTCGGCTATTTTATGTAAACTTGTTACATAAACCGAACCGAACGCGTAATAAGCGTAACGGGTATCTGAAAGAGCCATATACAGGTTTCCTAAGTTAATATGCTTCAAATATGTTGTGACATCAGTAGGATGTCTTTCATTATGCCCGAAATGAAATTAAACACAAACTATGCCCCGTAGGGGTAGTTTGGTCATTTTAAAGGTTGTAAAAGAGTTTAAATGTTTAACTGGGTTACAGGTCTGATGTAAACAGCAAACATACTCAATTTGATGAGTTATAACAGTAGGGTAAAGTATATATGTGAAATATATCATTTATAACCAAACTATGCACCGAAGGGGCATTTTGGTAATTTCACATAAGCTGAAAAGCTCAAAACTGAAGTCTGAGTTTATCAACCTTTGCTTACTGTTAAAATATCATAATTTGCCTCATATATCAGTAGGTATCAACCCGGGTATGTTCAATATGATTTTAAAACATACTATGCGTTAAAAACGCTAAATAAGGCGATTAAAGGCCATTTCCGGGTTTGATACTTAAATCTGATATTTTTATATTTCCAGAAGGCTTAAAATAATTTATTTATCATATGTGATCAGTAGCAAAAGGTTTGGAGTCGTTTAGATAAGTAAAACTCATTTTATGGCCCGTAAGGGCAAAACCGACAATTACCGGATTAAGCCTACGACTACTAGTTATGCTCAGCCTAAAATTAATTAAAAATCTTTTTAAAATCCCAAAATAATATATCATATCAGTGGGTATTAAGTTTGATACCAAAAATTAGGCTTAACTAGGCTATACGCTAATTACGCCGTTTTATTAACATAAAGCTTTAATTTTGCGATATTGAGCATAACTCTTAATCTACCATTCAAACTGATATCAAACTTTGCATACAAGTTTATATATCAGTAATTAAAGTTTCTACTCTTTTACATTTCCAAAAATCACGTTTTAAGGTAATAAGGGCATAATGGTCAACATATGAGCAATTAACGGAAACGTGTATATTAATTGGATATCTAATGAACTAAGGTGCATAATCACAGAGGGTTATTCTAACATGTAACCTAGTCCAATTAAAGCTCTGAGGCATTTCTAAAACATGCCTAAACGGGTCAGAACTGAAAGTCAAAGTGAAAGTCAAACTATGTGACTTTCGGTTCCGAACCGGGTCTAAACAGGAGATAGTCGGGTTGAACATGTTTAGACATGTTCTTACACTTATTATTAAGTTATAACAATGATCAAACAGGTTGTATATGTTCTAGATAGCTAATTATGCTTAAATGGCATTTTAATCATCCTGTTGACTTTTTAAATATAAGTTTGACCCGACTTTTGACCTAGTTAGAGTGGTAATCAGGGGGAACCCTTTTAAGGGTTTATTACCCACATAAATACCAACTTATAACTACTTTTAATTCGAGATATTACTGAGCCATTGTTGACTAATCTCGAAGTCAAACCGTATTTACGACGGTTTGACTTTTAGCTAAAATACTAAGCTAAACTCAAATAAAGAAGGACTAGCAGACTTACAAGAGTCCTATGCACGAGATAAGATCACTTGAGGCTGCTTGATAGCTCCAGAAATGATCCACAAATGCAGGAGAAGTGTGAAGAGTGATTGTTGCAACTAATGAGCTTTATATAGTGAACTAAGGCACCATAAAAGGTTGACAACAAAGTCTAGGACCCATCCATAACTGATTAACACTTGTCCTAGTGCTTAGGGGTGCCTAGGGGTCGTCCACATGTGAGAAAAACCGGCCTAAAGGGTTAAAATCGCGTATAACAGGCAACAGCCTGTTTTCTGGTCGCTGGGCGCAGCTTGCGCACCGCAAGGCTATCCTTGCTGCGGTGCGCAAGGGTTCATCAGGGGCAGATTTTGCTTGTTTGTTGGTGATCTCGAAAGGGTAACCACTTGTCTCGACTTTTAGACCTCAATTATCATTTAGGGACCTCCATAAAGTGTTTAGAACAGTTACACACCCTACCAATTGAACTTGTTGGCTTGGATGCTTTATGAAAGTACCGAAAACAATGGTAAACCGTAGGAATTTCTTCGTAGGAGCCCACCACTTCAATCATAAATCATTCAATGCTATAATTCACTGATATTGAACATATATTAGATGTTTTTAATATGTTTTGAGTCTTGGGATTCATAACGAGGTCGTTCAGAGGTGCAAAAGTTAACATGACGACATTTTTAAATCCTGTCAAACATTTTTATTTAAATCCGAGTTTACAACGCGTTTTGTCTTATCTGACACGTGTCGTTTTATTATTTAACACGAATTTTCGGGGTGTTACATTGTATAAGTTAAGTTATTTGTAAAACGATGTTTATGTGAAGATTGTATTGTAGATGCAATATGTCTAAACTGAAATGGTTTAAATAATGCTACGATATGTAATACCATAAAAGCACTTATATATAGGAAGTACCAGCGGCGTATCCACCATGATTTTATCGTATTACACGTCGCCTCGTTACTTAAATCATTTACCCAAACAACCACTAAAATGAAGAGTTTAACAATTGTAGAAATGTTTGTGTATGGTCAAATACGGTTCACACGGTTCACAGTTACAAACGGTTCACATAATCAAAAGGTTACAACGGTTCACGTAGTCAAATGATTACAACGGTTCACATAGTCAAATAGTTGTAAACGACTCAAAATGTAATATAATGTGTTCATATGCTGGATGAGCATATGCAACAGGATGTAATGTTAAACAATGTGTCCATATGCTGGATGAGCATATGCAACTACATGTAATGTAAAACAATGTACTAAGTATGCTAAGTAAACATACAAAGCAGGAAAAGTCATGTAAATCAATGTGCTAGCATGCTCAGTCAACATACATAGCAGAAATGTAAAGTAAAACAATGTACTAAGTATGCTAAGTAAACATACATAGCAAAACAATGTAATGTAAATCATGTACTATAAATGTACTAATGAACATAGCAAGTATATAATGTGAAAACAGGAAAACACGAAAGTAACAAGTAGGCACATGTGTTTCACCCCAAAACAGTTTGAAAACAGTAAAAGAGGGGTCTATGTACTCACATAAACACCTTGAAAACATGTAAAAAGAGGGGGGTTCTATGTACTCACTTGAGATTGCTCAATAGACTTTAGATATCCACCAAGCAAAGCTAGAAGATCACGGATTCAAACGGCACCTAATATAGGTATCTATATTAATAAACCGGACCTATACCGGAGGATAGGATAGAATGAGGGCTCGTAAACCAAATGAGTATGGGAACTCATGTAATATGGTTTAACAAAGCCTACATACTACAATGAAACCTAACCTAAGTGCTTACGACCCATTACGACCCGTTTAGGTAGCTTATGCTACTTTAACGCGTTGTTCGCGTAAAATGCGTTCGGAACGCCTAACTAGCCCTATGATAAGTAAAATATGCCTTAACATGTCTAATATTGTTGCTAAATCAGTTTAGATACCAAAAGTTATGTTACATATGCTTAAAATGAACTTTGGCGTAAAAAGGGTATTTTGGTAATTTACCTAAGGCATATAAACTACCTATCATACAACTAACTAAACGTCGTGACCATAAGGTATAACCTCGGAAGGTTATACAACTATGGTCACCTAATGTGTTTGGTCGGATCCTAATGATCGACCAAACGGGTCGGGTTCGAAAGTATAAGCGATTGATTAGATCGCTTACCTTTACGACCCTAGACAAGCACAAAACTAATAGTGACGAGCTAAGCACGTTAAAACATGCTTAACTAAGTTAGAAAACAAGTTTGGTATCAAAACAAACGGTTTTGATACCCATAAGTAGTTTGGTTACAAAATACGCAAGAATATGTATTCTGGCCGAAACTACGACTCGTCACTGAGCCTAGATAACGTGGTAATCAGTAGGTATAGTCACTAGGGACTATAACCATCGTGATTACGCTCACGTTATGAAGTTCAAACGAACTTCGCATTGACCATACACTGGTCAATGCAGAAAGTCAAACAAAGTTTGACTTTAACGCTAAAACGGATGAAAAGAATGAAAGAACACTTACAAAGGGTCCCCGCAAGATTGAACTTCCAAGTATTCTCAGGTATGAAGTGATAAAACACCCCAACTTAGAGAATTCTCAGATTTCAAGTGGGTTTTGCAAGTGAACTTGATGGGTATTTATAGGATTTGGACCACCGTTAGGATCGTTCCTCGAATACCGTGCTTTGATCTTGTCCCTACACTTGTTGCAACACCTTGGTACCCAAATTGCCCCCCCCCTGATCAGGAAATGACAAGTGTGGGTGAAGAGATGAGTGCATAACAGCTGTTTAAACAATTTAATCTGATCTGGGAGGGCCTCGCGGCCCGCGTAAGTGATGGTTAAACCTTACGCGCCCCGCCTAGAGGTCCTGATCAGAAAACAACTTTGCTGAATTGACAGTTTTGGTCCCTGTTGGTGTTTAACGCTCATTTTGATATGTTTAAGGCCCGTTAAGCCAACATTAAGGCCCTAAAATGATTCCTAAACATAGTGGACACGAAACATGCTCAAAAATATGTCGGATGTTGGTTCGTTTGGTCGTGCGATCGCGATGTTCGCTTAATTACGACGGAATGCGCATAAGCGCGAAAAACGATCCAAATTGCGTGCCGAATGGATTTTTCTCATGCCAAACACTAAAATAAAATATTTTAATGCTTACATAAATTTTTGGATGTCCGAATGTATTCAGAACGTAAGTTATGCGCGAAAATGCAAACTTATGCACTTTTTGACGCTTTTAGTCCCTGAATGTCCCAAAAGTTTATTTTAGCACACCGAACCCCTCAAAGCTTATTTCTAAGTTATGTAAAGGTTATTTAAGGTATGTTAAGCATATGTCACTATTCCGGAGTATTTGTTGCATTAAATGGTTATATTTACGCATCGGTGCGCGTATAACCTTCCAGAAAGTGATTTAGAGCTCGAAATCGAACAAGAATTGATATGTGCAAAGAACACACATATTTCTACAGATCCCAAGTATGAAATACAATATTTCATTGGTTTGGTATTTGTTTGATGGTCGCAGTGACCCAGGTGTCACAACCACCCATAACCGACCCGCTATAACCATCAAAACCGAATAACCATAACCACCATAACCGATCAGTTATGGTTATGGTTATCCATTAACCGATATTTCGGTTATGGTTATGGTTTTAGGTCAAAACCGACCCAAACCGACCCATGCACACCCCTACCTGCAGTACTTTAAAGCCTCACCACCTCCTCTCTCCTCACCCTAAAGCACCACCACAAAAATCATTTCATTTTACATGGTCAGAGATGAGAGAGAGAGATAGAATCCGATTATGGGAAGTTTGTGATTTGGAAGGAATATTTGTGACGGCAAAAACCCATGAGATGAGAGAGAGAATGATTTTGTTATACAAGAAACAAAGACACAGTTGTAATGGGGTTTCTGTTGAGTAAAACGAAAGTTTCAAAATGAGGACAAACAAGTAAAACGAAACATGTGAAATATGTGTCGGCATCTATGGACTGTAAATATGGAAAACTTGCCGGAAACCTGCAAGTCGCCGGAAACCTGTAACTCGCCGGAAAACTCACCCGACGCTTCAGAAACTCGCCGGACGCATCTCGTGCATCATGCCTCGCTCTAAGGATGCATCCCGTGGCCATGTGTCCATTTTTTATTGGGTTTCACTCCGCAGACGCATCCCATGCTTGAGATACGCATCCCACACTTGATGCGCCTCTCCACCGACGCAGGAGGGTGACATTTTTAAAAAATGTTTTGGTCAACTGATATTTTGGTAATTTTCCCATTTTTTTATATGGACTCAAATACTAGACACTCAAATAAAAAGTCTCATGGTATTCGGGCCATCTTCATTGACACTATAGGACCACACGAAGCAGTGAGTGTTGTGATGACGTGAAAGGCTCCACCACATCAGCACACCATCCCGTGCCTTGGCGTGGTGACGGGAGCAGGAGAAATCCCACCAGTGTGGAGGGGGGAAGCTAGATGAGAAAAGTGTTGTTTGGGTTGGTTTTAATTGGTTGATGTTTAATTTTATTTTTATTTTTTTAAAACGTCACTTTCACGCCCCTCCCACTCCGTACTTTTTTACCACGCCCCCTTGCTGACGTGGTTGCCGCATGACGCTTAACCTCTTCATGCCCTCTCACTCCGTATAATCTAACAAACCCAAATGAAAAAAAATGTATGATACCTGGCTTATTAGAGCCATTCCATCATGAATCACAGTTGGCTTATACGGAATTGTTTAAAGAATATGAGAATGTGATCCTTTTAGGATAAAGATTTTTATTGGGTTTTTTTTTTCTTATTTTATAAATACTAGTTTTTTCTACGTCGCGCGTTGCGGCGAAACCGAGGAAATGATAATGTAAAACAAACGTGATTTGAAAATAAAGCATGTTGTTCAGAAAGTCAAACCATTAGAACGGGTAAGTTTATCATCGAATCGTTTTATAATACCAAATAAATACTTTATTTTAAGTACAATTTCGTTTTTAATAAAACTTATAACGGAATGTCAGGGAAAAAATCAAGCACAACTACCTGCTTAAGTTTTAGAAAAAAAGTTATAAACATAAATTATTAAAGAAGTATCAAATTAATCGATAAATTAATATATGTTCTAAAAAAAGAATTATTAAAGAAAATGACAAAGAAAATATATGGTTTTAAAAAAGGAAAAAAATTAAAAGTATGTTATTAAAAGTAAATATAATAATAAACTATTATAATATATTAAATAGAAAAAATAATAAAAATCTATATATTATTATAAAAATAAAAGTTACTATTCATCGTCTTTCGTCAACAATACATATATCGGCGAAACCGAGCAAATGATAATGTAAAACAAACGTGATTTGAAAATAAAGCATATTGTTTAGAAAGACAAACCATTAGAGCGGTTAAGTTTATCATCGAATCGTTTTATAATACCAAATAAATACTTTATTTTAAGTACAACTTTGTTTTTAATAAAAATGTCAGAGAAAAAATCAAGTACAACTACGTGCTTAAGTTTTTAGAAAAAAAGTTATAAACATAATTTATTAAAGAAGTATCAAATTAATCGATAAATTAATATATGTTCTAAAAAAAGAAAATAAGAATTATTAAAGAAAATGGCAAAGGAAATCTATGGTTTTAAAAAAGGAAAAAAATTAAAAGTATCTTATTAAAAGTAAATATAATAGTAAATTATTATAATATATTAAATAGAAAAAAAATAATAAAAAGCTATATATTATTATAAAAATAAAGTTACTATTCATCGTCTTTCGTCAACAATATATATATATATATAGGTAGAGGTTCAACTAAGAATTTAATCTTCCCTAAGTTTCCTAAGAAGCAATCTTGAGCTTACATGTGGCAATCTCATTAATTTAGGTGAAAGGGTAATATTGGAAAATGCAAATTTCAAACAGATCTGTACTTAGTTTTAATCACACGATTTTCATTCCTTCTTTCATATTTTTCATTCATTCATTCATTGAGCTTCATCATCTGACCACATCTAATTCAATCGTTTCCATCATCTGACCACATCTAATTCAATCGCAAATCTCAATCTCAATCCTGCTGAATCGTTCATCGTTTTCATCGATTTGCCGGTACCTGCGAGATTGAGATCAATCCTGCTGAATCGTTCATCGTTTTCATCGATTTGCTGGAACCCTAGCTCCTCTGTTCATTCATTGATTTGCTGATTTATCCTCCTCTATTTTAATGATGTCTACTACTGTCGATGGTAAAATACCTTCTAGTTTTAATTTCATCTACTTTTTAGGTTTTTAGTTTTGATCTAAGTTGTGCTGGTTTTTATTTAAAAGTGTAGTTCTGAAGTTGTGCTGGTTTTTTGAAGTTGTGCTGGTTTTTTTATATTACATCATATTTTAAAGTGTAGTTTTGTAAAGTTGTGCTGATATCTTTATTTTGTGCTAGTTTGCCTGGTAAAGTTGTGCTTGTTTTTTGTGCTGGTTTATTGTAAAGTTTGTGCTGATATCTTTTATTTGTTCTGGTTTTTTTATTTGTTCAGGAGTTCGTATCTGTCCAACTACTGGTAATCAGTATTATACTCCTATTGTTCCAGATTCTTCCAAACCTGTAGTTGGTATGCATTTCCAGTCAATTGATTCTGCCTTTAATTTCTATAAGAAGTATGCTAAGTTATCTGGGTTTGAGGGTCGAAAGCATACTCAATCTTCAAAAAATGGTGTTGTGATTAGAAAGTACTTTGTTTGTGCGAAAGAGGGTTCAGCGACATCCTGTGCTGTTGACACGGTAAATGATAGTGTTGGTGCTGATAAAAAGTTAAATGACCGAAGGAGGAGACCTTCTAAACGTACCGGATGTAAGGCACACATCCGTATGTCTTTAACTCCAAAAAATACTTATAGAATTTCTCATGTATTTGAGGAGCATAATCATTCTTTTGTTGATGAAGAGGATTATCATCTTTTAGCTTCGTCTAGAAAGTTGACATTCACTGAAGAGCAACTGCTTTCTGATTTTTCTGAGATGAATATTGGTCCAGTTAGGGCATTCAACCTTATGAGAAAGATTCGTGGTGGATTTGATAAGGTTGGAGTGACGTCTACTGATTGTAAAAATTTTAAAAGAGATATTAATTTGTTCATTGGAGAGTTTGATGTGGACATGGCTGTCCAACGTCTTATGAAGAAGAAGCTGTATTTGCCGAATTTTTCTTGTGAATTTTATTGTGATGAAAAAGGTTCTCTTGCTGGATTATTTTGGGCTGATGAAGAAATGAAACTGAATTATGAGGTCTTTGGGGATGTTATGTCTTTTGATGCTACGTTCCGTACGAACAGGTATTTTATTCATTTTTTGTAGATCATTTATTCATATTTTTATTAAACTAGCACAATTCAGCAAGCAATTGTAATATAATCAATTCAATTTTTAGGTATGACTTGGTATTTGTTCCGTTCACTGGAATCGATAATCATCATCACAATGTCACGTTTGCTGGTTCTTTGTTAGCATCTGAAACTGCTGAATCATATAAATGGCTTCTTCAAAGTTTTTTGAAGGCTTTTGGTGTTGCACCTAAGGTGGTTGTGACTGATCAGGACCCTGCAATGAAAATTGCCATCCGAGATGTTTTCCCAGATACCAGACATCGTTTGTGTATGTGGCATATAATGATCAAAGTTTCTGAAAAAGGTAACTTTCTTAAACCAGCACAGTTTTACAATGTTATAATTTTTTAAACCAGCATAAATTAAACCAGCACACTTTTAGCATATAAACCAGCACACTTTAAACAATCCATTTAAACCAGCACACTTTAGCATATAAATCAGCACACTTTTAAACCAGCACACTTTGGCATATAACTCAGCACACTTTTAAACCAGCACACTTTCTTTAAACCATCATAGTTTAAGCATCATAGTTTAAGTTTATACATCAACTAGCACACTTTAACATATAAACCAGCACATTTTAGGATTTGTTTGCTGTTTTAATATACTAATTATTTTTTTTGTTATAGGTTGGTACTGAGCTATCACAAGATGAGGTTTTTAAAGAAGATATATGTGCTGTTGTATGGACTGATGCTCTTGAACCAGCACAGTTTGAGACACAATGGTGTGATTTAATGTTTAAGTACAACCTTACTAGTAACAGCTGGCTGTCTGATATGTACAACCTCAGATCAGATTGGATTCCTGCATACTATCGTCATGAACATATGTCCGGTCTTATGCGTACAACATCTAGGTCCGAGAGTGAAAATCATTTTTTTGGTCAATTAACCAACACAAAATTGTCATTAGTTGAGTTTTTGAGCCATTTTGATACTGCAATGGAATCTCAGAGGTTTAAGCGCAGCAAACGTGATCATGATACCAGATACACACAACCTGCCATGAAAACCAATTATGAATTGGAACGGGAAGCTGTAAAGATTTATACTCGGGGGATATTTTTTGATGTTCAAGAAGAAATTCGACTTGCTTGCAAGAATTGTATGTGCAGGCGTGAAGAAGAAGTTGGTGATTCAATTAAGTTTTATATTCTACAGGTCAATCTTCCCGGCCTTCATGAGGTATTTATTTATACCTTTAGTAGCCCAAACATGTTCTGCTTTTTACAATACATTTTAAGTAGCACAGTGATTTATATTTACAATTAGAATTTTACATATATAAACCAGCACACTTTGTTATAAACTAGCACAATATAAAGCATTTGTTATTTGTGTAGGTTCTTTTTACTCCTAAGGATATGGTAATTAAATGCAGCTGCAACCGATATGAGCAATATGGTTTGCTATGTAGGCATGCCTTTTGTGTTCTTCGTCTTTGTGGTATAAAGGAGTTCCCTAAAAAATATGTTATGGGGCGTTGGACAAGAGATGTTGTTCCAAAAAAGACAAAAGTTTCGAGTTTTGATCAAAATGCTGCTGGTAATCAAGTTGAACGTGCTTCCAGCATTGTGCGTGAGATAATGACTGCAACTGAACATATTGTTAACCGTCTTGTTACAAATATGGACCTGTTATCGTTGTATAGAGACCAAGTGATCGAGTCGAAGTTGAAGGTTGATTCTGCTGACCTTCCTGCAGAATCACTTGACAAGAATGCAAGATTAGCTAATATTCTTCGTGCTGATCAGCCATGTTCATCGTCTTCTGCTACCATTCTTCCACCTAGTGGTATTAGAAACAAGGGGTGTGGTTCAAACAAACGCTTAAAGTCTTTTCGTGAGGTATCATCTTCAAGAATATCAAAGAAACCTAAAACTAGAGGTTGTTTGATATGTGGAGGTCATGGACATAATAGTCGGACTTGTAAGAAGAAGACTACTGTTGCTGATTCCCAGAAGAGCAGTTAGTCGTGTGTCTTGGAAATCATGATATTTGGATTTGTTATTTTCATTTCAGTTTGGATTTCTTGTATTCTTATTATGTTTACAACATTCAACCAGCACATTATTAGTTTTTGTTGATTTGTAAATGCAATTGTCAAGAATTTGATTTTTCAACATTCAATATACTGTTTAAAACCAGCACAATTTTAAACTTTGTTCTTTAAAACCAGCACAATTTTAAACTTCTTCTATGAAACCATCACATATTGTCATAGTGAAACCAGCACAATATTAATTGTAAAACCAGCATAAATTAACTTTCCTAATATAACTGTTAAAGCAGTACAATGTAATTGTTAAACCAGCACCATATTAATTGTTAAACCAGCACAAAATATTACAGACAACTACCAAACTAATGTTATATTGTTCAACCAACACAATCAATATTTCTTGTTCAATCTGTCATTGATTTTCTTTTCCGCATTTTTCTTGCATTCCTCTTTCTTTTCAGGCTCCATCTTCTCATACTTCTCTAACAGTTCCATCATTTCACCTTTCGCTAAGTTGATGTCGGATAAAAGAATTTTGCTTAAATACTTGTATCTCAGTTCAACCAACTCTTTGTCTTGTTCCGGTGACTCTTTCGACAGCCCACTATCCCATTCCTTCTTGCTCACATGCTTCCCTGTGTATGTCTCCATGTGTCTCATTGCAAAGACACCACAATCTACAAAGTTCTTTTCCGTTTGCCACGACATTTTCATTATTTCTGGTTCCAAGGGCGACATCTTTGGGTGCATTGTTGGGTATTCAACTTCAAGGTAATCACATACAATTTCTTTCTGTAATTTGAAAATTTTCAAAATCAAAATCCCTAAGCATCACAAATATAATTAAAATAAACAGCACAGAATTAATGGGCATCAATATATTACCACTCTTTTAGCACGTGCCATTTTTTGTGCTTTTGCTTTCCCTTTCATGTTGTCTATAATCTTGATGTCTTCTCCCTTGAAATCAAAACATACAATGTAGTAGTGCTTGTTTTGTAGTATTGGAATGAACAACATGTCCACTTTCCTAATAGTTTCAAACCCGGTAGTCATCAATGTCGCGCCAATGTTTTCTCTGAAATTTTGTGTGCAGGTCTTTTTGTTCAGTTTTGGTTTGAAATTGTTTTCTCCCTGCACAGAAACCAGCACAATGTGTTATAAACCAGCACCAGCACAATGTGTTATGAACCAGCACAATAATAGCATTTCATATATTAGACTAACCAGCTATTAATAAAACATTAATATTTCAAAACCAGCACAAAATTAAACCAGCACAATGTGTAATAATCCAGCACATTTTGTTAAATGTGCTTTTTCTAATCTGTTATTAAAACCAGCACATATTAGAAAACATACCAGCATGTTGCATGGGCAGAAAACTCTTGCCGGTGAACCTTTGCTTCTGTAGACCTCTTCACTGTTTAGTACCAATGACCAAGCTGTTAGGACTTGGACATGTATGTATAAGTTCGGGTGAAGCGACTCCAGAAATACCCTTGAAAGGTTTGTGCTAAATGCTGTCTCAAATATAAACACCCTGCATTGTTGTAATACACATTAGTTTAAATACTTATTTTTATCCAATTAAGATTTTGTTGGTTTTTATACTTACCAGGGGTCGTCAACTGTCGAGAACATCCATTCGGCTATCCTTTCTTCAATTTTTTCAGTTTTTGTTTTTATTTGTACAACTCGCTGCATATATGGTGAACATAAAGGTTCGGCAGGGTGAGTTGTACGTTTGCTTTGTCTTTTTTTCTTCTGGTCTCCGGCGTTTAGGTCTTCACCTATGAATTCTTGTTTTTCACTGTCTTTTTTGGTTTCCTTTTCTGGTGTTTTAAAAACCTCTCCTTGCTGTGCTGGTTGACCAGCAGCCTCATTTCCTTCTTTCTTTGCTGGTTGACCAGCAGTGTCACTTTCTCCCTTTGGAGGTTCATTAGCATCTTCACCTCCTTTCTTTGTTGTTTCCCCATCAGGTTTACCATCTTTAGCCTTTTCTCCACCTGCATCCTTTTCTTCTTCACCACCAACTCCATGATCAGCACCATCTTTTTTGCTGCTTGCTGCTTGTTCTGCCTTTTCTATTTCTTTTATAATCTCTGGCCACATTGAACTGGTGATTCTGAAAGGAGTTGAATCAAATTGTGAGACCACCATTTTTTTTTGTGATTGGGTAAGTTTAACTTCATTCCCTTCTTCCTTTTCATTCCCTCCTTCTGTCTTCTCTCCACTTCCTCCTTTTTTATTTTCTTCATTCCCTGCTTCTGATTCTTGCTTCTCGAAATTGTACTTTTCACCATATACTACCAATCTTTTTCTCCACTCATCCACAGCATCCACAACCTCCTCACCTCTGTACTTTGTTAAACATTCTGCAATCATTTCGTGTGTTTCTTTGACATGCATGTCCAGCTCTTTTGTTTTGGATTTTATCAGACAAATCCATTCCTGAAAAGATAACCAGCACATTCTTTTTATAAAGTAGCACAAATTGTAAAAGTAGCACATTCTTTTTATAAAGTAGCACAAATTGTAAAAGTAGCACATTTTCCATTTTTATTTTTACATACACATGATAAAAGTTTACAATAAAAGTAGCACATTTCAAACTAGCACAGTTTTACAATCCATTTAAACCAGCACACTTTAGCATATAAATCAGCACAATTTCACATTCCAAATTCTAACATTAAACTAACATATACTAGGTATAAACTAGCACAATTTAACATTCCAAACACTAAATGTCATAAAAGTAGCACATTTTTTCAATAACCATCTAAACCAGCACTTTTTTCAGTAATACTACAGATAAACACAATAAAATAGAAATTACCACTCCACTTGTTGGATTTGTAGGTGGAATTTGTGAGAGTTTTTCCTGGGATTGTGGAATGTCCAAACTTTGTGTAATGTCTAGAGATTCTGGGAAGTCACTAAAGTAATGATTTCTAGCTTCATCAGTTTCCTTTGAGATTTTTTGATATGTGGATAGAGGTTGTTCAGCTGGTGCTTTTTTCTTCATCTTCAGTTTTACCTTCAAATTCTTTCGTTTTTCATTTTCTTCTGTTTCACCAGTTGTTGCTGCTTTCAAACTTGTTTTCTTCTTACTCTTCACCACCTTTTGAGTAGGTGTTTGTGTTGTCAAGGTGAGTTTCTGTGCTGGTTTCCCATCTTTTTCACTTCTCTTTCTTTTATTGCTTTCCACCACCGGACCAAGCTTTTTAATTGTATCATTTTTATGATACATTACAGCTGGTATCATCTTCTGTGTTGGATTTGTTCTTTGGTATGTATCATGAGCATAAACCAACTGATTGATTTACAAGTTAGTTTTTGTTATTATGTTTGATAAAAAAACAATAAATATAGATCATTTTTAGATAACTACAACATACCACTAGAAATGTTATCGGTCCGATGTAATGTGCTGCTTTAGATTGGAACCAGCTTGTTGTCTTTCTGTTCAAGCAGTCGATCACGTAGCTGCACCAGTCAACATCCTTAATATCTACATCAGGTTGCAATGTTGTAAGGAATTTCATGTTGACGCTGCCACCGTGTGTGAGCTCTGCCATTATTGAGTTGAACATTACAAGAAAGTTCAGTTGAAATAGCCTTCCACTCTCCTTCTGTTCTTTCACAACATGAATAATATGACGCATTTTTGGCAGTTCATCATCAATTTCAAATTGATTTCTAAACTCTGCAACAACTGGATCACTCATTGATGGTTTAGTCAACTCAACCTTCACTTTACCCATTGGTATGCAAAGAACTTCTTGTACTAGGTTAGGTGTTATCACTACATTATGTGTACCTAGATTCAGTGTGTTGATTGTAGGTTCATAATTGTTAGTGAGCCAGTATCCCAGATCAGTTGGTATTTTTGTTATATCAAAGTTCTTCATGCTTTCAAATCCCATGTTATCTACTTCTGCTTTCTGTTCGTCAGATAACACTTGCATGAATTGAGCAAGGTTTTTTGGGCTGTTCCTGATTCTAATTCTTTTTTTCTTATCAAATTCCTTGAAAAGTGTTGATCGTATAGGTTCAAGGTTTGTGGCAACAGCTTTTAGTGCTGTTTTTTGTTTCTTTTCCGGTTGTTCGAAGTCACTGTCTGATGAGCCTGCAAGTAATTTCAGAAGAAACATAGTAACCAGCACAAGTTATAAAGTAGCACAGATTTGGAACCCAAAAAACCACTTGTGCTAGTTTCTTCTAAAACACTAAAGTAGCACAGACGGTAAACCAACTAGAATTTGTGCTAGTTTACTAGAAAACACTAAACCCTTTGTGCTAGTTTCTTCTAAAACAATAAACTAGCACAGATAGTAAACCAGCACAGATTTGGAACCCAAAAAACCAACTAGAACTTTGTGCTAGTTTCTTAAAAAACACTAAACTAGCACGGAAGTTAAACCAGCACCGATTTCAAAACCAGAAAACCAACCACAACTTTGTGCTAGATATTTCTAAAACACTAAACTAGCACATAGGTTAAACCAGCACAGAAAATAAACCAGCACAAAAAATAAACCAGCACTATTTCATTAAAACACAACGATCGATCTGTTTTATAAAATGCAGAACATGAATCAGTTTAGACATATTAAAACCCTAGAAATCTGTTCGTTTACAGATCCTTAACAAACCTTCGAAATCGTCATCAGGTTTTGTTTCTTTATGCTTCTGGCTTCTTGTAGATCTCTTAGAACCTGTGTAATCGATTTGATTTCGAAGAAACTTAGAAAAACCGTACAAAATTGAAACGAATACACCAAAATGCAAAAAAAAAAAAATGGAACGTACTCTCTGAATCCATCGTTGATGCTGTTTTTGTTGTTGTTTGTTCGATTTTCGTCTGTCTGATTGTCGATTTTAGGGGACGTTTGTTAGCGATTGGGAAGTTTTGAGAGAGAGTGAAGAAGAACTGTTTTTGAATCGTCAATAACTGCTTTGCTTTTTGTCCAGTACTATTTTTTTGTTTATGACGAAAATACCCCCGCGCGTTTTATTTTGTTTATTTATCTAGTTTAATATTAGGGATCTAATCTGGTCCATTGGTTGTTTAAAAAAATGGTGTAGATTGCTTCTTAGGCAACTTAGGCAAAATAGGCTTCTTAGGGGAACCGCCCCCTATATATATATATATATATATATATATATATATATATAATACTACTAAGGCTAAAAGTAGAAACATTATTCCTATAGCAATGACATGTTTGTCATTTTCAGTACAACCTTAATTCATTCTCGATCCAAGTATGATCACTAACTTGGGCATTAGATCGAATGGACGACCCCATGAACCCTCCAACCCTAGTCTTACTTTTTTTCTGAAGTAGGTTTAAGCATCGAGTAACGGTTGTAGCATCTACTTGCTTTTTTATTGTATTTTGTTAGTTGTAGTTGTCAAGGGTTTGACCTATTAATATTAAACACATTTTATAATATCCATACATGTATCCTACAAGAGGATTCATATCCATTCAATCATTTATGTTTTAACCAATGTCATTCTCAACTTTATTTATGTCTTATAGTAGACACCGTGCCCTTGAATCCCTTGATGTATATTAGTAGGGCTGTAAACGAACCGAACTAACACGAATAAGGCCTTGTTCGTGTTCGTTCGTTAAGAATATTATGTGTTTACGAACGGTTCATGAACACTTACCGAACGAGATTTTTTGTTCGTGTTCGTTCGTTAAGGAAATGAACGTGTTCATGAACGGTTCACGAACACAGATAAAATCGACGAAGTTCAATTGTATTTTTCGATGTGAATAATAAGAAAGAAATGTGGAGATAGGGTTTCCTATTTTATTTGTTTGGGTAATGAGATAAATAAGAATTAAGGAATATAAAAGGTTTAGATAAAATAAATAAATGCTAAAAAGATATTTAATGAACAACATAAACAAACGAACATGAACGAATGTTCACGAACACGTTACCGAACATTCATGAACACAATTGAACGAACGAGACAGTTGTTCGTGTTCGTTCATTTAACTAATCGAACGGAATTTCTTGTTCATGTTCGTTCATTAACTAAACGGACGAACGTAAACGAACTTCCCGCCGAACGGTTCACGAACTGTTCACTAAACGTTCGGTTCGCTTACAGCCATATATATTAAATTTAACAAAATGAATGTTATATGTTTTTTTTTCTTATAAACATGTATAATGTCTATATTTATATTCATTAGACGAATTCCGTAAAAATTAACTAAGTAGAGCTATATGATAATAGTTTAGCAAGCAACATCTTAATCATCATGATTGTTATCGATTATTATGTTGATTAATTGAACTAATCATACCATATAATAGATTATAGACCCATGTGTTACACAAGATTGTAAAATAGAAACGATACAATTATATAATCTATAAAAAAAAACTTCATATAACTAGCGTATTTTCATTACCATATGACAGTTCACACAACTAGCTCGAATTTATCACAGACATCGGCGCATGTATAAGTAACACTGAAATACCATAATAGCTCATGTATTACACAGGTTGAATACTGAAAACTATGTAATACATTAATATATATATATATATATATATATATTCTTCACGTGACTGAAATTACGTACGATGTTACATGTGATAATGTATATAAATAATGTTATTTTTATTATTATGTATTTTTTAAATATAACTTTTATTTAAATTAAATGAAAATAATTTTATTGGCATGTCATAAATTAGATCATTATTATTCTTGTTAATACTTGTTATGCGGATTTAATCAATGATAGATTATTATAAAAATATGATTTAAGTTAACGGTTTATATTTGACAAATAACATATTTTCATAATTATTGATACCTATATTAGAGTAAATTGCCATTTTGGTCCCTGAGGTTTGGTCACTTTTGCCACTTTAGTCCGAAATTCAAACCTTTTGCATCTGGTCCCTGTGGTTTGAGTTTTATTGCCATTTGGGTCTAAAAATAAAATCAAGTCATATTTGTCTTATAAAATTCTGCAATTTTGTCCTTTTCCTCAGGGGCAAATCAGGTCATATTTATCTTATAAAATCTGATATTTATTTATAAAAAAGAAATGACCATTTTGCCTCTGAGGAAAAGGACAAAATAACAGAATTTTATAAGACAAATATGTCCTGATTTCATTTTTGGACCAAAATGGCAATAAAACTGAAACCACAGGGACCCAGATGCAAAATGTTTGAGTTTTGAACTAAAGTGGCAAAAGTGACCAAACCACAGGGACCAAAATGGCAGTTTACTCCTATATTATGTCACAAATAGGTAAAAAAAATTGTAGTTTAAAAGTATAATTATGTTACTCTTTCCTACTTTATAAAACAGATCTTTAGTTCTTTATTCAGATTCATAAGAGATTTGAGCGGAAAAAACTGATGAATTGAAATAAAGTGAAGACACGTGTAGGGATGAGCATTTGGTACCAGATACCAGTACCGAACCGTACCGGGTATATTCGGTACTGGTACACCCACTTTCTCCGTTTTTCGGTACCGGTACGGTACCGGTATTTACAGGTAAAACACCGGTAAATACCAGTACCGGTACCGAACCGGTGTATTCGGTACCGGTACCGGTACCCACTTTTCCCGTTTTTCGGTACTGAACGGGTACCGTGCTCATCCCTAGACACGTGTCCAATTTTGTATTTTGTTTTATATAATAACTAGGTTATAACACCGTGTATTACACGGGTTGAAAAAAAATGTGATTTTACATACTAAATAATAAAACAATATATTTTTAAAAACCTCATTTATTACACGGGTTGAATAAATATAATTTATATATTAAATAATAAAAAATATTATATTTTTAAGAACGTCGTATATTGTAATTTATATACCAAATAATAAAAAAGTTAAATCTTTAAAAACTCTATGTATTACACGAGTTGAATAAATGTAATTTTAGATTAATACTATATTAAATAAATATAATTTTGGATTAATAGTGTATTAAATAAATATCATGGATCGATAACCAACGCTACAAATGTGACAAACAACACTACAAAAAGGGAGGTGGATATGAAATACCGAGTTTAAAGTTAACCGAATAGACTATAAAGAAAATGAACTAAAGTAGAGTATATGGTCTAAATATGGAGTAAAGTGAAATAACAAAGTAAAGTGTGCATGGTCATGGAAGTGTAAAATAAGTCGTTTATACTTAAGATTTATGAATATATAAAAAAATAATATTTATTCATAAGATATTAAACTAATAATATTTAGTAGGAGACTTATCTATAATATAAGATATTAAACTAAATAATATTTAGTATGATGATTATCTATAAGAGATGGCCTAATATGATGACAAGTGTCCCTAAAGTGGTTTCTTTTATTATATAGTACTAGCGGGACACCCGTCCGATGGACGTGGGTACATCGTAAACATTGAATGTAAGCCTACGTTTATATGTAAAATATGACGTGAAATTATTTAATGAATTCGCGTTCGCATTATACTTAAGAATACATTAAACTTGTCGACTTATTAAGTTTAGACACAAGAGAAGCATAACGAACCCACAAAACATGTTTAATTTCACTAAATGATTTAATTTCACTAACACAGAAAACACAGTAATTAAACACTATGGTCAAAATTTCTATAAAAATAAAGCTAACCAAATCGGATAAACACTATGAAACTTAAAAAATATACTTACAGAAGAAGTGCTAGAGACAGCTATTTAACCACACACTTTGGCGAGTTAATAAACCAGATCCGAATACCTTTGATGCCACCATGAAAACCGGCTTTCACAATGGTTAAAACCCATACCGCCACCTTCTAATCTTCCGTCAAAGCTCATATCTAGCCGAAAATCCCAAGCATCACCATTAAACGGGTGAAATGGAAGAAACAAAGGATTCATAAGGCCAAAACAGAGGGTTTTAACCACTTAGACCCTAATGATGTAGGTTATAAGATCAGTGAAGTCATGTGATCGGCAAGTCTCAACTATTTCAGAAATAACCTACATAAACCAACATTGCAAATCATAACATCAAAGTCAAACTGAAGAAGCAAAACTTTATTTTTATTTTTAAAAGAAATGATTCTGATATAAGGTTATGTAAACAAAACAGCTTTGAAAGATTAACCATTTTAACATCGCCCAAGAATATAGAAAAAAATGTCAGCGATCTAACGTAAATCAACTCGCATTAACTATTTGTCTTAATGCAATAGACTAACCTGACCACTACGGTTCATTCGTTGGGAATTAGGGAAGACAAACTTCAATTCCTGCAAGTAAAAGCTATTAAATTAAACAATTGCTTTTCCATAAAATACAAGTAGAAAAAACTAAATGAAAACAAAACACAAACCTTTACAAACTGTTTAAGAGGAGCACTTGGGTCATGAGATGTTGTTAGCAGAATTTTTGGATCTCTTTCAGTCGCATTTGCATATTCATCGTTTATGGTTGACCTTGGAACTAAATTTAAGAGAAATATATAACACTGTTACTTTCAAGACCAAAACATCTTAAATTAATCCCAAAAATAACCGAACCATATATTATCCATAAAACTAAATTCTTAAAGGTTGTAACACCATAATCACTATCCACAGAACACACAAATTACTTTTAGAAAATCTAACAGTTATCAAAACAATCAGAAATATAACTTCTGTATTTAGTAACCCTAGAAGTTACATTTATTCGTCCCAATGAACTGTAACAGCTTTACCAATTTATGATTCATGTATACTTTGATGCCAACCTGCCACTTACTCATCTAATCACACAATCAACAATATACATCAACCATACAAGTCCCGTTTGCTTTTCTTTTTTCTTTTTCTTTTCTGTCTGTACGACATACCCTTTAACATAACATATAGTGGTTAATCCAAGAATGTACGATAGATTTTCCGTTCCATATACACATCAGTTGATGATAACTAATTACAAAATAAGAAGATTACCTGAGGACAACAGACACATCTCTTCGTGTATCCTAAGTCGTTTACTAATGGTAGTTCCAAAGTTTTAGCCAACCAATGAGATGACGCAACAGACCTGTAACAATAATTTAAATTCATATAAACATGTCCTAAGACAATGATTACTCCCTATGAACCCACCCATCTTTTCAAAGTTTCAGAATACTACCAAAGTAGATTAAAAAGGTGAATCTATAGGCTGATAATGATATTGAAAGCATGTTAAAGTACTGTTAAATTCTGTTTGCTTGTTTTCTGTTTAAAAATGGGGCCAGGTTAACTCATATATGATGATATGACTTGATAACCATTGTCTTATGACTTCATAAGTAAAATTTAACAACACTTATTTTTGAGTCAGCCCAGTTTGATTGACCCGACCCGTAAAAAATTCACCTTCACAGATGGCAAGGAGCTCCATTAGATGGGTGCAGTCCTCCAAATGGATCTCTATTAGTTTATCTACTACTGTTCCTTTCTGTTTGCATAAAAAACCACTGAATTAACTTCAAAAATGTTTGTATAATTGATAATATAGTACTCACCTCTGGATCATCAAGGAGTCTAAGTGGAGTAGTGTCTGCACTGAGAAGGTCTCTAACGCATTCGTTGTATATTTCAATGGCGGAAAATTTCAAAACAAACTCTCTATCGTCTTGATGGAACCGAAAACATAGCTATAAGCAATGAGTTATACTCATAGCTATAAGCAATGAGTCAAAACAAATTCTATACACAGGCGACGTCATAGATTTTGGTTCAGAGTGGCGTCACTTTGTGCTCACCGGAGTTCATCCTGAAGAAACACATCAGATCTGAGCTTGTTAAACTCATGACCCGGAAGAAAAAAAAAGTCAAAAAATGAGCTTGTTAAACTCATGACTCGGAAGAAACACATCGGATCTGAGCTTGTTAAAAAATTATAAGCCTACCTTTTGTGATTTTCTCTCAAATTTATAGGACGTACCTCAGCTCGATCACTTCCGACATGGATATCACTACTGTTAGACTGCAATTATATACATGTGAATTTTATAAGTGGAACATAAAGAGAAAAGAAATGAGGGGTACCAAATTCAGGTTTAAGATAGTACCAGCTTTACAAGATCATTAGCATATGTTGTATTTTTTGGACTCGTGTGATCAGTAAGTGATGCGTTGCTCGCCTGCAGGAAATAAGAACGCGGTTACAAAAATTGAAACAGAATAAATCATCTTGGAAAAGGCATAAAGAAAGGGTCTTAAGAAGAGCCACTAACAACCTCTTTGACTGTGTTAGATATGGCAATTTCAAACTAATTACACATATGAATGGGTCGAAGTGGTTAGCATTTTACCTCAAATGGATCAAATTGGTCAGATATTAACATTATTCGTTGAAGGAGAATGGGTAAAAATAATAGAAACACGCCCAAAATCTATTTTTAATGCTCAAAACCTTCAAGGATTTATACTACTACCATTGTAATAATATTGTTAAGTCCTTATCCTCCAATAAAGTGGTGTAATCTATCGTATTCATCGTCTAGTTAATATTTTTCAATGCTAAACAATAGAACTCTAGCAGCTACCAAATTTTCTTCGTTTATCGGTTACCGCTAAAAATGATGATATGACTTGATAACCATTCCTGCTGAACTGTTGTACCAATATACAACGACCTAAAATCCCATTATTTGTAACCAATAACACTACATTAACAAAACTATCATGAGATTTTCAACAACAAGCTACATTAAACATTACCTTATGGGGTAATTTCCATTTAGAAGTAATTTACTCGTGAGACTCATCAATCAATTCAATAACGTGTGGTAGCTGCAACAACACCAGCTCCAAGTCAGTTATCATTTCAGATGGGTCAACATTTAAATAGGAAAAAAGGCCTATGAGATAAAGAACTCAAGCATATGAAATGGTAATACAAAACAATGTCAAAATTATAATGGACATACAGCACTACAACAGATTATTAATGGACATAAAGAAAGTGCTGTAACCTTCCTGATTTTGCTTTCAATTGGTTGCGTCGTTAGCCTGCTGACACTGCGTCTCTGACACAGCTGACCTGTAGTTCAAACAAATTAATCAAACAAAACCCTGAGATCCAAAAACCCCTGATACAAATCGCTCATAACTCGGCATTCCACGACTACTGATACAAAAACCCTGAGATCCAAAAATCCCTTACCTAATAGCAATGGCAAAAGAGAACACAAATTTAAAAACAAATAATGAAAAACAAACCTTCAACCTTCAATAGACACTGTGATCACTTTCTTGAAAACCAATTTAGGAGATGAAGACTGTGACGGCTGAATAGATGAAACAAACGCCCAGTTCTTTGACTTACTTAACATATCTTCGTTGTGTAAGACATTAGGGTTTCGCATCAATGTCCAAAACGGGTGAGTTTTAGGGTTTGTTATATGTGAGATGATTGAGAGCAGAGGGATGAGGATTCATACATGTTGAGATCGAATGAAGATCTGACGATTAATTGAACGACCTCTGTTCTTCTTGCACGACCACCACCGCCGGATGTGTGCTACCATAAGCTTCCTTGTCCTCTGTTTGGTGGATAGAGGATATAGAGAGAGAAAGTGGAGATGTGAATTTGATACAAATCCAGTATAGAGAGAGAGAGGATATAGAAAGTGAAATGTGAATTTGAAATGTGAGGGTTTGGAGGAATGTAATAATGGAGCTCATTTTCTAATTTGAAATTTAAATGAAGAGGGCAAAATTGATTTTAGAGTAAATTACAAGTTTTGTCCTTTATGTTTGTCCCAAATTTCAGGCGCTGTCCTTTACCTTTAAAATTGATGAGTTTTGTCCTTAATGTTTCCAACTCGTGCACGTTATGTCCTTTAGGGCAAACCCAGTTAATTTTTTTTTTGTTAAATCTGGTCACCCAGGGGTATTTTAGTCTTTTTACACTGTTTACTTAGTATTATTAAAAAATAAAACAAAATAATTTACTCTTTTTTAAGTTTAAATGGGTAAATCACCTAAAATCGATCCATCAATTAGAAGTTAGGACGGCTGATTCTTCTCTTCCAGTGCTGAAACCAATTGATCCATCATCAAAGTCGATTCCAAACCTTCATATTCCCCATTTACGATAAGTTCTTCTCTTCCAGTCTGATTTAACACATCAGTTCCAGTTCTCCAGTCGATTAGGGCAGAATTAGAGCGATTTACCTGCCGCCACCTCCCACCACCCACCACCTCCATCAACACACCACCACCACCACCACCACCACAACCACCTTCAGCCACCGCCACCACAACTACTTTCTCTCTACCACACTACCACCACCGTCTCCACCATCACCACCCCCACTGAAACCCTAACCCCAAGAACCTACAAACCACCCAAATCAGCAACCACCACCATAAACTCACCACCCCATCCACAACCGCTGATAGATCAAAGAAATTTGGGCAGAATTAGAGCGATTTACCGTTGAATTGAGGACCTTCGGTATGTGATGTCGCCGGAGAAGACGGAGGACCTTCGGTATGTGATGTCGCCGGAGAAGACGGAGCGATTTACCCTGTACCTAACCCACCACCACCGCCGTGCCTTCACCACCGCACCTAACCCACCACCACCGCCGTGCCTTCACCATCTCAACCACCTGCATCTGTTGTTTGAGAGAGAGAGAAGAGATGAAATAGGGTTTTAGATTAGAGATTAGAGAGATAGAGTTTGTTTATATAATGTTTTGTTTTTAAGTTGTACAAAATGGCCCTTTAATAAAAGTTAGAGTAAAATGCACGGATAGTCCCTGTGGTTTGGTAAAATTTCACCCTTAGTCCCCAACTTTTGGAAATTACACCCGTGCTCCCTGTGGTTTGACAGTTTGTTACTCGGATAGTCCCTGAAGTGGATGGGGTTAGTTTTCTCCGTTAAGTCCATGTGAAATTACAAAATTACCCTTGCTTTTATTATATTCATCAACATTATCATCATTCAACAGTTGACTCATTCATCAGTTCACTCATCTTAGCAAGAACACATTAATCATTCATCCAAAAATCCAATTCTAAGAACACATCTTCAAAATTCACCAACACTCCATAACACAAATCGAGTCCCAATCTAGTACACAAATTCAAAAGGTGGGCACAAATCCATCTATACACCATCATCTATCATCATCGCACAAAGCCAGCTGCCTATACAAATCCATCGCACAAATCCATTTGTACAAATCCATACAAATTCCAGATCTATTTATGATCATGTGTTGCTTTAGGCCACTCCGGTACAAACTCCAGATCTGTGTTGTTTGATTCATGCCCACCACAGTCGCACCATGTAACGAAGACGACGACGTTACGACTTATTGGTTTGATAGAGATCGGTTGGCCAACTGATCTAAAGCATTTGACTCGTGTTACATTTAATTGGTTTATGGGTTTTTAGGGCTTCTGGTTGAATTTGAAGATGAAGTTTCGTCACAGTTGAATTTGAAGTCGGTGGAGGGTGGAGGCGGCTGTAGAGGGTGACGGTGAAGGTTGGCGGTGTAGAGAAGATGACAGGGGTGGGAGAAGATTAGGTTTTTATAATTAGTTAATAGGTGCCCACTTGAGATCATAAGGGTAGTTTTTTTGTTTTTTTTAAAGAGAGGGGTAAATAAGTAATTTCATATGGAGTTAACGGAGAAAACTAACGGACATCCACTCCAGGGACCATCCGAGTAACAAACTGTCAAATCACAGGGAGCACTGGTGTAATTTCCAAAAGTTGGGGACTAAGGGTGAAATTTTACCAAACCACAGGGACTATCCGTGCATTTTACTCTAAAAGTTATTTACAAACTAGCCCCTGGAAAGGTCAAATGACAAGAATGCCCTCATGTGCCTTGCACATGATCAGATTTAACAAAAAAAATTAACTGGGTTTGCCCTAAAGGACATAACGTGCACGATTTGGAAACATTAAGGACAAAACTCATTAATTTTAAAGGTAAAGGACAGCGCCTGAAATTTAGGACAAATATAAAGGACAAAACTTGTAATTTACTCTTGATTTTAAGATTTATATATTAAGATTTTAATTGTTATTTATGACATCAGCATATCCTACGTGGCATGCCTAGATAGTTGACAAGTATGCAAACTTACATCAGCTCCACTTCTCTTTTAATATATAGTAATATAGATATAGATAATAATAATAATAATAATAATAATAATAATAATAATAATAATAATAATTAATAATTAATTATAGTATAATTGGTTAAAAACTATTTTGTCCGCTTTTGAAATTTGGATGGTCAACATGCAATACGAAATTTTTTGTTTTTTTTGAAGGGTGACTTTCTATGTACTGGACCGTTGGTCACCGGGTTCTTGTCTAGGACAATCCCCCGTCAGCCCCGCTCTTACGGACGCGATGTTCGATCGGGCCCCGGCCGTCGCGTAAGCTGACCGGTGCCCGGAAACCATACTGCCCCCACACGAGAGACTCAGCTGGGTAAAACCGGGTTACCCTCAGGATCGCACCATGCCTTGGTAGGAACGATCCATCATTGGGACGTCCCCCCTAAAGCCACAAGTGGGAGTCGAACCGGTGACCTCCCAAAGGAGGAGCCGGCCAACCTAACCACATTGGGAATAACCACTGCCCCCCCCACGAAATTTTTTTTGTTGATCAAAAAGAAAAAAAAATTAATATTTTTCTTTAAATACTGTATTTGCCCGAATTACTTGCCGTTTATCCCAAGGAATATTGACTTGTTATACTTGTTTTCTTTAATATATATATATTTGATCTAATACTTTTGTCGTATTTAGTCACATAATGGGTGCTATTTACTTGATGCCCAAGCATTCACCAGATGAGCTAATCGAGTTGGGCAACGTACGTGTAATATTTTATTCGTGCTTTTTAGTGGAGTGTTTAACAAGTACACATTAAATATATAAGATAAAAAACCAGAAGTTCAACCAACATGTATAAGCTTTTATTAATATGCGAAAATCAAATTAATTATTGAGAAAAATGCTCGGATAGTCCTTGTGGTTTACCCATTTTTCACCTTTAGTCCTTAACTTTCTAAAATTACACCTATAGTCCCAAAGTTTTTGAATTTCGTTCCCGGATAATCCCTGGCGTGGATGAATGTTAGTTTTTTGTGTTAGGTGCGTGTTAAATGACAAAAATACCCTTACTGCTAAATTAATAACTAAAAAGTTAAAAGAAATATAATTAACATTTTACAATTTATATGGGACCCACCATAGACCCTACCCACTTCATCTTCCCCACTCCACACCACCATCACCACCACCACTACCATCTCCACCTTCAACCACCACCACCATCTACCCCCCACCCCCACTTCGCCGGTTTGTATTTCTTCTGGCTTTGGCGAAGGGGCGTTAGATTAGATTCCTGCTTCTGGAACTTTAACAAATGCTCTGCTGGCTATATCCTAGAACTTCAATGTCACGTGAAGGAACTTGAGGGAATATCAAACTTAAAGACAAACAATATGCAATCAGCCACGAAACATAAATCATAAAATCAATTTCACAAACAAAAATATTAGCATTTATGAAACAATCATTCAAATTAACAGCTAATAAACAGCTCTGTGGTGCATAACCTTACATGAAATCTCGGGAATAGAACAATCTAATATACGAATAGGGTGATGTGATTCTTTTCTAGGGTTACTGACAAAATGAAACATAATATAAGATAGATAGGGTTTATCACCGTAGAGATCAACAAGAAGCAGATGCGAGTAGATTGTTCGTCGAATCCGGAGCTAAGCTTATCAACCTTGCTTTCTCCATCTCTAGATTGTCCCCTATCTCAATTGTCTCTACACTTATGTTTTGGGTGCTGCTGTAGATGGTGGTGGTGGTTGAAGGTGGAGATGGTGGTGGTGTGGAGTGAGGAAGATGATGTGGGTAGGGTGGGTGGTGGGTCCCCCATTAATTGTAAAATATTAATTACTAGTGATAATACCCGTGAATTTCGCGGTGTTGAGAAATGATATGTTTCTTATTTTTAGAAAAAAAAAATTACGTTTATACTGATTCTTAAGAAACTATGCACATGGATTTATTATGGAAATCTGAAGTTGAAGATTAAAATACAACGAAGCATCGTACTATATATCTAACAAAACCGAAAAGATAAGTAAATGAAGGAAATACGTTTTCCTGGTCTGAAAATATAAATGGAAAGCCTATTACTCTAATACTTCTACTTGCTAGAGCTTCGTAACCAATAACCTCGAATTCGTTTTTGACCAATTGAAAAAACAGTTATCACCTAACGAAATATGTTCGGCTTCAATTATATCATGCAATCCAACAACAGCGTACCTATAGTAAACAAAATATATATAAAAAAAATTATTAGTAATAAATTGAAAAATAAAGTAAATAAAAGTAATCGATAAGATGAGTAATCGATTGACAAACCTTGTTTGACCATGAATGATTTTCAACAAATTTAAGAGTAACAGCTGAATTACTTTACCTGCTTTGCGAAAATCAAATATAAATATATTAATATTAATATTATATCATTATTTACAACGTAAATCAAATATAAATATAAATATATTTATAGTATTATATCATTATCCACCACAAGACCATTTTCATCGCCACAATTGAAAATATTTCAAATTCCATTAACCTAGGTTCAGTTTTTTGACCATAAAAATGCAGTTTTTTTGTCCAAAAAATGCATAAATTTGAAACAAACGATGTTGCTTTTTAACCCTTAAAAAGTGCAGTTTTTTGACCATGAATTTTGGTTAAAATTCTGCAGTAGACAATCATTTATCATACATAAAAAGCTAGCTAACTACGAAAGACATCATGCTGGTGGTAAGTTAAAAATACAGTATGTCGCCAATTTCTCATAATGCACAACATAAAGCACAATTTATTAGCTTGAAGTTATACATATAAGTACAATTTATGAGAACTAATGACATTATCAAGGAAAGATGTACCCATGAAGCATCAACCCCAATTCGTCATCAAGAGTATTGGACCCACCAACGGATCTATCTACCAAAATCGAAAGCTTACCTTTTTCATCTTTTAGGTAAATTCCAAGATTGATCTGACAAATAATTAGAAATGTATTATGGGCCAAATGAGAATGGCAGGTTGTTTGGTTTGCATTGCTTCAATAAGGGGCTGTTTGGTTGGCTCTGAATGAAACCATTCAGAGGTTCACCTCTGATTCGGTCAGAGGTGAAGGTGTTTGGTTGTGCCTCTTAATGGCAAACCTCTTAATGATTCAGTGCTGAATCATTCAGATATGGAAACATGCTGAATGAAAAATAAGACCTCTGTACCCTTTCACTCCGTAACTCCCTCCCTCCTCCATCCTTTTGCGATGCCACCATAGCCAACGTCCACCATCAACGCCGCTGAATGTGACCTGAAACAGGAACAGACCCGAACTCGAGCCGAAAACAGAAACAGCCCCGCCTGCGTTGCTGGAAAACGTTCGACCTAGAACCGGCACGAACCACCGTCGCCGCCTTACTTCTCTCTCTCGTCGCCGTGTCTGCGGTTTCTCATCGGAAAGCAGTCCAGTCGGTAACCACCGCCGCCTTAGGCGGCGCTGCTACTCGTGTCACCCGACGGAGAGACAGAGGGGAGACCGAGGGGGGGGGGTGTTGTGTGGTGTGTGTGTTCGTTCACCGTCGTTGGAGTGCCCCGGGGAGCCGGCTCCGGTGATCGACGAAGGAAGAGACAGGGAAAGAGAGGGGGTGACGAGGTGATGGTGTACCAGATAAGAAAGGGAGGAAGGTGAGGGGTTGTTTTGGGGGCTAGGGTTTCAATTGTGAGAATGAGATGGGTTTTTAATTATGTTTATAAAATGATTTTTTTTTAATTATAAGGGGTAAAAATGTCATTTTACACAGTCATTCAGATGTGCAACCAAACAGCATTTTACTGGTTCAGCACTTACTGGTTCAGAACCTCTTACCCATTCAGACCTCTTATTCATTCAGCACTTATTGATTCAGATGTTGCCAAACAGCCCCTAAGTAAAAATGTTAATGGGCCAGTTATAAAAAATGTATAAAGTAAGTGCTAATACCCGCGAACTTCGCGGGTTTGACAAAATAATATGTTTTTGAGGTATTGACAAAAAACATTATATGTTTGTGATGATCACAAGGAAATTCTCTGAAAGAAATTATTATGGAACTCTTAGGTTTATAAAGTAAATAAAACAACCAACGTACTATTGATATAAATAAAACGAAAAGATAAAAAAATGATGAAATTGCGTTTCTGTGGTATAAACATATGAAAGGAAACATATTTAACAAACTAACAAATTTAGTAAAAACTTAAATAATACTAATCACTAACCTTATTATTAATCATTTCAAAATTCCAAGCAGCAGCAGCTAAAATGAACTTGTTTGTTTATTTGATGCTTATGAAAATTGGTTTCAGTTTACATCATCAGATGCAGCAAACTCTCATCGTTGCCGGCCATTAGTTTGAAGAGAATACGCAACTGATGGTTCCACCGTCTTTATTAGCTGGAAATGTCAAAAACCACTACACTCATGCTCTCAAGCCTCTGCTTCAGGCTTGTAATGAAGAACTCGACTAATCATTTCCTGACGATTCAATCTCTTTGTCGTTTGTTCTAAGAGAATTTTGCCTTCTAGCCTTAGACATTTCTCCCATCGTAATATTTTTCATACATGTAAAAAGATATAAAAAATGAGGACTGTATCTTAGTATATCAATACCTCCAATAATATATACACATTTCAATTTAAAATAAATCAAGTTATTTTGAAAACTACAAAATATTAAACATTGTGTATTTTTCTTTGATATGTTATAGAGAAAAAAAAACATAGATACCAATAGCATGAGTAGACTTACGTAGCAAAAAAAAAAAAAAAAACCAATGATTCTTTCTTTAGCTTCTCCTCCTCTCTTCATTACCAGCAGCCAAACTGCTGAATCCCTTCAAACAATAATAGTCCATAATGAACCTTAGTTTCTCTTCTCTGCCTATATTTTTCTAGCAGAAAAATAAATAAATAAATGATTACACATTTACCCATGAACATGGGCGAAGGATAGTGGGGACGGGAGGGGGCGACCGACCCCCCGAACTTTTCGATCAATAGTGGAGAGTATGTAGTTTTCTTATAGAAATTTTTGGGTTACGTTTTCGACCCCCCGTTTTATAATTTTTTTTGGGTATATACGTTTTCGACTCCCCGTTCGGAAATCTCAAGCTTCGCCACTGCCCATCAACTCATCAGACACGTGACAACTCCTAAAAGTTCACTCCAAACACTACTAGAAAACTAGGCAATTCCGACCAAATTTTGCGACTAACATAAGACGGTCGCAAAATTAGCGACCGATTTGTGACTAAAACCAAAACAATCGCAAAATTAATGACCAATCCAGATTCGATCGCAAAACGGTCGCAAATTTTGTGACCGTATTTTTGTGGTCGGAAAACAATCGCAAATACTAGAAAAATAAAAAATAGCAAAAGTTACGACCGTTTAAAGCAATCGCAAATAAAAAAAAACAAAAAAACAAAAGTTGCGACCGTATAAAACGGTCACAAATACGAGAAATATGTAAAAAAACAAAAGTTGCGACCGTTTAAAGCGGTTGCGGATACAATAAAAAATAGAAAAAGAAAAATTTTACATTTATGGTAAGTGAGCATGGTGAAGTTGACATACAAAAGGAGGCAATTGCCACCAAAATTTGCTACTGAAAAAAACAATAGCAAATCAAGCAACAATTTCCCACTAAAACCTATATGAACTTACCGGTTATCTCATATGTAATTCTTTTTCCCCTAAAACACTGTGACCACACCTACCGATGAAACCCTAAGGATCTTCTTCCTAACAAATTCGGAGTTCAATGTGAATTTGTTTCAACGCAGATCTAAGATATGATTCTGAGAAAACCTAGGGATCTTCTTCACATCATTACGGAATAGCGATTGAAGGTATTCCGAAGGAATCTACAGTAACCGGTGGTTCTGGTGAATGCTCTGTCATCGGAATCCTCAAACTGTCAAGCGAATTGAATGTATTCCTCTCCCAATCGATGAAATGGAAGCTCACTCGCGGAAAATGGAGGTTAGTTACTCGATTGAAGACCTAGATTGCTGATTTTGTAGTCGAATTCATTGACTTCGTGTTTGAATTTGTTGATTATTTGATTTTAGACATAGATTGATGGATTTTGTGCTTGAATTTGTTGATTTCGTGTTTGAATTTGTTGATTATTTGATTTTAGACACAGATTGATGGATTTTGTGCTTGAATTTGTTGATTTTGTGTTTGAAGTTGTTGATTATTTGACTGTAGACGTTGATTGATGGATTCTGTGCTAAGTTTGTTGATTTTGTGTTTGACATTGTTAATTATTTGAATGTTGACCTAGGTTTTTGGATTTTGTATCGTCTATAGATGAGGAGAGTGTGAAATCGGCTTCTGAGAAGGCTTTTAAAGTGTTACCGGGCGTTTTGGAGATGACGGTGCTGAAAGGTGATGGTCCGGCAACTGCATCAGCTGTTTTGGCTGTTTATGCACCGGATGTTGCTTCTTTTATGTTTGATGAGGTAACATTCTAGTTTTAGTTTGCACTTTCATGCTTACTTTTAAAAGTTGAGAAGCGCAAAAGTGCACCGCATCTTGTACGCGAGGCGATTATATAGTTTTTTTTTTTATAAATTTTCTCATAGATTTTTAGCATCCTTGCCTGAAATTTTGGTATAAATAAGCTTTATATGTGATTTAATATATAAATTACCCACATGTGCAACCTACACAAATGCGATGGGACCTGAAATTTAGGTATAACCGTATAAGTAAGCCTTTTGTGCCTCAACTGTCGCTTTTTTTGTACATTGGTAGCTAACCTACACAAATGTGATGGGACCTGCGCCTGAGGTTGCATTGCGCCTAGGTGCACCTCATGTGTGCTTTTGCTAAAAAAACAAATAGAGTATCATTCTTTTTAGCTGAAAAACTTCTCTGCACATTTGTTTTTAAGTTTGGTTAATGTGCAACAGGCTATGCTCTACTTCATTGACAGAGATGAACTTAATGAAGATGAGTTGGCGGCTTCTAGTGCGTCCACTGAATCGTATTTGGCGGATACATTATTAGCCAAGTTGTTAGCTGCTGCTGATGGGTATGATCTGTTCAGCTCAAGCGAATATGTGAGGCTAGTATCTGCAAGGATGTATTTGTAAATTCTGTTGGCCGTATTCTAGCACTTGCGGATACTTATCATGCTATAGAACTCAAATATTGCCTTAGATTTGCTTCAGAAAACCTTGCAGGTATGCTTTCTTTATAATATCACCTGTTGACATAAGAGAAGAGTTATGATTTAGCAACGAACATCATTGTAACTATATTGCAGCTGTAGGCTGTAGCAATAGTTGATGCCACGTGACCTGCCACATCAGATGGGATATATGCACAAATGCTTATGGTCTATTTGCTAACTTTTCGCTGAAATAAGCACTACACATTTTAACAAGTATTTAGTGTTAATTCAGAAGTCCTAAGAAGCCATAAGCACAAGCTGAAAGTATGCTATCCTAAACACCGCCTAATTCTTCCTTCTCATTTTTGTTCTTCTTTTGTCGATCTCTAAACAAGCCATTGAGTTGGTAGCACAAATCGTTATCTTTCAATCTCGAAATACTGGTGTATCTTTATAATTTCCAATTAACCGACTATAATAGGTATTAAGTACTTACTCCAAATTTTTGATCATAGGGATTCGGTGGGCTACAAGGACCACTAGTTGATCACGGGTGTACAGTAGCAAGTATCCGGTGTACCTTGCTTACAAAGAAATTGTTACGTTTGAATCTGCCTGTTGCTAGCGACCCTAATGTATGCTATACATCTTGAAAGAAGTTCAAGACTCTTACATTATGCTTATGTTGTATTAAACCAAACTGGTAATGATTTATTTGATTTTTTTTCTTCGATGTCAGTTCAACTTTGTTGGCAAGCTTTTAGGTCCAAGCGGCAATACTTTGAAGCGAATTGAAGCTCTTACTGGATATTATTGAAAAATAGGCTATTTGACCTTAGAAGTCAAACTGATTTTTTCTCTTTATTCTATAATTGTATAAGCAGCTAATAAGTTTCATAAATTGTATAAATTGTGATAATGCTAGCCATTAATATTTCAACTTGTATTGGTTTTTATTAGATCGAAAGATTGACCGTGATTATCCAAGATATAGTGAAAGAAAATGAAGAATAAAAAGAATGGTTGAACGATATTATTGCGGGATTGGTGGTGGAAAAAGAGAAAGATAAGGCGGAGAAAAAGGCTATGAATGAGAGGATGGCAAACATTGAAGCGATGCTAAAAGCTAGGTTTCAAAATGTATAAACACTTTGTTTTGAATATGTATTTTGTTATGATAACTTTGGTTATTGATGTTTCAAGTGGGATGTTTTATATAATTTTGAAAATTTGATAATATGTGAAATTTAAAATTGAAATTATATGCAGGTTAAAATAGAAAATGGATAAAAATAATTTTTAAAAAATAAATAGAAATTGCGACCGCAAAAATGGTCGCAATTTTTCAAAAGACAGGCGGTCGGAAAACGGTCGCAGTTTGTAAAAGACAGGCGGTCGGAAAACGATCGCAGTTTGTAAAAGGCATGCGGTCGAAATACGGTCGCATCAAGACCGTCGCAACCGAAGTCCCACAAAATCAGGAACAGTCGCAATATTTGTGACCATTATTAAAGTCGCAAAACCCGGGTCGCAAAAGATAGTAGCGGTCGCGACTTAGTCGGAATAGAGCAATTGCGACGGGTGTTTTTCCGATTGTAGTTCTGGTTGGAAAACGGTCGCAACAGGGCAATTACGACCGGTTTGCGACCAAAATTGCAGTCGGAAAAACCTAGTTTTCTAGTAGTGAAACCATTTATAGTATATACACCAACCACATTATATTCATTAGAAGAAGCAAAGTTAATGTGTATATATATTCATAATTTTCTTCTTTTATCCTTTACTTTTAAAGATTTGTATAAACAAAACTTAAAAAATCCTATAACTCATTAGTTGCTATGTTTACACACTGTAATTTACTGTCCTATAACTAAAAAACAATAAAGCCCTCATATAAATTTTCATTCATGTTTTCACAGGGCAGAAAAATAATACGTTGTGAAATAATAGACAACAAAAATATTAACAGTTTCTCATCAACACACCCAACTTCTTTATAACCAAATATATCATCCAATACAAAACATTTAAAATTAAAAAAAAAAAAACACAATGAAAGATAAACGATCAAAAATAAGTTCATCTTGTGTGAAATACAGAGGGCGGAATAAATAATTCATCATCAACTTAAAAAACATAGTTGATGAAATTTTAAACTTTAAATATTACTTTTTATGAATTTAAAAGTATTATTTGTGATCTTTTCATGACTACTTGAGATTAAAAGTTTAAACTCATGCATTCTTTAAGTATTTAAATGAATAATGTAACCTATATGGTATTGGGGAATGGAGATATCAAAACTCCGAAATATATGCGACAATTTAAAATTTTGAAAAATTACGTTATCTACCAAATAGGAGCAATACTTTAAAATGTTACTAATGTTGGTAACAATTATCGCGGTATCTAATATAGTGAATAAGGAGGGTTGTTCAAAAAGCTTGCGGCTCGGTTCGTAGCTCGCTCGAAAAAAAATTCAAAAAATCTAGCTAAAAAAAACTCGATTTAAAACGACGTGAGCCGGGCTGGCTCATTTTGTAAGCAAGCCAAGCTCGGCTCAACTCATGTGCAAAGTTATATCCTACACTGACCAGGCGTTCTTTTTACCTTTGAATACCTGATTCAGAGACAATTTTCATCAGCCCCATCCACCAAAAGATGCATTAGATTATATGAAAAAAAAACAAAAGAGTTGATTAATGATAAATGAGCACACATAACTTACCAGGATGAGTAGTTTCAACATGCACTTTTGCCTTGAAAATTAAAAGGTTCAATAACTCAAGTTTTTGTTACTACCTGAGAACTACTAACTTGTAGGACTATATCTTCAACCCGCCTAAGACTATCTCCGCAACAGATTTCGCCTTTTCAAATTTCATAATGAAAGAATCTTCCATTATAGCCTGCAAAGGATTTACATCAAAATGAGCATATACCCTACAAAAGCCCAAAACATTGTACATTTAGGTATCATAACAGGATTGAAATTACCAGCTAAACTTCTGCATAACGCTGAAGTAGAGTACGTGACATTTCTAATTAAGGCTCCAAAACTTGAGTAAGTTGCACTTTTATGTGCTTAGTTTCGGACTTCTTTGATAATCGGCTTTTGTTAGGCAATAACAGTTTCTATGATTCGTCATCTTCTACCTCCCCACTTTTTATCTTGATTCTCATTCTCTATAAGCTTTGGTTCCACCACATATTCATCCATTTACACATAAAAAAATACCAAAGCAATGAGTCAACCTCACCAAAATTGACTGGAAAAAAAAGTCAAAGTCATTAGAAATCTCTTCAAGCCACTTTTTATCTTGATTCTCAATCTCTATAGTATGGTTATAGTATAGTATAATTATATTGATCATGAAAGTATGCTGACCAACACAGTGAATAAAAACAGATCGCTGGTTCAATAAGATAGTTGATCGTATTGAGACCATCTTTCACAACAATAGGCTTCTTTGCTTCAACAGTTTTTTTCATTCAGACTTGGCCTGAGCTTTTTTCAAATGGTGTTACTTTTTAGCGGCCTTATCCTCATGCCTGTACTCAAGCAACATTTTGAACCTGGTGAATAACAATTGAATGTGAAAATGATGATATAGCATGAAAGTAACATTAGAACCTAATATGATCAGCAATACATTTACAGTAATATATCATCAATAGCAAAACAACACATTTGAACCTGAATCAAGTATATATAACATTTAAAAAGAAACATAAAATCTGAAAAAAAGGGGAAAACATATCTATCCAGTTTTAGGGTTTTCGGCCATTCATTCTTCAATTGTTTTTAGGGTGCGATTCTGAAATAGGATAACCATTGTTACTTACAATAAAAGTAAGTATGATCAAGGAATCAAAGAAAAATCACAAATCAAAAACCCTAAAATCAAAATAGTTATATTAAACAAAAATCTTAACAAAATAAACAATGACTGTTACTTAATCTTAGAACCGTACCTGTGATTTGAACAAATCGAAGCGAAAGATGTTGCGAAATTGAAGAGGATGAGTTTCATAGCAGGTGGAGCATGAGTATCAAGAAGATGAGATTCGTAACACTTCGATTTCATGATAACCTTAACATTCAAAGATAAAATCGTACCAATTTAATAATCGGATATGGTGAAACCATAAAAAAACTAAAACAACTTTAAAGAAGCGAATCATATTAATGATACCCGTTTTCCATGATCAACAAAACTGAAGCAATGGGACGCCTAGAATATCGGTCCAATCATTTAATGAATACCACTTAAACCTGTGACACAGCACCAAAATCAAGCATAAATCATCGCAAAATAGAAGCAAAAGCATAAAAATAAAACCAAACTAACACGAATTGATTAATAAGGATAACCTGAACGTCATCATAGCTCCATCGGTTGAACAAAAAATGAATCGTTGCCAGCTTTTCCGTCATCCACAAAAAAAAAAAAACAAATTGCACACTTGATAGTTCATAAACCCTAGGTCATAATTCACTATACCAGTCCAATTAATCCAACCGTTTTGATCTAAAAAACGAACAAATTGCATACTTCATAAACCCTAGGTCATAAATCAATCTACCGATTCAGTCATTCTAACCAATTTGATACAAAAAAATTACGTCATCAGATCATTGTTGAAGATTAGATGAAATCGAATAGTGAAAACGTACCTTTGGAATCGCCAATGTAGAATACGACAAAGATTTAGAGATTTAAGGTTCTTGATTAGAAGAAGCTTCAATCAAAGAAAGTTAGGTTTAGAGCATTAAAGATTCAGAAAAAAAACTTACATGTTGCTTACAATCGCAATTGGGGATGAAGATACATAGGGTTGCTTCACAGGGAGGAGGCTAGGGTTTTTTCATGGAGGCAGAATGTGAATTAGGGAGGCGGAAGCGTGATTGAAGATAGTTGAGAGCCGATTTAGAGATGGAGAACAAAAACTTATGATGGAAGAATAAAACCCTAGGAGGCGGAGATGTATGAATGAAGATTAGAGAAGTCGGGTAATAAGTATTATATACGGAAGGAAGAATTATGACCCGAATCACGTATTTGGATCCCGAGTCGGGTTTCACATCAGGGAAATAAGAGGAATAGAAAATGGCGGGAAAATGTGTTTTAGAGGCTCTAGATGGGGGACATGTGTCCCCTAGGTATGGCTTTTATTAGGTTAAGAAGATATTTCTTTTAATTTTTTAGTTATTAATTTGACATTAAGGGTATTTTTGTCATTTCACACACACCTAACACCAAAAACTAATCTCCATCCATGCCAGGGACTATCCGGGAACGAAATTCAAAAACTTGAGCACTATAGACGTAATTTTAGAAAGTTAGGGACTAAATATGAAAAATGGGTAAACCATAGGGACTATCCGAGCATTTTTCTCTTAATTGTTAGAAGGGTAAATTACACTTTTCGTCCTTTATATTTGTAGCGGTTTGCAATGCGTAGTCTTTAACTTCAATAATTACAGTCACAATCCTTTATTTGTAAAACTCATTAGACCATATGTCATTTAGCACTAACCAGGTTAAAATTTTCAATTAAGTATGGCACGTGCTCTGCACATGAGGGTAATTTTGTAAATTTACTCACTTATTTAAAGCTACCTTTATAACAAAAGAAAAAAAAAACAAGATAATAATATTATGGCTGTAATAATCTCAACTAGACATCATTGGCCATTGTCAGTCACACATTTGAATATTCCCCATGCAAGTCCCACATTTCACATATTTTCCCCCACCGGTCCTCAGTTAAAAAAACTTAACAGAATTAAGTTTTTTTCCGAATTACAAGCTGACGTGTTAGGGCTTTTGATTAGAATGAGGATACGAGTTTATTGATGTAAAACTTACCTCGAAACGGTGCTCCAAATTACTTGATTTTTGTTAATTGGAAGTTTAAACACTCGAATTGAAACACCGCTTTCATAGCTTGGAGCACAATTTCAAGGTAAGTTATATATCATTCGACTCGTATCCTCGTTCTGATCAAAAGCCCTAAAACGTCAGCTTGTAATTTAGAAAAAAAAAACTTAACTCCGTTAACTTTTTTTTAACTAAGGACCGGTGGAGGAAAAATAAGTGAAAGGTGAGACTGGCATTGGGAATATTCAAATGTATGACTGTCAATAGCCAATAAAGTCTAGTTGAGATTATTAGATGTCAATTCCCCTAATATTATCATAATATATAACCAAAATACTCTCTTTCTCTCTCTCACGTTCTTTTTATCTCTCTGTAAACCCACCCACTTTAACCCCACCACCACAACTCTGACCCCATCCAGCTACCACACCGGCGACTATGTTGCAATATATTTCGTGAACAGAGATCAATTGAAACCTTGTCTTTCCATCTTGGATAATTATTGAAGGAATTATGAGATATTATGGAAGTTCGTGTTGAAGTTTTCTTATGTTCTTCTCCGTTCGCCATTGCTGCAATCTGTGTTTATTATTTTTTGTGATTTTGTTAAAGAGGGTTTGAAGGAAGAAATGGGTTACTGGAGCGGGTTGACCCGTTTTGTTTGATTGGTAATTTGGTATCAAATTGTTTACATGGATTAACCCTTCAACTATTTACATTCTGCCACTTTTTTTTCGTATTTTTTAGATACAAATTAAAAAAAAAGAATAAGTCTACTGCGATCATCTAACGAACCCTTATTTTCACGTCGAAACCCTTTCAATCCATGTTTTCTCAGCCAAATAAACCCCCATTGTCGATAAAAAGGATTGCAGGTCTGGGATCTTTGCGATTGAACTGAACTGTGAAACGATTTGGTATAAAATGTAAATTGGATCAGAGATTAAGTTGTTGTTGCGAGATAGTAGTTGCAGATAAAGGGAGAGAGAGAGAGTTAGGGAAGGGGCACTCCTCTAAAGAGGGAGCGACCTCTCTTACACACACCCAATCAGCACGCGCCACGTCAACTCCCCCTTAACTCCCTCCACATCCTCAATTTGATGGCGGCACTCCTCTCTTGGGGGACCTGTTTTTTTATTTTTTTAATTAAGTTGAAAAAATCAAAAAAAAAAAAAAAAGGAAAATACTTGATTGGTTGAATCAATGGTGGGCCACCCTCTCCCTCTCTCCCTTCATGCGGTGAACACCCACCGCTCCCCACTCCCCGCTTACGCTCACCGAACCCCTCTCCGCAAAGCGCCCCGTTCACCCTTAGATAAAGAGAGGGTATGTTTGAGGGAGAGAGAGAGAGAGAGGGAGATGTGTATGAGAGAGGGGTTTAGTTGTTTAAATATATTTCTAAATAAATGAGTAAAATTACCATCATACCCTCATGTGCAAAGCATATGTCATACTTAACTGAAAATTTTAACCTGATTAGTACAAAAGGACGTATTGTGTAATGAGTTTTACAAATAAATGATTGTGACTGTAATTATTAAAGTTAAAGGCTATTCATTGCAACCCGCTACAAACATAAAGGACGAAAAGTGTAATTTACCCTTATTAGAAATACAAATTATCAATATGTGAAAAACTGAAAATCAAATTAATAATTAGAAATATAAATGATACTTTTTTCTTTTTTTAGATTACCAAACTTTAAATGGAATTCCCATGCGTAATGTAGCAGGATTTCAGTCTATATTAGTTTGGTTTGTTATAGTATCTGTATGATATCGACACTCGGTATAATAACTGACAAAAAAACTTAAAATGTAAAGTTGTGATATTCTAAAAGGATATCCACACATGTTTTACATCAATCTAGAAAACAATAGACATGAATACCAAATTAGTTCCAATAATGCTGATACCGGTCTTGACGATGTTCAGTTAGAATAAGTTCAATTCATTAGGACACAGGTATGATACCAACACTCACTATAGCTTACAAATATCTATACTACTATATTAAAAAAACTGAGTTTTCTACCCTTTTGGTCATTTTACCATACGTATAAGTTTTAAAGCTACATGTACAAACACCTTCAAACCATTTGAGAGGGACTAAAACAACAACTTTTACAAACTTTTAAGACGCTTTAGGGGTAAAATTGGGAAATCCTCATCCTGGGTCCGCAATGCAGTTAATACCTTTAAGTCTTCAACCCCTTCGACTTCACGTAAATCCAACCTAATCGACACCGGCCTTCAATTCTGCAAACCTACAGGGAAATCAAGCGAGTTGGACTTCAATTCCTTCAATAGAGCATTCCTTCAATTCGATTTCGGTTTCAAAGAAGTAATCTCATCACCCCTGGTCTTTTTAATCCCATCATCTGCTTGTTCATATTTTGATTTAAACTCGAACAAAACACATCAATAACCGGAATGTGAAGTCGCCGGCTATGGAGTCTGTGCTCTCCTTCTATTAGCCATTGTGATTGATTCTTTCATCTCTACATTCCCACGCAGGTAACGCTAATTTCAATCGTTTGGGTTTTGCTGGATATAATCACCAGAGGAGATGAGAGGTTTTTGGCATCACAATGAAGCCCCGAGATCGAGTGATCGACTGTCGATGAGCACATGAAACAGGTATGTCTTTTTTCTAATTGTAGTTTTAGGGTTCCAATTAGGGGTGATTATATTGTTCTTTTGCAAAGCCTCAGTGCAAGGATGCATGTACATTTATAGGATGTGTGGAGCAGGATTTGGACAAGGCGTTAGGGATTCTGGAGAGTTGGTTGATGGTTGATGAGTTTCGACGGATTCGTATAACAAGTAACTGATTGATACTTTAAATTGTTTGGGTTCTTGTAATTACATTTATAAGTAACGGGTCAGGAGAGCCCAAAATATAGGTTCAATTTGGTTTGGGTTAGAATGGGTCTGACCGAAATAGGTTAAGCTCCAAATGGGTTGATTTAGAAAAAAAGAAGTACCAAATAACCAAATCATCAAAATATGGTCTGAAATAGTTATAAAATCTATCCAAAATTAGTTTTTTTTAGGTATTTGGTTGATATGCATATTTAATTTTAGCGCCCTTATTATCCTAATCTTAAATTGCAACGGATCACATCATGTTTACTAAAGTCAAAGTAACAAACTTATTTGGTGATTACGGGTGTGTTTTTAGAATCACAACGTCGTTAATGTCAATTATTAGAAGTTATTGCAAGGAAATTTATCTAATCTTTTTGAATAAAAATGTTTTCAGAATAAATATATAGTAATCTTTTTTTTTTGTTTTAATAACTACTGAGTGATGATATGGAAAGGCTTGAGTAGTTGTATAGAATTGAGTGACTTTCTATTCATTTAGCCGGTCGGTTTTTAACTGAACTTCTTGATGTGACCCGCTTAGATAAACACACTACAAATCGACCCACTTATAAATATTGAGTAGAAATTTTTTTACACATATTGGTTGCTTGTAGGATTTGTCTCTTTCAGGTGCTTGCATATCAAGGTGTTTATTACAGCTCTTCGACAATGGCAAGTGCTATCTCAAACTTGGGGCCTGGTAATACATTCTTGATTGCAGTTGCCTTCAGGTAGTGCTCAAGGACCATGACTATATTTTGTAGGCTAACTGTAAGAACCTGCTACCGTAAAACTCACATGACCTCATAAATATCCTCCTAGCCCATGAGATCGGATAAAACGTAGCCTGCGCTAGGCAAGTGTCCTTCAAGGGAGGGGAGGGGTAAAAGGCGGAAAACCAATGGAAGCTGGATTTAAGTTGTCGGACCTCTACTAGAGGGACTCAGATGCTTACCACTACACCACCCCAGAGTTATCAAAAGCGAGCGCTTTTGGCGCCTAGGCGCTTTTTCTGGGCGACTCGCATTAACTGCGCTTATGGTTCCTAGGTAATGATAGCTCAGACATTTCATCCCATGCGTATTTATTGTTTCATGTTTTTTATTTTTTTTAATTGGTAATTTCCACTTTTTTTGCAGTATTTATAGGGCTGTAAGTTTAAGTTCATTATCACCAAAGATTATCCAGTTCTTAATATCAGGATTGTTCAGTTCATGTTATCAATATTCAGGTTTGTAATATTCCAGTTTATCTCAGTTTCTTATCTTACGATTATGTATTTCTTACTAACGAGATATATGAATGTTGTTGTAACAAAATATAGAAAATGGCTGATGCTGGACCCTCAGAATACAGGAAGACTTTTATTTTTGAGTACTTTATTCCCTTAATGAACTTTTATTTTTATATTTAAGTGCGCTTTTTTTCTCGGGCCCACGCTTTTTTGCGCCTGTCGCCTAGGTCCTAATCGGTGCCTATGCGCCTAGAGTGCACTTCACGCCTTTGATAACTATGCCACCCCCTTGATTGTGCTACCTAGGAAATTCCAATTTCATTGACGTGTTTAATTCCTTCTAAACACATTAAGCAAACCAAATGCCCGTTAAAGGTTTCGAAGTGTTGTATATGTGTTTTAGGATAGTTCTCAACCTTTTCAAGACCAAATAACCGATCAGTATTTAACTATTGAAAAAGAGTTATCCATTTTGCTGGTATTTTTGGATTTAATCCACAAGGGATTGTTTGACAGTTAAGCATGCCAAGCAAATTGAATCATAATCGATCAAAAATTCGCTCTAAAACCACAATTTAGTGGACATCCATGTTAGGGACGAAAAATGTGACAGTTTAGTTAGTAAACAGTATAAACTAAAACCACAATTTTTTGAACATTAGAATGAAAGATGAAGCTTAACATATAATTTAGGGACTCTTAATATTTTATTTTGGTTCAGATCAAAGGTCATCCAAACACGAGTATATTAATTGCTAACTACATGATATACAAATTAGTGATATGATTTACAGTTGAGAATCCCAGCTAAAAGCAATTGGACTACTCACAATGTATTTCCCACCGGACCATGCTAGACGACCAAAGCTAGCACTTCCCGCAGGCATAGAAGTAGCAGTGAATGTCACAGTATACATCTTCTTTTCGTTTTTCTTGATGAAAGTGAGCTCTTCTGGTTCAACTTTCATCTTTACAGCATGCATCTTTGATGATGTCGAAACCTTGTAAGTTGTTGGAGTGCCTACGTTAGTTAGAGTCCTCATGTACTTCACAACAGTTTGTCCTAAACATGTTGACAAAGGAACTGCAAAAGATGGGTAGTTAAGATCTTCTGCCCTGTATTTCTTTGCTTTGACACATTCGAAGGTTTTATCATAAAACATCCTAATATCAGTAGAACTGTAATTCAAAGCACAAAGGAAGCTCAGGTAGTCGTCCGTAGAGGCATTATAAACAAGACCGGGATTAAGGGCAGAAACTGGGTCAACATGTCTTGCACCTAGATCAAAGGGCGTTGCTGGCTTTCCAGTTTCAATATCTAGCACTATTAAGTACTATTTCACACATGTTGCAGTTTTTCTTACTTTCCAGCCTTGTAAATGAGTCATGAGCAAGCAAATTTATGCATGCATAATACATATATCATAAAAACTGTATACTTCTTAAAAGTTAAGGACAAAGGCATTTGATCACAGTTGTCTGGACTATGTTGCTGTATTCATTAAATTATTGTTACATTATTATGGCTATAATTAGTTTATAGTTTAATGCTTTTGATCGCATCATGTGGGTGCTTATAGTTAAGTCTAACAAGATAGATATAGATGATCAACTTATGAGAAGCTGTATTTATTTCCTTAGAGAAATTCAATCGGAGTATGTGCAATAGGTATTTATTCTTGGACCAAGTATTTGTTGACTGAATGGTGCTACCGAAACTATTGGTTTAATTGATTATGATTGTGGTAAAGGAGAATTTGGTGCTAGAACTTGGTATCTAGCACTCGCAGCAACGCGAGGGCATTTTCTTAACAACCTTTTTAGTGGTATTTTTTAAACTATTTTTTTGTGTCGGGGTTTAATTCGATGATATGCACATTCAACTTTTAATACTCACATGTGGGTCTAAAAGTGGGTTCACTGTATGTTTGTCACATGTGGGTTTAATTCGATGATATTCTCAAGTCTAAAAGTTATGTGACACATCTTTTTGTTTGTCACTTTTTCTTGACTTTGGCAGGTGGAAAAAGGTGTATAGTTCAGGCGCACCCGCAGCAACGCGCGGGCGTTCCCACTAGTAACTTAAAAAAACACTCTATTTTGAACTCGAAGTACATTAATAAAATTTGTATTGAAATTTGAGTAAAGCAGCTAAGGAGGTTTTATACATTAAAAAAGACTTTTTGGTTACTTTTCGTTTTAAACTAATTTAATTTGTTTTACCGGTTTGACAATTTAATTTGTTTTACCGGTTTCCCTAATACGATCTCTATTCCACAATCATAGATTAATATGTATTCTATACCAAGTAACATGACCTATAAGCATGGTTGGACTGACCTAAAATTGTTTTTTTCTTAAAACTATTACAATTTATATATACATATATATCAAGTTTCAATGTCATTACAAACATTATACTATTACAGCAACAATGTAACTTTTTGAATAAAATACTTTATAAGGTTTTATACAGTAAAAAAGACTTTGGGCACGTTTCATTATCGGCTAATTTTGTTTGTTTAATGTGTTTGACCAACTATGATAAAACATAATCCAAACTGACTCAATATGACTAAACATAATATTTCTATCTCCATGACAGGCAAAAGAAATGAGAAAGACAATATGTAGTTTTATTCAAGAAGATTTGAAAATGGATAACATTTATGACTATATGTTCGGTCTTTTAACATGATATTCAAAGCTCAATAAATACGAGCCGAGTACTTGCTCAGGGACGATGTCTTGCACTTCAAAAGGATTTGATAAGCCGTCCATGGAGGAATTTACTATAAACAAGCCGATTGTTGTTAGCCTACGTATCATGCAACCTCCTTATGACTTGCAAACTTTTAACTCTATACTAGATACAAAAGTGAGTTCGATTAAACAAGTTCGAAAAGCGGGAAAAAAGAATACTTTGAACAAATTAATCGAGAGTAGTGATTTACGTGGTTTTAGATTAGAATACATGTTGTACTGACATTCTTTTGTAGCATAGAAGGATATGCTATTAATGGTTTTTCTTGAAAAAGTTTTGGTGCTCAACAAAAAATAGGGTTAATGTAATTTTTCTACTAATCTGTTTGCAAACTTTCTTAATTATTAGGATGTTGATGAAGAGGATTTTCGTGATATGGATGATGAAGAGGCAAACAACAATTTTCTTTACTTTTCTTTTGTTTAGAGAGGATTTTTACCATTTTGACTCATCTTATCTGGTCAAGCTAAAGCATACGTAAACGAGGCCAAACCCTCTAATTTATTCTATTTCTATTGCAGGACATTGGCACAAATGACACTGATGAAGTTGAAGATGAGGATTGAGAGAAGTGAATGTGTGCAGGGTTGTTTACCCGATATATTAGTCGGTAGGTTAATATATGGCTGGAGATATTTAGACACCCTCTGCGCCTATTTCCACACTTTTTGTGCCCTAGACGCCTCGTATAGGCCTATACGAGGCGTCTAAGCACTGAATTCAAGGGGGGTCTCAGAGGGTGTCAGGCACAAAGTTTAAGGAACTCTAGACGCCTCGTATAGGTTTGTACGAGGCGTCTAGTCTTGGGTTTTTTTTTTGGCTGGAATGAGAGGTGTTTTGGTGGGTTTTGGTATGGTTTTTTGATAGTTTTTGAAGATGTGTTTTGTGGTTGAAAATTTTTTTGGTTTTAAAAAAAGTTTTGTTTTTTAAAAATCAACTATTTTAAAAATCGGCTCTTGAAATATATTATATCGATTAAATATTATAATGTTTTTAACATTTTACTTTTTTAAATATTATTCTTCCGATTAAAATTTTATCTCGTTCAAATATTGTTTCCGTATTATATTCAGGGGATATATTGTTTCCGTAATATATTCAAAACATATTTTGTTTCCGTATTATCTCAATTTAACACAACAATCATTAAGTAACCGAATAACTGAAAACAAACATAAATATGACATATATAAGATAACTTTTCCGTACTATCTCGAAAAGTCTTCCTTATTTCACCGAACTGTGTCTCAACTATATCATGGACACAACCAACTACACGGTCCAGCGAGCTCCTATCTTCAACGTATCTCTTTAAGTTGGCGTGTTGGCTCTCAACTCTGTTTGTGGTACGATTACCAAAGTTGCGCCTCTTATCAGTCCACGCAAAGACGAACATCTCCTTATAGTCTTTTAGCCAGTTATCGTACACGTATTTGAAGACTCCTAAAACGTAAAAATAATTTAATGAAATTTGTATATGTGAGTCGTATGTTATTATAAAAACTTACTAGAACGTTTGCACTCCACAAGTCGTTGTCGCATGTTGCGCAAGTGGTACTCGTAGATGAGTATGGATGGAGACTCAATCAATGTCCCCCAGAATGACAAAAATTTCTTCCAGTCTTCGTCTGTGAAGGCACCCTTGCAGTGCTTCATAACATTCTGTTGTATGTGCCACCTGCAAAGAAGCCTGGAGGCGTTTGGAAATACTTTAGCACACGCGCCCATAAGGGCTAGGTCTCTATCGGTTAAAATCACACGTGGCTCCATGCATTCATCCAACATTGACTTGACCCTCTCAAGCACCCACACAAAGTTATCACCCCGTTCTTTACTAACAACGGCATGCGCGATAATAAACGATTTGTTGGTAGGCGTCATACCAACAATCTGGATAAAGGGCATATTGTATATGTTTGTCTTGTACGTCGCATCGATCAGCATGACGTGGGGGAATGCACGCCACATGCATCTCGAGTCCCGATGAAGAAAGAAGATCTCTGTTACGATCTCTGTTCCGGGTTCCTCCCGTGTCTCGTAAATAAAGTCGTTGTTTATCAGTTTGTTTTCTAGTGACTGCATGGGAGTCAATCCTTGTCTTTGTTGGGCTCTAATCTTCGCCACAACGTTTTGAACGTCTTTCAGAACATGAAACCTGTCGGGGTCCTGCTTCCTTATCGTTTGAAATATTTTGCGCGACTTCATGTTTTGAGCTGTCAGCTGCTCGATCAGTTTCATTTCGCTTGGAGTAAACCTTCGCACAAACGCGTGGGCCGACAGGTCCTCACAAAGTTCGTGGTTATGTTCAATTTTTCCGTCTTTAATCTCCCAGGTTTCATACGGGTGGTTTCGCACAGCCAGCAGGTAAAATGGGCAACTGGTTTTTTTGCTTCCGGCTTTTCTAAGTGTTGCTGTAGTCTGGTGCTCACCACCACGATCACATTCAAGCCATACCCTCCCGATTCTTCCACCGGTTTTCTTTGATCGACGGGTGACAATAACGAAACCATCCGCGTTTGCTATTTCTTGTATCCGATTCTTTAGTTCATCTAAAGAGTTGAAAACCTGTAACATCGACAATAATAATAAATAATTTTAATAAATAAATAAATAAATAAATAATAATAATAATAATACTAATAATAATAATATTAATAATAATACTAATAATAATACTAATAATAATAAAAATAATTAAATAATACAAAAATAGTAATTAATACCTGCTTTTTTAAGTACGGACTGTCCTGGATGGGAGGTGTCTCACCACCATATCTACCATATCCACCATAACCACCGTCTCCTCCGTATCCACCGTCTCCTCTGTAACCACCGTCTCCTCCGTATCCACCGTCTCCTCCGTATCTACCGTCTCCCCCGTATCCACCGTCTCCTCCGTATCCACCGTCTCCTCCGTATTCACACCCGTATCTATAATCCGGATACCCTTGTTGCGTCGGATAACTTGGTTGACAAGCATGGTATGAGTCATCTACAGGGGCTGTTTCATCAACAGGGGGATGATTGTTCAAATCTAGAAACGGTTTGTTTTGTTCTCCTTGTATACTAGACACAACCTCCTCTTGCTCATTAGAATCGGGAACGCAAGACTCCTCCAAAATAAAGAACCGTATCATCATTAGTAAATAATAAACTAAAACAAAAACTAATTAAAACATTTAAGTACCTGTACTGTTACCGGATCGCTTTCGGGCACCCAGTTCTCGCTATAATACTGCCCGAAGACATAGTTGCCGTCCCAGTATGATGACATTTCAACACTTCGGGATGATAAGAACACAAATGCAAAGTAGAATGAAAGAAGAAGAAGAAGCAGAAAGATGAAGCAGATTTAAATGTTGAATGCTCGGGGGTGGACAAAGCATACACTGTATGTTGCACTTTTTCATAAGTCTTAGACGCCTCGTATAGCTCTAGACCCCTCGTATACCTTTAAGTCACTTGTCAAATGTATAGTAAATAAGTCACTGAAGACGCCTCATATAGGCCTATACGAGGCGTCTTAATGTCTCGTATCCATCCCTCGTACAGACCTAGACTCCCCGTCTGATGTGACTGATTTGACATTGTGCTTTGGTGCAGAGCTGGTCGGAAAAGTAATCCTAAACGCCTCGTATAGGTCTATACGAGGCGTCCTGAAGGGTGTCAAAATAGGCATTAAGGTGTGTAAATATGTACACCCTAATATATTAGTTGTTGTTTCGAAGTTTTCTGCTTGTTTTTAAATATTTCTATTAACTGCATTGTAGTGATAGCCTCGTATTAGTCTATTTATCAATTGAGCCAAATCTTTACAACTTATTAAACAAATTCAGATAAGGATGTGAATTTTACTTTCCACGAGTACTTTATTCTAAGCATTGAAGTGATTAGCATTTCATTAGTTAGACTCAACTTTTATGCACATTAAACTAAGCACGTTTGATGAGAATTGATAGTTTGCAATTATTTGTAGTGTGTATTCCATTGTCTTACGGTTAAGAGAATTATAAGAATTATAGGTATGGTTGGTCTGACCCAAAATGTCTATAACATGCACTGGAAAGACACATAGTTTTTAAACAAGCATGCCAATGTTGCATAATAACTACGCGGGATTTAAAGTAAGCCATATAGCCCTGCACAAAAATATTATGTTGTACAACTCTTAGCAACCCAAGCAGGGTTCACTTGCAATTAATAAAACTCAAAATCCATCATCAATACCACAAACTTATCAAATGTTGAAAGCAATAAAATGAAAATCAGTAAACCGACGTATGTTTTTGAAAACTCCAAAAGACCGTAAATAGAAAACATTTATGGAAATCAAACCTTCAAAGAAAAACACAAACTAATCATGCATGATTGAAATGCAATCCATTAAACTCAAGATCCATCATATACCACAAATTTATCAAATGTTGAAGATCATTAAATGAAAATTAGTAAACCAACACATGTTTTTGAAAACCCCAAAAGATCGTAAACATAATCAAATCTTCAAATAAAAACACAAACTTATCAAGCAAGATTGATATGCAATCCATCAGACTCAAGATCCATCATCAATACCATAAACTAATCAAATGTTCAAGCCTATCAAATGAAAATAAGTAAACCAACATATGTTTTTAAAACCCCCAAAAGATTACAAACAAAAAAATATATATGGAAATCAAACCTTAACACAAAACAATAATAAAAAAAATCAAATATTCACATACATAAAAAATTTAGACAATACAAAGGTTCTAAAACAATAAACTTATCATATAAGCAACCATAATGTATAAAAACGTTAGAACCATCAAAATAACAAAGAAAGAAACGTTAAAAACATATTGAAAATCAGCAGAAATCTACGATGACTAACGACACGCGTATAATAATGACTATAGCATTAAAAAACAAAGACATGCAACAAACCGCATATCTAAAGGCAAACGTTGGAAACCTTTGACGCACTATAGCAAAATAGGGATAACCTGGTGGTAAAGTGGTGTATTCCTCATCCTAGTGGTTGTGGGTTCAAATCCTTCAAACGCGGGTGTGATGATTTTAGTCTTTAAGAAAAGGCTTACTAACACAACGATCACACGTACCTTAAAAGATATCGACATTGAACTAACCCAAAATCAAATGAAATAAGACGGAAAATTTCGTCGGAGACAATAACACGAGGAATAGACAAATTGAAGCGTCTAAAGCACAAAAGCTTGCCAGTGGAGATATAAAGGCGCAAGAAGAGTTTGCGTGCAAGTGTCCAACATAAGCCACATGTATATGTCAAAAAGTGTAAAAAACAAAAAAATAAAGACCAAACCTGCCAATCACTCAAGTACTAAACATAAAGAGGCAAAGATAACAAAAGGTAAACTTGAAAGGCCAAAGTCGGGAGGGGAATTCACCACCGACTTTGATTTCTAATATACAGGATAATATAAATGTTTTTGTATCATTAATAAAAAGAAAAAAATGTTTTAAAGAGGCCTAATTAACCCCTAAACTATACCAAAACATGACATATGTTATTAATCTTTAGAAGAAAGCTTTTCTATAAATTTATATTTTTAACAAATAATATATATACTTGGCCTTATGAGCAAACGAAAAACGCACAACTAGTTTTGCCACTTTGTGTTGTCTACTTGTTATTATGTTAATACATCATACGTGTTTTATGAGACTTATTATATGATCTAAAATATAAATTAAATTACAGGTGTCTGGCTAGGTAAAATTATGATACCAAGCTTTGCAATAGACCATACTTGGCCTTACGAGAAACGAAAAACGCACAGGTTGACAACTCAATTTACGTGCCAGTGTGATCGATTATTAAGATGCTATGCTTATTGAAAATGCATTATTCTGTGAATAATTATCTCTCCTTGTTTCACTCCCAATCAAAGATCCACGCATATCTCCATAAATAATTTTTTATTCTCTTTTATTTGTTTCCTTAGTTTGGTCTATTGTTTTACCTATATAAGGCTCTTTCTTCTTTGTATTTGATCATCAGAAAAAGGCATATGCCAAATGAATAAAACTCTGATTACCAATTTCTATATGGTATCAGAGCGGGTTCCTGAACCCTAAAAAATATATATACACTTCGGCTTCTTCTTCGCCTCCCATTCAATCGACTCCTGCTCACCACCATGGCCGGTGATGACCAGAGCCGAACTAAATCCAATTCCGCTGCCGACAACCTAAATCAATCGAGTCCAATCCCGGGATTAAACCGTGAGAAGTACGAACAGTTCATCAGCTCGTTCACTAATGACGAGATAATCCAGTGGATGGCAAACATGGGGGCTAGATTAGGCGATGATGGCAACTGGATCGTTGATTCAGGGTGTACCGAACACATAACCTACCTTCTTAATTTGTTTCATGGCAACTTAAAAACAACACACGAACTACCGGTAAGAATTCCAAATGGAGACTCTATACCTGTTAAAGGGAAAGGGTCGTCCACCTTACCAAATGGGACTGAAATCCGAGATGTCCTATACGTTCCAGATTTTACTTGCAACCTATTGTCGGTTAGTCGGCTGACTCGAGACCTTCATTGCACTGTAACTTTCTTTCCGGACTTCTTCGTAATGCAAGACTTGAATTCGAAGAAACTGATCGGAACGGGTAAATGTCAACATGGCTTATACCGGATGAAGATGGTCGAACGAGAAAGGAAGGCTATGTCGGCGTCGGTGGAGGTAAGGCATAAAAGACTTGGTCATGCTTCTAGCGGTAAACTTTCTCATTTTGATTTTGTCAAGAATGCGTCTTTTAAAACTATTGATTGTGATTCGTGTGCTAAAGCCAAGCACACCCGGTTACCTTTTCCCATAAGTTCTATCAAAACAAAAGAATGTTTCGAATTGTTGCATTGTGATCTTTGGGAAAGGTATAGAACTCCTTCGTTTTCAAGAGCAAACTATTTTTTAACGATCCTGGATGACTACAGTCGATCTGTTTGGGTTTTCCTTCTAAAACACAAATTTGATGCGGGTGACCATCTGATATTTTTCCACAAAATGATCAAAACGCAATTTGGAAAATCAATTAAAAGGATTCCTTGTGATAACGGGGGGGGGGGGGGGTTTATTTCAAACCGAATGCACAACTTTTATGCTCAAGAGGGCATAATTCTTGAGACCACTTGCCCACACACACCACAACAGAATGGTGTTGTAGAACGTAAGCACAGACATTTGCTCGAGACTGCACGAGCACTTAGATTTGAGGAAAATTTGCCAAAGAAGTTTTGGGCCGAGTGTGTCATGACAGCGGCCTACATAATCAATCGTCTCCCATCAAACACCATTAACAACAAAACCCCATTTGAAATTTTACATGAAGAAGAACCTGATTATGAACATATGAAGATTTTTGGTTGCCTCGTTTACTTTCGAAATACCGACACAGATGGAGACAAATTTGAATGGAAAGGGAAACCCGGGGTATTTTTAGGTTATCCACCGGGAACCAAAGGGTACAAAATATATGACATTACCGATAGCAAAATGGTGGTGTCAAGAGATGTGAAATTTGTTGAAAATGTTTTTCCTTTTAAGAGCATTGATCGTATAGACAAAAGCGAAAATGAGAAACTTTTTGATTTTCTGCCCTGGTATTACAATGAGACAAATGAAGGCAAACCCTTAGTTAACCCTCATGTTAATGGGAACGAAGAAAATCAGAATGGAGAGAATGCCCACGGTCACGAGGATGATGTCGAGACCATCAGCCATGAAGTTTTAGTTGAGGCATCGTTGAACACCTCAAATATTAATGATCAAGATCTTAACAATTCACAAATTGCGAAACATGAACTGCAAAACACTACTAGTCCTTCTGAACAAAACACTTCGGTTCGAGAGGAAGAAAATGCCCAAGTTCGACCATCCAGAGTTCGAACCCAACCAGCACGCTTCAACGATTACAATGTCAAGCTTCCCCCATCGATAGACCATACTCGACCCACAGCTAATCAAAGTTCATCCACGGTACATCCTCTAGCTTGTTACATCTCTTATGATAATTTTTCTCCCACCCATAAAGTTTTTCTGTCAGCTATCGACTCATGCGATGAGCCCAAGACTTTTCGTCAAGCATCACTGAACCATGAATGGCGAGAAGCCATGAAGAAAGAAATTAAGGCCCTTGAACAAAATGATACTTGGACTCTTGAGGCGTTGCCCAAAAACAAAAGGGCGATTGACTCAAAGTGGGTTTACAAAATCAAGTACAAACCAAACGGAGAGGTGGATAGATATAAGGAGAGATTGGTGGCGAAGGGTTTCACTCAACTCGAAGGGGTTGATTATCATGATACATTTGCACCAGTTGCAAAGTTGGTTACTATTCATACCTTGTTGGCCGTGACTGTGAAAAGAAATTGGATGATTCACCAACTTGACGTGAATAACGCCTTCTTGCATGGGGATTTAGAGGAAGAAGTCTACATGAAGATTCCAGATGGTTTTGCTAAACAGGGGGAGGATCGTGTTTGCAGATTAAGAAAATCGATCTATGGTTTGAAACAAGCGTCACGTAATTGGTATAAAAAATTCACAAAAGCTCTCGTTGAGCTCGGGTTCAGACAGTCAAAGGCATATTATTCTCTGTTCATTTATAAGTCAGAAAGGTCCTATGTAGCTGCGCTTATATATGTTGATGATGTAGTCATAGTTGGAAACGACTCTGTAAAAATACAACACACTAAAGATCAGCTCGACGAGATGTTCAGCATCAAAGACATGGGTCCGTTAAAATATTTTCTTGGAATCGAAGTGTCTCGTACTAAGGAAGGTTTGGTCTTGAGTCAAAGAAAATACACGCTAGATATCCTGAGGGATAGCGGTCTGGAAGGGTGTAAACCTAGTTCCTTTCCCATGGAACAAAACCTTAAGCTTGGGAAGGGAGAAGGAGAAGATAAAGTGGATAGCAGTCAATACAGGAGGTTAGTTGGTCGTCTCCTTTACCTACAGGCTACCAGACCGGACATCACCTACGCAGTGAATGTGCTCAGCCAATTCATGACAGACCCTCGCCAGAACCACATGGATGCAGCAACTAGAGTTCTACGGTACTTGAAATCGACTCCAGGACAAGGTATATTGTTACCAAAAGAAGGTGGCATGAACTTATTGTCCTATTGTGATGCGGATTGGTTGGGATGCCCTTTGTCAAGAAAGTCTCGAACTGGTTACTTATTGTCTCTCGGAGGAGCACCCATATCATGGAAGTCAAAGAAGCAATCAGTAGTTTCAAGATCATCTGCAGAGGCAGAGTACAGAGCCATGGCTACTACTGTCAGCGAGGTGATTTGGGCAAGGTGGATGTTGAGTGAATTAGATGCTAAACAAGGAGAACCAACTGTTTTGTTCTGCGATAACCAGGCGGCTAGGCATATAGCGAACAATCCAGACTTCCATGAGAGAACAAAGCACGTAGAAATGGATTGTTACTTTGTCCGTGAAAGAGTTAAAAGCAGAGAAGTCGAACCGGTTTATATTAGCTCCAAAAATCAAGTTGCAGATTTGTTAACCAAGGCCCTTGGAGCTCAGCACCTCAACTTTCTACTAAGCAAGTTGGGCATTTGAAATCTACATGCTCCAACTTGAGGGGGAGTATTGAAAATGCATTATTCTGTGCATAATTATCTCTCCTTGTTTCACTCCCAATCAAAGATCCACGCATCTATTATATATAATAAATGAAAGTCATTTGGGCCACGTGTCAACACCAGAGAGCCTCTAAATGCCCTTTTTCCCGCCCAACAGTGCATTCCCCTTCTTATTTCCCTTTATTTACAAACCACTGATTCATAAAAAAGATGGCCCACATTCACTTTTTGAAAGGTCTGCCCACATTTAGTAAAGGGCAAACCACTGATGAACCCACTGCCCATATTCAAAATCTTGGCTCCAGATTCAAAATTCAAAATTCAAACTGTATACATATATAACCTACGTTGTTATTCAGGCTCCACTTTCAAAATTCAATCCCTCTCTCAAATCCAAAGCACCTCCTTCAGCTTCAAACCCTAAAACTCCATCCGTACAGAGACGATTCTTCATCAATCATCTTTCATCCCTACGATTTGAAACCGGATTTGATTAATCTCAACAAGGTAAGTTTTTATTTTATGATTCAGATTTTGTTTTTGAGATTTGAAACCGGATTTGATTAATCCAGAGCACCTCCTTCAGCTTCAAACCCTAATCGAAGTTTTTATTTTATGATTCAGATTTTGTTTTTGAGTTTTTATTTTATACAAGTGCAAACAGAAACCGATTCACTCAACGGCAGGTCTCCTTCAGGTGATTCATGTAATCAGTTCTATTCTACATTCTTATGTTTTAGGGTTTTGTTATTTGCTTAAATCTGTTGCACTTTGGTTTTGTAGAACATGAGAAATTTGATTATTCTACATTCTATTCCGATTATCTTTTTTGTTCTTACAATGAAGTTTGGGCAAACATTTGGTAGGTACAGGTGAAATATGATTTTTTTGTTCTTACAATCGATTGTTCTTTCAAACCATAAGAAATATATACTTTTGGAGTTGGATTTAGTGGATATTTTAGGAGCATGATAGGTTGTAAAAGGTTTAGCAGGTATTCTGGTTTAAAACCATAAGAAATATATACTTTTGGAGTTGGATTTAATGGATATTTTAGGAGCATGATAGGTTGTAAAAGGTTTAGCAGGTATTCTGGTTTAAAACCATAAGAAATATATACTTTTGGAGTTGGATTTAGTGGATATTTTAGGAGCATGATAGGTTGTAAAAGGTTTAGCTGGTATTCTGGTTTAAAACCATAAGAAATATATACTTTTGGAGTTGGATTTAGTGGATATTTTAGGAGCATGATAGGTTGTAAAAGGTTTAGCAGGTATTCTGGTTTAAAACCATAAGAAATATATACTTTTGGAGTTGGATTTAGTGGAGATTTTAGGAGCATGATAGGTTGTAAAAGGTTTAGCAGGTATTCTGGTTTAAAACCATAAGAAATATATTCTTTTGGAGTTGGATTTAGTGGAGATTTTAGGTTGTAAAAGGTTGTGCTTCTAAGTGTTACTCCTGTTTGTTGAATTGTAAGTAAAGTAAGCAAGATAGCTTCCCTTTGATAGCTTCTCTTTTTGAATCTAGATGCTTTTGAGCTTCTTAAAGGTCAAAAAACATGAGAATTTTGGGTAAATTTTACTTCAATCTTTTAAATTGATCTTTGATAGTTGTTAGGATTTAGTGCAGAGTCAGATTTGCAAATTAGGGTTCCATTGGAACTGGAAGAATCCGAAAGGTGAGAGGACAATTACGGTTTCATGATGATTACGGTAAACCTGGTAACCTTATCGATTAAATGCTTAATAACGTGTTCATGACGATTACGGTTTTTTTATATGAATTTTTTTTGAATTTGTTATTTGCTTTGTGAAATAGATGGTTTATATAGATTTTATTGGATTTGTGCTTTGCGACATTGGATTTAATTTAGGGTTTAGAAAGAGTAGCCATTGCAATTGAGGTCCGTTAAAAATATGTTTAGAAAACAGGATTACTTTAGCTTTATGGTCTTCTATCTTAGTGTTGATTTTGATAGAAAACACAAAAGTAAAAGAAAAAACAAAGGACTGGAGTGGAATTGAGCAAATCGTTCTTCGGAATCCACTAGGAGCTTCGGCTAGGGTTAGTTTTGTAAATTTAATAATTTCTGTTTGTTTTCAAGAAAGTCTTACATTAATTAATCTAAGTATATTTGCACATTTTTTGCAGGTTAGCTTGCTTGGAGGTCAAGTTACTTCATGGCGAAATGAAAGAGGCGAAGAACTTTTGTTTATGAGCAACAAGGTATGATATTTTTGCATTAATTTGTGTTTTTTGATGATAATTTACAAGATTTCAGTTAAATTTAACATCTTTTTGTTTACCATATAGTTCATCGGTTTGATTATATGATGTATAATTGCTCAATAATGCTTATATATTGATACAATTTTAGGGAATTCTTAAATCCGCAAAGCCAATGCGAGGAGGTGAAGGTGAAAGCCCGTTTGAATTTGCATGGGATTGTGTTTGTGGAGTCTGCACAGGTGGGTCATCGAGATAGCATCTTGTGGTCTTGACATTCACCACCTTAACAGACCAGATAGGATGCAGGACCACTCATCACCTGACAGAATCAATCCGGTTAAGTTATATTCTGTCTATTGATATTTGTTTGTTTGTACTTATTAACATGTTCTTTAGGCGATGTTTTAGGGTGCAATTGTGTTCTCTAATATTGTTACAACGGTATCACCAACGTATACACAAGAGGTGCGGACTTCACAGGTAATGATATTTCATCGAATTCATGCTTGTGACTGGTTAAAAAATGACTTGACATTTGTTTCCAATAAAAATCCACCACTTTAATCAATAATTATTTTGTGATGAGGAACAGAACTTGGCCAACCGACAGAAGCCCGGGTGCGGAAAAGGAACGGGAATTGACAGATCAAGAACCGCGACTACACTGTAACTTAACATGCTTGATACTGAAAGTTGATTACCTTAATCTAAATTAAATTAACGGTGTTGTGAAATCTGAATTAGTTTCCATTATTTGGAGGCAAATCTTTATTATTGCACTCATGAGGAATCAAGGGCCGTAACGAAAGCTGCTGCTATGAAAGGTAAATTTCAATTCTTTTCAGTTACTGATATAGAATTGAACCGTTGATGGGTAAATGTTATCTTAATCTGCAGCAATCAAGCAGCGTATGGAGAAAGATGTGGACGAAGTTGGAAAGATTGTGCGGTTTATTCAATAAAAAATCGAGGAACTAGACAAAGAGGTAAGAAGTATGAATGTTTGCTTTTGCACTTACTTTTCATGCTTGCAAGTTATTTCTTTCAGTTTTATTGTATATTTTAACACCTTTATTTTGCACACTTTATAAGTTTTAGTACTAAAGTATTGACATCTGTGATGTTAAACAGGTTAGGTTTACATGGGAGTTTGTTAGTGATGGAATTTGGTTCTGTATTGTGCAGTTTAATGGATATGTTAACAAAGTAATATTCAGGATGCTCATGAGGAATCAAGGGCCGTGACGAAAGCTGCTGCTATGAAAGGTAAATTTCAATTCTTTTCATTTACTGATATAGAATTGAACCGTTGATGGGTAAATGTTATCTTAATCTGCAGCAATCAAGCAGTGTATGGAGAAAGATGTGGACGAAGTTGGAAAGATTGCGCGGTTTATTCAATCAAAAATCGAGGAACTAGACAAAGAGGTAAGATCATAGATAATTCATAATTTATGTAACATTAATGTCTTTATCTTGTGCAATTATTTAATCAATAATTATTTTGTGATGAGGAACAGAACTTGGCCAACAGACAGAAGCCCGGGTGCGGAAAAGGAACGGGAATTGGCCGATCAAGAACCGCGACTACACTCTAACTTAACATGCTTGATACTGAAAGTTGATTACCTTAATCTAAATTAAATTAACAGTGTTGTTCATTTGCAGTTCTGATGTTTAGGTCATGTATGAATCTTTCCAGAAAAAGGAGGTCTTGAAGGCCGAATTTGGTGGCACTGCAATTGGAAGAGTCGCACCAGTTGATTCAGTCTTCTGGTGGATTATACTCTTAAGGTCGTACACTAAGTGTACAAAAGATTACACCTTGTCAGAGCAACCCAAAGTGCAAAAAGGCATGAAGTTAATACTCGACCTTTGCCTGTCTGATGGTTTCTACACTTTCCCGACCCTCCTATATGCAGATGGATGTAGCATGATTGACAGGAGGATGGTAAGCTTTAATTTCCTTAACCTGGTCTGCTAAGATTTATCATTTATGATGCTATATAATCAGCTCCAACTTGCATGTGTTTTGAAAACACTTTTGGTTTAACAGTGTTTGAAAACACTTTTGGTTTAACAGTGTTTGAAACCACTGTTTTAACCCAACAGTGGTTAAAACAGTGTTCTTAAAACAGTGTTTTGAAAACCCTTTTGGTTTAACAGTGTTAGAAACCACTGTTGGTTTAAAACAGTGTTTGAAACCACTGTTTTAACCCAACAGGGGTTTCAAAACACTGTTTTAACCCAACAGTGGTTTCAAACACTGTTAACCCAAAAGTGGTTTCAAAACACTGTTTTAACCCAACAGTGGTTTCAAACAATGTTAAACCAAAAGTGGTTTCAAAACACTGTTTTAACCCAACAGTGGTTTCAAACACTGTTTTAACCCAAAAGTGTTTTAACAACAGTTGTTTGACTTTGGTCAAACAGTGGTTTGACTTTGGTCAAACAGACTTTTGAACCACTAAGAATCATATTTTTTCAGTCAAACAGTTGTTTGACTTTGGTCAAACAGTTTGTGTGTATGTCAATTTATATTAAAGGTAGGACCTTTTTTATTTGTATGCTATTGGCATGTCTACTTTTAGTATATGTCTACTTTGTGTATAGAACTGCAGCTGGTTGTAGTTGAAAACGGGAACACATCAGTAAGGGAATCATAGTCGTAGCCGTAGGTGACTCATAAGATTACTTGAATGGTCATATTCATATTTGTCAAGAAAGTGAGTTTCAAATATCCAATCATGATTACATGCTCATATTCAAGCTTTATCAATGTTTAGCAACAATTACATATTAGTAAAACAAACTCTGTATATCTTTCTTTTAATATTTTCTGTTGATTTATTATTTATTGTGTTACTATTACAGGATTTGAGAATATTGTCAAGCAATTTCATGAAACATTTGTGATGCCGCTAAGAAAGCGTCCGTGTGCTAAGCGGCTTAAAATGAAAGATGAGCAAGAACAAGATAGTAATCACCGGTTAATCGAAAACGGTTGTTCATCGATTGAAGTTCAGTTAGTCGGACTCATTAATCAGTAGTCAGTCAAGGTCGGACCAAATCGGTCTACATCGGATGTGATAGATATGCAGTGATTGAATGTGAGAGATTAGATAGATGTGATAAGTTTTATGTGCTATTGATCAGATCCTTGCGAGCTGTAAGTTTGTATTCAGCTGTATTGATGTTGAATGACTATTGGTGATTTGAAATTATGGTTCATGATAGTTTGAATGAGAAGTTTCTATAGTTTGTTTGTTGGTTGAGGGTTGACAGTAGGTGTAGAAAAGTATTGACAGTTATGGGAGATTGCGAGTTTAAAGTTTTTGTTGGATTTAGTGAGATGCTAATGAAAATGATATATCCTAATATCTGCTATATTTAAAACTGGAACAAGGAACTTGATATGTATATATCTAGATATATTGATGTGAAAATGCCAAGTTGAAAATTTGCATCAGTAGTGTTCATGTTGTCAAAGTCTAAGTAGGTGCTAATGGTTTATGTCTTAATCATAAACTAGAATTACGACCCGCCGCAATGCGGCGGGGATTCTTTAGTTATAACTAAGTCGATTTAGGACGCGCACGTTATGTTGAACCTGTCAAACGGGAAAAAAATAGACGATGTAAAAACGTTCACTCACACACGCACGTTGTGTCGTGTTAACTCGCAAAATTTAGAACGAAACGTAAAAACGCTAAACCAAAGACCCACGTTGCGATGTGTTAAGTCACAAAATTTAGAACGAAGCATAAAACGAAAAATTTGGGGAAAATGAAAACTATAAAGGACCAAAGTTGAAAGTAAAAAAAGTTGTGAGGATAGATTGCAAAAGATAAAAAGTTTTGTGTTAAAAGTAAAAAAACAAATAGTTTTGGGTTAAAAGTAATTTATGAAATACTTTTGGGTGAAAAGTAAAAAAATCAATTTTTTTCTTTTGAAAAACCCCCAAAGCCAAGGTTACAACAACCATATGCATAACCATTTTTTCTTTGAAAAACCCCCAAAGCCAAGATTACAACACATAAGTAAAAAAATCAAAGGGGTTAAATCGCAAAAGATGGAAACTTTTGAATTAGAAGTAAAAAATCAAATTAATCAAAGGGGTTAAATTACCAAAGATTAAAACTTTAAACTTAAATTGTCAAAAATTAAAACTTTAGGGTTAAAAATGAAACAAAGATTAAAAATTTTAAACTTAAATTGTCAAAAAATAAAACTTTAGGGTAAATTGTCAAAGATTAAAATTTTAGGGTTAAAAAGAAAACAAAGATTAGAAGTTTGAACTTAAATTGTCAATCATTAAAACTTTAGGGTTAAAAAAAAATTTCTATTTTTTTTTGAAAGACTCCCAAAGCCAACATTACAACACATATATGCATAATTAAGTTGCTTCTTTATAGTGTTTAATAGTTTTAAATATAAAGTAAATTTCTTGAGCCCGGGAAGCAATCCCGGGTAAAAACCTAGTATCTCCATAAATTATTTTTTATTCTCTTTTATTTGTTTCCTTAGTTTGGTCTATTGTTTTGCCTATATAAAGCTCTTTCTTCTTTGTATTTGATCATCAGAAAAAGGCATATGCCAAATGAATAAAACTCTGATTACCAATTTCTATAATGCTGACCCGAATGAACTCAAGAACACACGACTAGGTAACCCATTTCCCATCATTTTTTTCTCGCCACTATCGAAATGAAACATGCACATTGAGCTTACAAATTAATGAAACAGGCTCCATAATTCCAACGAATTGATTTTTGGTTCAACTTTATTTTTATTTGTCATCAATTATTAGCACGATTTGAGTTCTTTTTACTCATCAATTTATGGTTCGATTTGAGTTCTTCATTTTGTTTTTTATGAAAGAATTGCACCTCTATGTTGCCAAGTTATGGAATACACAATTAGTTTTGGATTATAAATGAACCAGAACGTACACCAATATATGATCATGCAAGAAGAAATTTAGGGAGGATAATAAAAAATAATTGATCGAAGAAAAACTTTTTTCACTTTAATATACAAATTTTGGTTTCGATTTAGTATATGATTTTGTTAAATTTATTACATTTCCATTTTGGTATTTGGTTTCATCAAAAAAAAAAAAAAAAAAAAAAAAAAAAAAAAAAAAAAATAAGATTATGCTTAAGAAGCTACGACTTTTTGGTAATGTTTAAACATTCTAATGGAATGTTTTGAATTCCATGGGTGGTAGGAAAGAAAGTTGAATTCCATCTTGTGGGTGAATCTACTAAATCTTTTCCAATTCCAAATCCTTAATTGAATAACCAAACACAACTTTGGATGTAATATTTTTCAATTCCGATTACAATTCCTTTAGCATTCCACGAACCAAACGAGGCGTAAGTGCTTTTTCATGTTTATGAATTGATGATGCCAATAACTAGATTAACTAAAATTATTGGTTGGAGATGATACATGTGTCTAACTAATCGAGGTAGTCCATGGTCTAACTATGATGGTTATGAAAACAATGTAGCGATCGCACCGGCGCACCTACCAAACGACCTAAAAGACTAGTCTGGTGAATGAGAGAGACCATTTGATATATAAACCCCACTTCAGTTGCCCATACAACCGATGTGGAACAAGTCCCATACCTTGCATTGATTTCAGTCCATAACACAAATAGTTCCTTAAGTTCAGTTTATATTACGTATTTAATTGGTTCAAGTGCGTCATTTAAGTACCCAATGGAGTTAATATTTGTCTATTTCTTAAATTGGGTCATATTTGGCCCAATTGAGAATACAATGCCACTTATTCTGTTATGTTGAGTTGTTGAGATTGGTTAGTTAGATTAGTTCACAAACTCTTACCTCTATATATAGAGGATTGTATTGATCATAACTCATATGGAAGAAACACAGTAGCCTGATATCTTCTTTATGGTATCAGAGCTCAGCTCTAAGAGAAGTTTGTTATCTTTCCGGCAGGTTGTTACTTTTCCGGCAAACTATTGATTTTCCGGTCATCATCTCCGGTGACTTTTCTCATTCCGATCACCTTCTTCTCTCCTACTCTGTTATACTCTGTTACTTTTCTCCGATGACACATGAACACCAATCTCCGGTGATCCAATCTCTGGCGAATTCTGTTCTAATTTTCTCAGATCTTCTTTGTTCGGACCAGTTTTCTTCCTTTTTTCATGGCTACTCAGCCATCTCCTACATCAACCATGAGTGAAACACTATCAACTTCAAACTATAATTTTCCAAACATCACAAATCGGATGCCAATAAAACTAGATGACACTAAATTTCTGAACTGGCAACATCAGACACTAACAATTCTGAAAACGTTAGGTCTCCTCCAGTTTCTGAATCAAAATCATACTCCACCTGTTCATACTGATGCTAGAATCGCTTGGGAAAGAACTGATGCATACGTTTCTGCCTTCATCACCGCCAATTTGTCTCCATCACTGATACATGTGGCAAGAGGCACTTCTTCTTCTTCTTCTTCTTCTTCTTCTTCAGAATTGTGGCAAAGAATTGAAGATCTGTTTCATCAACAAGCCTTTGCGAATCAAAACCTGTATCGTACACAATTTCACTCTTTAAAGCAAGATAACAAAACTGTTTCAGAATTTTGTGATTTAGCAAAGAATTTGTTTGATTCTTTGCAAGCCATAGGTCATCCATTATTCATCAGAGGTTGTCACGTGGACAGTATTTTAGCCGTCAGATCTTTGTAACCGCTGCCACGTCAGCATTCACCTTTTCACTTTATAAAACCCTGATCAAAACCCCAAACAGGGTTTTCACTGGCGAATCGAATTCAAAATTCCTTTCACAAGCAGTTTTCATCAAATACTCTCAAATCACTCATCTTCTTCATTCGTTCTTCATAACTTCCGATTCACCATGGCTCTTCCATTCAAAACCCCTCATAATTACCTGTGCATACTTGAAAAACCAAGTGAAAGCACAACCTTTCACTCAGTAATTGATGCACTCTCGTCTTCAAAGTACAAAACCTTGTTGACCTATAATGCACCAATCTATCTGGATACCCAACGTGAGTTCTGGAAAAATGCAAAACTTGAAATTAGGGACAAAAAGCCCTTGGCTATTATTTCATCCATCAAGGAAATTCCAGTTACTGTCACACCTCAAACCATTTCCGAGGTTTTTGAACTCAATGATCTTACAGGTAAAAGCACTTTCCCAAAAACAGAGTATTAAAATGATTTCATTGAGAGAGGGTATGAGGAACAAATGAAAAAAGACACTTTACAAAAAGGCAGTTTTCCTCCTGCCATGAGGTTTCTATTTCACACTCTCCTCATGTGTGTTTCAAATAAGACCACAGCTTTTAATGAAATACCATTAAAAATTCAATACTTGGGATATGCTATCTTGCACGATGAAAATTTTAATTACTCCCAAGAGATTTTTAATGAAATGGTGAAAAATGTTAATAATGTCACAGAAAATAAAAAAAACCATTTCTTTTATTTCCAAGGTTTTTGAGTTTCTATTTCCAAAAGAAATTTTCAAAGGATAATGCACATGTGCTTATCCACGGAAATCCAATTCAAATAAACAGCCTATCTTCTGAAACATTTATAAGGCTGTCAAAACCTTCAAAAACACAAACAGAGGAACCTGAGCAGAATTTAGCAGCAACAACTGCTCCTCAGGCTCCTGCTGTTGAGCCCACTGCTCATGGTGATCACAGCAGCAGACCCACTGCTGTGAAACCCACACCAAAAATCACCAAAAATCACCAAAAAGACCACAAAGAAAAAATCACAAAAGCCCCCCAAACCATCCAAAAAGGTAACTCTGGAAGATGAGATCCCAGAGCAACTACCTGTGACAACACAAAAGTCACCAGAAACCACTGCTGCTACTTCCTCACAGCAGATGGTAGAAAGATCTCAACCTGAACCTCAAACTCCTCCTGCATCCTCACAAAAGGATCAGGTTGTAAGCACAGGGACACCACAATATGAAGCTATGGATTCACTTGAATCCTTCTTCCACAGCCCTGCTCCCAGGGCAAATTCTCTTTCTACACCAATCCTCACTCCACAAATTCCCCCATCCATCATACCTATGTTGCATGCTTTGGATATAGCTCAGACGAAAATCAGTTCCTCTCAACCACCCATCACTGAGTGTATACTCCCACAAGTGACTGAGTCTGATGCCTATTCCTCTGCTATCCCAACAACAGTTGAGGAGGCTACACCCCTTGAGTTACATGTAACTCTTGGTGGTAGTTCAAGTGGAGTAGCTACTACAAGTGTTGGATCCACTGATCTACACTTGGACATTAGTTTCATCAATAAGACTCCCTTGAAGGAAATTTCCTCTCCAGCAACTCTGGTATCCACTGTTGTGTTTGTTTCAACCACTGGTGCTATTAGAAAGATATCACTTGCTGAGGAAAGAAGACCCAAGTACCAAGACCAAGGGGCATCAGTGGATGACTTTTGGGAAAATTTCCCTAAGTCAACTACTGATAAAACCACTACTAGTGGGAAATCAGATGATCCCATTCATTTGGGTGATGGTTTAAAATACCGAGAATTGACGGAGAGGGTTGACAACATTGAAACATCTGTTGCAGATATCAAAAATATGCTGCATCAGTTGTTACAAGCTCAAAAGGCTACACCCACTGCTGCACCATCTGCAACATCTGCTCCATCCCCTGCAGAGCTATGGCACTTATTTCAACCTATGCTTCATCAACAGAGACAATATGCTGATCACCAACATGAGATTCAGCTGCAGATGTTCAGAAATGCTATGGAAGCCAGGTACAAAGATACACAAGCTGATATTAAGGCCATTAAAGCTCATTTACTCAATACCACTGGCACTTCTCCTCTTACAGTTGTTTTTGTTGAAACCCTTAATGATGCCAAAAAGTGGGAGAAAGGCAAAAAGGGAAAAGAAGGTCTATATTTGCCACCAGATCCAAGATCTAAACTTGTGGTAGAAATCCCAAGGCCAGATGGTTCGAAAAATGTTGATGTGTCTCAAAATGCCTTTGCTGAAGAAAAAGCAAGGTTAAAAGAGAAAATGGAAAGAAAGGGAGAGAAAAGATTTGATGGAGAAAAGAAAGTTTTTATGGCCAAGGAGGCACAGGGTACTTCATATAGAAGGAAGACTACCAGACAGGTAAGCCAACCCAAAACCACACCTCCCAAAACCACTAAACCACCTGCTAGAATTCCCAAAAGTTCCTCACATCAAACCATTAAACCAAAAACTACCAAACCAACAGATGTTAAGACACCTGCTGTATCAACTGCTGTTGATACTTCAGTGGTTTCAACAAATGTTGTTTCATCCACTGCTCATTTCACTTCATCAACCAATGCCACTTCACAAGTAAAACCACCATCACAAATACCACCTGCCAAAAGGCAGAAGACAACTGATGACACATTAGCAGTTGTAATGACAACAGTGGTTGAAACACCAGTTGTTTCAACACCTGTTAGTCAATCACCCACTATCCCAAACAACCTTTCTCAAGCCATAATTTCTTTTGTTCCAATGCCACAAACAAGAACACCTTCTCCTAAAAAGGTGTATACAAGAAAAAGAAAGTTTCAGGTGAATGATGATGATGAAGAAATACCAGCACCTGAACCTATCTCATCTGTACCTTATAATGTAATTCCACAACAACCATTTATTCCACCAACTTTAGCCAACCCAATCAAAGATCCAAAAATACTTGAAGGTTATGATCCTGCTGATGTTGTACCAATAGCTGCAAGTTATCCACTAGAATTGGAAGCTGTAAAGAATGAAATGAGGCAATTCTACACAGTGGATGATCCTTCAAAAAGAAGGTTCCCTTCTCTCATGGGCTTCAGAGATCCAACCAACATGGATGAGTATTTAAAACTCAAGGCCAGGCAAGCTGAATTAAGGGCTAGGTTGGAATGCAAAGATAAAGATGACAAAGCCATTTCAGAACGAATGCAGTTCTTGCTCACTAAAGTCAAACAAATGGAAGATTATGCAAGAGACCTGAGCAAAGAAATGTCCAATTTGCCACCTGAAGCTGACCTACAAAAGGTAATGAGAAAAGATTATCTTGAATTCATCATGAGGGAAAAATTCTATCCAGCTAGGGTCGAGCAATTCGATGAATGGCCACTCATTGCTTTAAAGCATGAGGTAAACAAAATTGAGAGAATAAAAAAGGATCCAGGCATGAAAAGATCAGCACCAAATTGGGGCAAATATAAAAAGCCAATTGATGATCTAACCTTGGAGTATAAGAGAAAGAAACAAGAGTTGGTGGAGGCAAAAGTTGGCACAGCCAAAGCCATATCAAAATGGTCAAGACAATACACTGATGCAGCTTATGAAAGGCTGGAAAGAAGAAGGAAAACAGATCCTAAACTTCCAAAGAAGCCTGACTACAAAAAAGCTGATGAACAGCATGTCTCTTCTTTTAAAACCATATTCACATCTGCTGATACTTATGTCATTGCTATGAATCAAAGGAAGAGACAAAAACAGATAGATGCAGAAGAAGTCAAGACTCAAGAAGAGTATATTATGAAGATGGTCCTTCAGCAGACGATAGCAGAAAATCCTGAACTTGCAAAATCTCAAAACCCTGCTAAAGGAGTCATCACCAGGCCTGCATCACCAAACTCATCAAATAATAAAACTCTCCCAAGAAACCCACTGAATTCAAAGATACTAAAGTGGAAATCTGATAAACAGACCCACGTATTGACTCTGCTCAAATCCAGTGGTGAGGTGAAGCACATATCAAGGGAACAAGCACTTGGCCTGGGTGTTGAAGATCTACAAGATCTCCCTGAGCTCACACCGTGCAGGGATGAGGATGATGAGGATTCCATGAACTTTGAATTACAATTCAAAGGTCAAGTCAGGGAATTCTTGATGAGACAATAAAGATCCAGAATAATGAAGTGTTTTGGCATCATCTGTTCCAGGGGGAGATTGTTGGGATTAACAAATGATGTAGAGCCAAAACTGGTTCAGAACAGTGGATTCTTCATAAGCAGTTGTTTACACTTAACTTTCCCCTTGAAAGTGGTCCTAACATCTGTTGGACTCAAGTACTGCTCTACGACAAATGCTGCTCTTAAAGACTGATGCTGCTAAAGTACTGAAGCTCTATCTACTGATGTTTCCTAAGTACCGCTGAAGACTAAAGCACTGCCCATTCAAGGACTGATCAACTTTTGAACAAAACACTGATGCTCAACATCAGTGCTTAGACTACATCAGTGGAAAGTGAAGCAGTAGTTTACTTATGCTCTGTATTTTACTTGTAATCAGTTGATTAGTCATCAGTAGTTGTAAGAGTCAGTGGTTAGAGTTTGTTAGGAGGTTAGATGTCACTTTCATGGTGACGTCAGCTTTTATTCTCAGTGGTTTGATCTGTACTATAAATAGAACAGTTTGCACTGTTCTATTTGAGCGAGTCTTCTCCTCCAAATCCATTCATCTTGTACGATCAATCAGTGATGTAACAACCCGAAAATGGGTTTGGTAATCAAACTCCGTTAATACTAAAAGACGGGTAAAGTACCGTTAGTAGTAAAAATAACCAGGTAAATAATTGGATTTAAATAAGAAATCCTAATAATTAAATACAAGCGAATCAAAGTTTTAAGAGATTGAGTTTATAAGAGCCCGAGTTAACGGGACTTAAAATACAACGGGTTATAACTCCCGACCCCATTAAATTAACTAGGAATAATTAACCTAGTTAATAATATGTGATTAGGTTATAAATAATGGATTATAACTTATATAGATCAAAATAAAACCTTGAGGGACTAAAGGTGGACAATTGGAAACAAGTTTATAACTAAAACTTAAAAACACCAAAACACACACATATTTGTGTGTTTTGGTCGATATATGCAGGAGAAAAAGGGGAGTTCCCTTCCAAGAACCCTAACTCACAAAAATTGCCAAAATCAAAGAGAAATCAAGCCAAGAATTTGGGGCTTTTAATAAAATCGTGATCACCAAGCTTAGGGGATCACAAGGTATGTTGAATTTTGATGTTTATTGATATTTCGAATTTTGTGATGAACATGCATGAACGAAATTCTTGCATGAATGTTCAATGTTATAGTGATATTGGTGTGGGTACAAGTCTAGGAATAAACCCTAGATGTAAACTTGTAGAATTGTGCCATAAACTAGTGATTTATCAAATAGCCAAGTATGAGCTAAGTGGGTTTTGTTGATTTGATGAAATTGATGTGTATAAACATCATAATAATTCATATGAATGAACTATTCGAACAAATTAGAGATTTTGTTAAGAATTCATAAGTGATTAGAAGTGGGTTTTTACACAAGAGTTAAACTCATGGTTATGATGGTCAAAGTGTATATGTGCATACAATGACTAAAATTACATGTTGATTTATGGTTACTTGGGGTATGAATCAAATAACATGTCAGTAGAAGTAACGTCTCAAAAGATGACGCTCACTAAATGGTTGATAATGTGCCTAAATCGAGTCATGTGAACTTGTTAGTGCAACCATATTTGTAAATTGGTGGTTTGACCTTTAAAAGTCAAACCGACATATGATAAGGTTCATTAAGAATAGTGATAAAAGATTCATAAGGTGTGAAAGTTATGATCTTGAATGACTAATCTAACCACCTTGAAAACGATGATGATAGTTTGACGCGCAACAAGCTAGGTGGAAGCTTGATGAGGGAGCGGGTCAAACGAATCAAGAAGGAAAGGAAAAGCGTAGTTCGGATGCGAGGTAAGTTAAGCTTACGCCCTTATTACTTTTATTACAAAATGCTTATTGTGAGCATGGAATACGATTTATATTAAGTAAATGAAACATGATGTTCCGGCGCGATATAATGCTAGTCGGAACAAGCGAAAATGGTAGAAACCATAAATTATGATAGAAAGGGGTAAAAATGGTGAAATGGTAATCCGGACATGGGTTAACGAATAGATAAAGGGATTTAAAACGACACCATTAGGCATAAGTCATAATGGGTCAAATAAAACAGGAAACGACTTCCAAGTTGGATGATTTCAAAAAGTAAACCGGGATAGGTTTAAGGGGTGAATTGGTAATTAAGTGCCATCTTATAATGACAATTGGTCATTTCGACTAAACGGGTCAAATGGTGTTGTTAACACCATTTGTCAATAATATTTGATGATTGCTTGTTGAGTTTTATGGTTACAGGAATTAACACATGGTTAGCATTGCTATTATCTAGATATTAATAGCGAGAGGTATTAAAACGGGTCAATATGTTGATCCGAGCCAGGTATGCATAATCATGTTGTAGTTAAAAGTGTTATTTTGGTCGAATAATTGGTGAGAGTCCTTCGTCGTAAAAGAAGGACCAAAATCGACCAAAACGCCCTTGTAGGCTAAACTGAACAAACAACCCTTAAAGGTTGTTTGGAAACGAATTTCATGATTAGATAAATACTTAGAATAAGTATAGATGTTGAAAGATGTAATACGTTAGTCAAATAGCTCTATTTGAGTCTTGCCGTAAAATAACAATCCGAAGGGTAAAACTCGGAACATATAGATATACACATTGAAATCCAACACACAAAGAGTTGTAGTTGAAGATTACTTGATAAGAAATGTAGGAATAAGATGCTAGAAATGAATGAAAGCGATTTCAAGCTTTAAAGTGCTTAAATACCCTTAACGGGTCAAAATAAGCATACGAGCGAAAACGGGTTTAAATGGTGTAATAAACCTATGATTAGAACCTAATATAGTAGGTAACATTAATTTGAAGAAGTGTATGAGATATAGGAATCAAATAAATACGTTTGTTTGATAAAATGCATAAACGCGTTAAAATTCGGTAAAAAGGTAACGAGTCGAAGGCTTAGAAGTCTCAAAATTTCTTATGTTGGATGTAGGATTTTAACTCCATAAGATGGACGATTAAATTACGGACGCGTAGGAAAAAGAATCGGGTAAAACGGATCAATAACGAAGAAGTTATGGCCGTTTCCGTGAAATCAGATCGTGCTGTGTATGTACAGCATCAGCTAAGGCAACAGGCTGTGAAAAACAGGGCTAGGCGTGACACCTAGGCCCTTGGCGTCACGTCTAGCCCCCTAACTCCGAAAATTTTTAAATTTTGTCATTTTTAACCCCTGTACTTGTTTGAACTTAATATTTGACTATCAAAACTAACTTTTAAGTTGGTTTTGAACATAGGTGAATGCCAAGAGTGCATGGATGAAGATCAAGCGACGAGCAAGAACCGAACACGATCAAGAAATAAGCTTCCGCACTATGCATCGTTATTATGTTAAACGACGAACGTACACATGATATGTTGTATACTTTTAAATTGTAAAAAGTTTTAATAAACCCGTAATTTCCAATGCATATGTAATCCTAATTACATGATTGTTTTTCGTAAATGATACATTAACCCTTAATTTATAAGAACGGGTGTTACAAGTTGGTATCAGAGCCTTGGTTTAAGAGATTCAAGTATGGCGGGAAAGCTATGCTTGGACTTAAACCTTACGCTCTTGATAAAGATTGGTGTTCGGTTCGAGGCTTGATCGCAAATCCGGTAAGTACATGTATATCAATGGTTTAATATGATTAAAGTGTTGAGAACAACACATATGGTTATCGTGTAATACATGTTACACCAATAAAATCAATATAGAATAGACATAGGTGCTGTTTGTTTTTTCTGCAGGAAAACCTCTTCTGCTGCAGGCCACATCTGCAGACATCTGCAGGAGAAGAGGTGGACCAAATGTCTGCAGTCTGCAAGGAGAAGAGGGTTTGTTATTTTTTTATATAAAACCTATTCTAGTTTTAAAACACACCCAAACACACAGTATACTCTACTCTCTCTCTACTCCACAGCCACCACCATCATCATCACCACCGCCACCATTTCACCACCACCACCACTTCACCACCGCCATCATCACGACCACCGTCACCACCTCCGCCTTCACACCTCCACTTCTCCAGCGACCAGAACTTCACCACCGCCACCACTTCACCACCGTCACCACCGCCACCACTTCACCAATGCCACCACCGTCACCACTACACCACAGCCACCACCGTCACCACTACACCACAGATCGATGATGATGATGATGATTCAGATCGATGATGATGATGATGACGATTTTGGGGGTTTTGTTTTCCATTGATTTTAGAGTTTCGGAGGTGGAGGTCGATGGGTGTCGGCGGAGGTGGGGGTTTCGGAGGTGGAGGTGGTGGCGGAGCAGGGGTGTCGATTTGGGGGGGTTTGTTTCCGATCGATTTGGGGGTTTTGTTTGCAGGGGTGTCGGAGGTGGAGGTGGTGGCGGAGGGAGGAGGAGGAGGGAGCCGGCGGTCTTGGTGGCGGAGGGAGGAGGAGGAGGGAGCCGGCGGAATCGGTGGTGGTGGCCTTGGTGGCGGAGGGTGTGGTGGCTGCTTTTGGAGAGAAAGTGACGGGAAGAGGTAAAAAGCTTTGGTTTTATCTCTTCCTCAGAAAGAGGCTGGGGAGAGGTAAAAAACACTTCTCAAAAAAAAAAAAAAAAAAAACAAACACTCTTCTGAGGCTAAACCTCTTCCCGCGTCTGCACGGTGCAGACAGAAGAGGCCAGGAAGCTCTTCTTGAAAAAAACAAACACCACCATAGTCAATGAAATTACACGCGTTGATGCGTATAGTAGAAAAGCCTTGTATTATAATACGGGCATCCTTTAATGTTGAAATTATTAACATTTGTATATGTTTTAGTTGAAGGACACTCGCATATGAGGATAGCGAGAGCTTAACAAATTGCGGATATGATAGAAGAACGGTCCGAAGTATGACAAGAGGAGCATGCTCACCAAGGACTAAATCGCGTAACGACCGCGAACAAAGTTAAAGGCAAGAAACGCCCGTCGGGGCAAGCATTACCAGGTGCACATTTTAAATATAATTGCACAAATAGTAATATGCAACAAATAAGTAGAAATTGAAAGTTGCATATGTAGATTAAAAACTTGGAAAAACCCGAATAGAAAATGTATTCGGGATATTGTTTCCAAGAGAAACAAATAGAGACATTACTTACATAGGGCGTGATGTGAAAACTATAAAAAGGTCATGCGTGTCATGTGTTAATCGCTTACTCTGGCCAAGTAAGTAGTTGCATATGATACCATGAACTTCTTATAGCGGACACATTTATGTCCGATGTAGTAAGGGTGGGGTGAATGGGACTAACTTAAATGGTACCCAAATGAATCAAATAAGTAAGATGTTTGATAGTAAACGTAAACGTAAGTCAGATGACGGAAGCGTATTACGTAAGAATAACGAGCCCGAGAGAAGGGACAAGGATCAAGTAAAAATAAAATACAGACCGACCAGTAGGAATGCTAAGGCATAGGGATAAAAGTTTGACTGTCACAAGTGATGAAATTCACATGGGCAAGTCAAACGAATTGAATAAAGAATAAAGGACTTGATTGAATAAAAGCGATGGATCTCGCTAAGACGACCAAATAAATTAAAATAACGTCTAAAACCATATAAGAATGGTTACTTGAAAATGATTACGGTAAAGATACCCGATGAATGGGTAGGATTTGGAAAGAATGCGTAAACAAGAGGCGGGAACGCGAAATAGAAAGTCAAAAGACTCGGAATATGAGTCATGACTAAAAGACAATGAGAATTTGCAAACAGAAATGTTAATAACTACGCTCAACTATTTTAAAGTTGAACGGGTCGAATAAAGAATGGAGTTTGATGTTCACAAGTGATGAAATTTCACACGAACAAGTCAAACGAGATAAATAAGGTATAAAAACTTGGTAGTGCAAGTAAGCGCAAACCAAATAATGGAAGCGCGAAACATTAATGAACCTACGTGACGGGTCATAAAGGAATATATATAGGAAAAACGCAAATTAGCGAAACAAAAATGTTAAAAACACTAAGATAAAGAGCCCGGGTAATGGGTCGTAAAGAAGTATGGGTAAGAACCGGGTAACGGTAAGTGTAGGACAAACCGACGTGTAAATGACGTTAGAAGTCATAAAGTCAGAAAGAAAATTCAAAAGAGAACAAATGTAGCCTTAGACTACGGTCAAGGTTGAATGAAATCCAAAAAGCAAAAGTAGATCGTTCTAGACAAAAAAGGGGTGCCTTGACACCATATATATATATATATACAGTTGAATAAAGACTTGAATAAAAGATGATATACGGGATTAGCATAACCTACGAGATGTTAATTAGTGTAAAGGTCTACGGGACAAAAATGACCCACGGGTCATGAATTGAAGCAAAGGGATCATAAGGGCCTCGCCTTAAAGAGATGAAGGTCTAATAAAATAGCCCATAGACTAAGTGATAAAACCTACGGGTTAATTAGACAAAGTGAGGGATTAAATGGAGAATCCTCGCATAAAACAAAGACTGAAAAAGAATAAATTTTGGACTGTCAATATCCCGGTATGGATAATTGACAAAGGTTAAAGAGAAGACGCTAAACCAAAACTTCGGTTTTGGTAAGAAATAACGTTTCTACGAAAATGTATTATGATAGACGTATAAACGGTAAACATGAAAGATATAAGTCTTGACACTGATTGGTGCAAGGCGATATATTCGAAAAGTAATATTTTCGAAAATAAAAAAAAGTTGATATGAAATTTGGAGTGACGTGACATGATCACGGTCAAGAAATGCAATGTGAGGTAGAATCACATTATAACCAAGTGAGCGGTGAAAGTAACTGGACTAATAAGCCTAATTAGTGAGACCGGTTAAGGTCAGCCATTCAAATAAAAAAAAATTTGGTTTGCTTGTAAGCGGTAGATTCGGTATAACTGAACCGAATAAATAAATTTGAAAACAAAAGAATTTGTTGCTAAAAGTGAAGGATTTCACTAAAGACCTTTAAACGGGTCAAAGTAACGGATTCATAAAGAATTCGATAGTATATGAAAGCGATGAATATCGCTAAGTTAACTAAACTAGTGGGAATAGCGAGATTACGTTATTTCAAGTTGCACTATGTCGAATGAGATACATAGACAATTAGTGACCAGAAAGATGTTACCATACTTATCTGGTAATACTAACAATTGGTTAAAGGTATAAGTAATGTTTAAAAGATTTCTTGGATCAAAATACATTGAGTTTAAACTCAATGAATCATGTAAGAAAAGGTTTCGAGGACAAAACCTCTCTAAGGGGGGTAGACTTGTAACACCCCGAAAACGGGTTTGGTAATCAAACTCCGTTAATACTAAAAGACGGGTAAAGTACCGTTAGTAGTAAAAATAACCAGGTAAATAATTGGATTTAAATAAGAAATCCTAATAATTAAATACAAGCGAATCAAAGTTTTAAGAGATTGAGTTTATAAGAGCCCGAGTTAACGGGACTTAAAATATAACGGATTATAACTCCCGACCCCATTAAATTAACTAGGAATAATTAACCTAGTTAATAATATGTGATTAGGTTATAAATAATGGATTATAACTTATATAGATCAAAATAAAACCTTGAGGGACTAAAGGTGGACAATTGGAAACAAGTTTATAACTAAAACTTAAAAACACCAAAACACACACATATTTGTGTGTTTTGGTCGATATATGCAGGAGAAAAAGGGGAGTTCCCTTCCAAGAACCCTAACTCACAAAAATTGCCAAAATCAAAGAGAAATCAAGCCAAGAATTTGGGGCTTTTAATAAAATCGTGATCACCAAGCTTAGGGGATCACAAGGTATGTTGAATTTTGATGTTTATTGATATTTCGAATTTTGTGATGAACATGCATGAACGAAATTCTTGCATGAATGTTCAATGTTATAGTGATATTGGTGTGGGTACAAGTCTAGGAATAAACCCTAGATGTAAACTTGTAGAATTGTGCCATAAACTAGTGATTTATCAAATAGCCAAGTATGAGCTAAGTGGGTTTTGTTGATTTGATGAAATTGATGTGTATAAACATCATAATAATTCATATGAATGAACTATTCGAACAAATTAGAGATTTTGTTAAGAATTCATAAGTGATTAGAAGTGGGTTTTTACACAAGAGTTAAACTCATGGTTATGATGGTTAAAGTGTATATGTGCATACAATGACTAAAATTACATGTTGATTTATGGTTACTTGGGGTATGAATCAAATAACATGTCAGTAGAAGTAACGTCTCAAAAGATGACGCTCACTAAATGGTTGATAATGTGCCTAAATCGAGTCATGTGAACTTGTTAGTGCAACCATATTTGTAAATTGGTGGTTTGACCTTTAAAAGTCAAACCGACATATGATAAGGTTCATTAAGAATAGTGATAAAAGATTCATAAGGTGTGAAAGTTATGATCTTGAATGACTAATCTAACCACCTTGAAAACGATGATGATAGTTTGACGCGCAACAAGCTAGGTGGAAGCTTGATGAGGGAGCGGGTCAAACGAATCAAGAAGGAAAGGAAAAGCGTAGTTCGGATGCGAGGTAAGTTAAGCTTACGCCCTTATTACTTTTATTACAAAATGCTTATTGTGAGCATGGAATACGATTTATATTAAGTAAATGAAACATGATGTTCCGGCGCGATATAATGCTAGTCGGAACAAGCGAAAATGGTAGAAACCATAAATTATGATAGAAAGGGGTAAAAATGGTGAAATGGTAATCCGGACATGGGTTAACAAATAGATAAAGGGATTTAAAACGACACCATTAGGCATAAGTCATAATGGGTCAAATAAAACAGGAAACGACTTCCAAGTTGGATGATTTCAAAAAGTAAACCGGGATAGGTTTAAGGGGTGAATTGGTAATTAAGTGCCATCTTATAATGACAATTGGTCATTTCGACTAAACGGGTCAAATGGTGTTGTTAACACCATTTGTCAATAATATTTGATGATTGCTTGTTGAGTTTTATGGTTACAGGAATTAACACATGGTTAGCATTGCTATTATCTAGATATTAATAGCGAGAGGTATTAAAACGGGTCAATATGTTGATCCGAGCCAGGTATGCATAATCATGTTGTAGTTAAAAGTGTTATTTTGGTCGAATAATTGGTGAGAGTCCTTCGTCGTAAAAGAAGGACCAAAATCGACCAAAACGCCCTTGTAGGCTAAACTGAACAAACAACCCTTAAAGGTTGTTTGGAAACGAATTTCATGATTAGATAAATACTTAGAATAAGTATAGATGTTGAAAGATGTAATACGTTAGTCAAATAGCTCTATTTGAGTCTTGCCGTAAAATAACAATCCGAAGGGTAAAACTCGGAACATATAGATATACACATTGAAATCCAACACACAAAGAGTTGTAGTTGAAGATTACTTGATAAGAAATGTAGGAATAAGATGCTAGAAATGAATGAAAGCGATTTCAAGCTTTAAAGTGCTTAAATACCCTTAACGGGTCAAAATAAGCATACGAGCGAAAACGGGTTTAAATGGTGTAATAAACCTATGATTAGAACCTAATATAGTAGGTAACATTAATTTGAAGAAGTGTATGAGATATAGGAATCAAATAAATACGTTTGTTTGATAAAATGCATAAACGCGTTAAAATTCGGTAAAAAGGTAACGAGTCGAAGGCTTAGAAGTCTCAAAATTTCTTATGTTGGATGTAGGATTTTAACTCCATAAGATGGACGATTAAATTACGGACGCGTAGGAAAAAGAATCGGGTAAAACGGATCAATAACGAAGAAGTTATGGCCGTTTCCGTGAAATCAGATCGTGCTGTGTATGTACAGCATCAGCTAAGGCAACAGGCTGTGAAAAACAGGGCTAGGCGTGACACCTAGGCCCTTGGCGTCACGTCTAGCCCCCTAACTCCGAAAATTTTTAAATTTTGTCATTTTTAACCCCTGTACTTGTTTGAACTTAATATTTGACTATCAAAACTAACTTTTAAGTTGGTTTTGAACATAGGTGAATGCCAAGAGTGCACGGATGAAGATCAAGCGACGAGCAAGAACCGAACACGATCAAGAAATAAGCTTCCGCACTATGCATCGTTATTATGTTAAACGACGAACGTACACATGATATGTTGTATACTTTTAAATTGTAAAAAGTTTTAATAAACCCGTAATTTCCAATGCATATGTAATCTTAATTACATGATTGTTTTTCGTAAATGATACGTTAACCCTTAATTTATAAGAACGGGTGTTACAAGTGAGCTCAGGCTGAGGGGGAGTTTAGTATGTAAGCATGCATGTAATCATTAGGTTTGTAATCTTATGACTAATGAGAAGCATGTGTTTATTGAAAACTACTCTTCCTTGATTGTGTTTATAAAGTTTGTTTATAGCTTATGCGTAAAGACAATTGAACGATTACGATTGCGAAATTCGCTACCATCCTGGTAAGGCGAATGTTGTAGCCGATGCGCTAAGTCGAAAGGAACGAGTCAAGCTTCATTTTGTTCGCACTCTATCTGATATCCAATCACGTGTCTCTCAAGCTCAAAATACTTGTGTTTCACAAGATTTGATGGGTAAGGAATTATCACATCAGCTTGAGCTTAAACTCGAAACGAAAGACGATGGGTTACTCTATTTCAAGGATCGTTTGTGGATTCCGAAACAAGACGATCTCCGCACTTTAGTAATGGACGAATCTCATAAGTCTCGATATTCTATTCATCCTGGTGCTGACAAAATGTACAAGGATCTTCGTACTCAGTACTGGTGGCCTGGTATGAAAAAGGATGTTGCCTTGTATGTATTGAAATGCCTAACTTGTCTCAAAGTCAAGGCTGAACATCAACGACCATCTGGTTTACTTGTGCAACCAGAGATACCGGTATGAAAGTGGGAGAACATTGCGATGGATCTCATCACTAAGTTACTGCGCACATCTAGAGGTCACGATGTTATTTGGGTAGTCATTGATCGATTAACGAAGTAAGCTCACTTTATACCAGTTCGCGAGGATCTATCTGCTGATAAACTTGCCAAGATTTATGTTGATGAGATTGTGTCTCGACATGGTGTTCCTTTGGATATCATATCTGATCGTGATGCTCGATTTTCATCTCACTTTTGGAAGACCATGCAATCTGCTATGGGAACCCAACTAAATCTAAGCACTGCTTATCATCCCCAAATAGATGGACAATCCGAGAAAACGATACAAACATTGGAGGATATGCTTAGAGCATGCGTGATAGATTTTGGTGGTAATTGGGATTCTCATCTTCCGTTGATCGAGTTCACTTACAATAATAGTTATCATGCTAGCATCAATATGGCACCGTTCGAAGCTTTATACGGTCGAAAATTTCGTTCACCTGTCTGTTGGAATGAGATCGGTGAAGCTCAGCTTACTGGACCTGAGCTCATTCTGGAAATGACAGATAAAATCAAGAAAATTCGCGATAATCTTCTGACAGCTGGAAGCCGTCAAAAGAGTTATGCGGATATGCGACACAAGCCCTTGGAATTTCAAATCGGAGACCGTGTCCTACTCAAGGTATCACCTTGGAAGGGAGTGGTGAGATTTGGAAAGAAAGGAAAACTTGCACCTCGATATGTTGGACCATTTAAGATTGTTGAAAGAATTGGAAAGGTTGCCTATCGACTAGAGCTACCTCCTGAACTTGGGAATATTCACCCGACATTCCACGTGTCCAATTTACGAAAGTGTTTAGCCGATACTGATCTTCATATTCCACTCGATGAAATTCAAGTTGATGACACAATGCACTTTGTCGAGAAACCTGTGGAGATAATGGACCGTGTAGTCAAACAACTGAAGAACAAGCGAATACGATTAGTCAAGGTTCGCTGGGAGTCCAATCGTGGCCTAGAGTTTACTTGGGAACGTGAGGACCAAATGAAGGCGAAATATCCACATTTGTTTTCACAAGTTTCCTCTAGTTAAAATTTCGGGACGAAATTTCCTAAAGTAGGGGAGACTGTGACAACTGTGCTCTGTAAATGATGAATGATGTAAAACAATATCAATTATCAATGAAACGATGTGTTTTGGTGTTAATATTTGTGTATTTGTGTTTGACAATTTTACGATTTGATTCTAGTTCGATTTCAAGCTTTAAATCGCTTTCTTGAAAGTTATACGGAAACTGATGCGTAAACGTAATCAGTTTAACGCGACAAACACTCCGGAATAGTGACATAGGCTTAACATACCTTAAATAACCTTTACATAACTTAGAAATAAGTTTTGGAAGGTTTGGTGTGTCGAAAACAAGTTTATTCGATCGCATGGACTATTTGTGTCAAACTGCGAAAGTATGCCGATTCGTATGGAAACGAACATTCCGGAACTTGATCATAAGCTAAACATACCCTAAATATCCTTTACATAGCTTAGAAATTGGCTTTGAGGGGTTCGGTATGCGAAAATATGCTTATTTGATCAATAGGGATTAAAAGCGTCAAAAAGTGCATAAGTTTGCATTTAAGCGCATATCTTACGTTCTGAACATATCCGGACATCCAAAAATTTTTGTAATCATTAAAATATTTTATTTTAGTGATTGGAATGCAAAAATACCATTCGTCGGGTAATTTGGATCGTTTTCGCGTCCGTTTGAGTTTTCGTCGTAATTAACCGAATAACGTGACCGTACGACCAAACGAACCGACATCCGAGATGTTTTCAAGCATATTTCATGTTCCCTATGCTTTAACTTCATTGTAGAGCCTTGAAATGGGGTTAACGGGGCTTAAAAACATCAAAATCCAAGTTATATGCTTGCAGGGACCATTTTTGACAATCTGCTAAACATCTCTCGCGGGCCGCGTAAGATGAGCCTAATCTTATGCGGGGCGTGACAGACCATCAGGTCAGAAACATTGAATCTGGCCATGGTAGCTGATTTCAGTGGTTTTTAACATGGTTTTGGGATACCTTGAGCTTGTTTTTGTGTTCCCCGTGTTTTAGAAACCATGTTCCACAAGTGTATGGCCAAGATTGATCCTTCTAACACTTGGAATGATCTCATTAATCCAAACTTTCTATAAATAGGCTTGGGGTTCTCATTTGTTCCTCACACATTTGATCTAAATCTGCTCTAAGTTGAAGCTAAGGCTTCATACCTGAGTGTTTTAGTTCAAATCTTCCTAGCTTGGACCCTTTGTAAGCTTCTTTCATGCTTGTTTATGCTTTTCAAGCATGAAAGTCAAACAGTGTTTGACTTTCTGCTTTGACCATGAATTGGTCAACATAAAGTTCATTTGAACTTTGCAAAACGTGAGCGTAATCACGATGGTTATAGTCCCTTGTGACTATACCTACTGATTACCACGTCGATTAGTTGAAGTGCCAAGTCAAAGTTTTGGTCAAAATACGTGTTTATGCGTATTTTGCGACGAAGCTATTTTCGGGTATCAAAACACTTTGTTTTGATATCAAACCTGTTTTCTAACTTAGGTAAACATGTTTTAACATGTTTAACTCGTCACTTTTAGTCTAGTGCTTGTTTAGGGTCGTAAGTCAAGCGGTCTTGACAACCGCTTAGACTGTCGAACCCGACCCGTTTGGTCGATCGTTAGGATCCGACCAAGCATATTTTGTGGCCATAGTTGTATAGGGAATAACCTTCCGAGGTTATACCTTATGGTCACTTAGTTTAATTAGTTGTATGATAGGTAGTTTATATGCCTTAGGAAAATGACCAAAATGCCCTTTTCATGCATAATTTGATTTTATGCATATGTAATTTAATTTTTGTTACTTAAATTGATTATGCAACATATGTAACCATGTAGGGCATATAATACTTGTCATAGGACTAGTTAGGCTTCTCGAACGCGCATTTGCGCGAACGACGCGTTAAAGTAGCGTAAGCTACCTTAATGGATCGTAACGGGTCGTAAGCACTTAGGATAGGTTCCAATTTAGAATGTAGGCTTTGTTAAACCATATCACATGAGTTCCAATACTCATTTGGTTTACAAGACCTCATTCTACCCGATCTTCCAATTTAGGTGTCGATTTATTAACTAGCGATCCGATTACTAGGTACCACTTGATTTTCCTTGGTTTTCCCGAGCATTGTTAGTTCATTAGATCAAGGATACTTTGCAATTCAATGTGAGTACATAGTTCCCCTATTTTACTGTTTTCAATTGTATTGGGGTGATTCATATGTGTTAAACGATTTCGATGTTTTCAACGATGATTTCAAAAACGAATACTATGGTTTATATTAAACAATAACGATTTTGATAATGTGAACGAACTTGTTGGGACGTATTTACATAACGAATAACATTCATTAACAATGATCAAGCCGACCAGTATTAGGTTATGGTACCATGGGATCTGACAAATCCCGTTATCGGACTGCCACCATGGTTATGTATGGGGGTTATGTGGGTAACGACTGAACCTGATGATTGTTAACTTACCCTTTGGTGGTTTGTTAATACGAGTTGAATGATGGACGAGTTACGAAGGTTTGAATGTATTAAGCGAGACGACCAAAAGTTAGTTTTCACAATTAAAACGAGAACGATTTGAACGATTGAACGATTGAACGATTTTGAACGATTGAAACAATTGAACGATTTGAACGATTGGAACGATTTGAACAAGTTAAACGAATTGAAAGAACGATTGGTTTTTGGTATGTGATTGGATAACGGGACGGGTTTAATGTGATAAAAGCATGGTAGATACGCCGCTGGTACTTCTTATATATAAGTGCTTTTATCATATTACATTCCGTGGCGTTATTTAGTTCACTTGGACGAACGATTTTCAAACGATACATGCAACGATGTTTACTAAATGATATAAACCATACGAGTTTTATTACGAGAACGATTTACAATTTGGTTTACTTATACAAATGTTTTGAGTTAAGATTCATGGCAACGAGATTTTATAAACTATAACCAACTTGTTTTGAATTGGTTATTCATTTTACAATACAAACATTTTACAAAACAAGGTTTTCTAATATCGATTAACGAAGTTGTACGAGTTATTTTAACATGTAAACGAGCCATGAATCTGACACTCACACAAAACCTATGTGCTCGCCGGCATTTTTATGCTGACTTTATTTTCACATATGTTTCAGGTGGTGTTTGATGATGTTGATTGCTACTAGGATGCATGCTCACTTAGGATCGGACGAGGCCTTAGTGACTTAATAACAATGATAGATGATGTGGTTGTGTTTTAACATTAATATCAGGAGAATGTAAATGATTAATATTTAAATAAAACGAAACTTTTAATCCATGTGTTGTGAAACAATGATTCTGTTACAACACTCCCCGACGTTTTCGCCGCGATTTGGTGTTTAACGCTTTCGGGGTGTGACATGCGAAGGGACTAAAAGTGTCAACATGCTAAACTTATGCCTCTGAATGACCCTACATAATGTACGTATTCTTTAATGAGTAAATTATCAAACGTAAGAAGCCGTTTATGAAAGAAATCGAAAGATTATGAAACAAAGGGGTTAAACGTGTCAACATGTTAATTCTTACCTCTGAGTGACCTTTTAACGAACCCGAGGCTTCATAATGTTTGATTATACTCTCAAGAATATCTAATAATGAATTCACGGGGTGTCGGTATCATTATATGATTTAATCTGCAAATTTCCAAGAAGAAGGGTTGAAAGTGTCAATATGATAATTCTACTCTCGGGAGACCGTTTTAACGAATCCGGAACTTAACGGTACTTGATTTTATTCCCAAGAACATTTGAAACCTGAATTGAAGGGCCCCTAGTGCTGGAAATGTGAAAAATGGAAGTTATGAAAGCGCAGGGACTAAACTTGTCAACAAAAACAAAAGTTTGAGTTTTGGCTTCACAGGCGTGTCGCGCCAGGATCCCTTGCACCTGGCGTGACTCGCGGGGGAGACTGTTTTACAGCAGCAACTGGCAGCTGCCAGCATGCAGCCTTGCTCCCCACACAAACCAGCTCTGCTCTCACAGATCAAAACCAGCAGCTTGTAAACGGTTTTGATAAACCTCTAGGACACTTGGGGACATCCTAAAGCATCCTAGAACACATGGAATGATCCTAATTCAGCTCCTTCAACTATAAATATAGACTTGATGCAGCCTCATTCCTTGCTCACTCAAAAATTTCAATCTTCTCTCTAAGTTCAAGCTTTCTTGAGCATTTTTGAGATTCCTGATACAAAAGGAAGCTCCCTCTAGTTTAAAGATTAAAGCTAGGACCCTTTGTAAGTGTCCTTAGCCTCCTTTAGTTCAGTTTTATTATTTAAAAACCGAAAAGTCAAAGTTGCCGCAAAACGGCTTTGACCTTCGGTTTAGACCTAAATGGTCCAGCCATTGTTCGAGGCGAATATGGCTACCTGATCATAATTAAGTAGGTGTTAATCCCTCAAAAGGGCACCTCCTAATTATCACGTTTACTTACTTAATTGTCGGGTCAAAGTAATCAATTAAAAAATCAAACTAGTCAGATTTTTAAATAAAAACATAATCTGATAATGTAGAAGATATAAACCATGTTTTTTCACTTTAATAACTTGGTAAATATTATTAGAACATGTCTAAGCATGTTCAACCCGACAATTCTAAGTTTAGGCTCGGTTCGTAACCGAAAGTCGCAAAAGCTTGACTTTTGCTTTGACTTTCAATTCTGACCCGATTAAGCTTAATTCTTCTATGTTTTAAGCTTCCATTAGGACCATATTATGTTGTAGTATAACTCTCTGAGATTATATTACATGGTCATTTGAAAATTCTGAATTCTATGCATGTTTCCATTATTATGCTTATAGTTGACCATTATGCCCTTATGTTCTAAAACTGAGATTTTTGAATATGTGAGCATACAAATAAGTTAAGTACTGATATATAAACATGTCTAAGTTAATTTGACATTATTTTCTGGTCTCAAACTGATGTAATGCAAATTAGCGCAAATTTAGCTTTTATAAAGACTAAATAACCCTTTTATGCATAAACCATATTTAAACATAAATTTTGACACAAAACTCATTGCCTACTGTTATGATATCATTTTTAGGGATTTTTGGAATGTTGGGTCAGATTAGATACTGACCATAACATTGAGTTCTCGTATAAATTATATAATTGACGATAATGCCATTTTTGCAAATAAAATGTGATTTACATAAGATTAAGATGCCAAACCTGTTCCTACTGATTTAATATGTAAAATAAAATATTTTGACCATCCAAGGCTGGTCAAAATCTCAGAATCACATAAACTTTGCAAATATCATCAATTATCGATTTTTACGCTAATTAGGTACATAGTATGGTTTAAAACCATATTTAGCACCAAAGACTTGTTACCTACTAAATTTATAAATAAATTTTAATATTTTTACAGTAGGTATAAGTCATGAACTCAGACTTCCAATTATGTCCTTAAAAACATATGTGAAATGACCAAATTACCCTTTCGGGGCATAATTTGGCCATAAATGGTAAACCACACATATGTATGATATCCTACTATTATAACATTATAAAATAAATGTTTTTACAGAATGTTTTTGACCAGAACATCAGTTTACTTTTAAACCTCTTTTATAAATCTTAAAATGACCACAATGCCCTTACGGGACTTAATTAGGTTTTAAATACTTTTTGGGCATATATGTTAACATCCTACTGATGTCTTAACATATTTTAAGTATAATAACACATGGGACTTGTATATGGTTCATTTGGTTACCCGTTATGCATTTATGCGTTCGGTTCGGTTTATGTAACTAGTTTACATGAATTAGCCGAAATGGGTTTAACCTTATCATTTAAACTTCAAAATCCAGAATGTGTTTAGTTTACCCATATTATACAAGTATTCAAACTTTTCGGGTCTAAATCACATTCCATTCCGGTCTTCGCTTAATCTAGCGTTTCGAGCCAAAAAATATCTTTCAAACTAACCGGTCTAAGTCTTTGACTTAAATAAAGACCCGTTAGTATCCTAATAGGTTAATAAACCTTCCATACAGATTAAGTAGCTTCGGTAGAAGATATTTGCATAAGGTCTTAGGAATTATACGGCTGAGTAGCATTCTTGCACAACTAGCTCAGGTAAATACTTTTAACTTATTTTCCCTATACGGGCTTGGGATACGGTATAATATTACCGCTTGGTCGGGTATGAAATCATTTAATCGGATTGTGATTAATAAATTACATAACCCGTTTTAGTCTGTTTTGTTTGATAACATAAACATTGGGGGTTAATACGACCGTGTCCTAGATATCCTCGGCTCATTAAAGTTAATAATGGCCACGACCTATGCATGGGGTGTAGGCATACACCTGACAGATGCAAATGCTAAATATTAAATAACCCACATGTTGGGAATAACTCCTTTGTGGGTTTTAGAAGTGGTGAGTCGGTTAATCATGACTGGCTTCCAAACCGGCCCCAATTGTATGACAAACATGTAAATATGTATACAAGATTTTATTAAATATTGTCCCAAGTTATAAATGATTTTGTGCTATGTGCACCCAAACTAATTTTCATAAACTCTTTTCAAATGATTCGGTTAATTGTATTTACCAGTGAAAACTAACGTATTTTCCAAAGACTAAGTGATAGGTACCTCTCGAAACTAGGCTGGAGCTACTTGGTGTCAATTAAGAGGATCTTGCAAATCCTTAGATGCCTGAAGTCTGTTTAATTTTGTTTCTTGTATTTGTTTTTATGATCTGCCTGTGGATCTCTATTACAAGCAGTTTGTATATTCTTTTATTTCGAACTCTCAGACATTATGGTTTGTAATAGTAAATAATCTACCAAGCCTTTCGCTGTGCTATAATATTGTGTTAATTGTCTATGATGATATCAACTACGTCACGATACTCCCAACCGGGCCCACTGGTAATATGTGGAAATACCGGGGTGTGACAGGTTTGTATCAGAGCCAACATTGAGTGAATTAAACACTAACCTTTTGTGTTTAATCTCAATGACACAATAGCACATTCCTTAGACTTCCGAGTCTAGGCAAATGACCTAGGAATATTCTTAACTTTCCTTTTTGTCGTTTATATGTTGTTTTCTTGTTTTTGATAGGATTTATATAATGCCGCCATGAGTTAGAGGAAAGGGAAAAGGTCCTATGAGGGGGGGGGGGGACCATCAAGTCACGCTGGACCATCACATAGACGCACCCCTTCAGCGTCATTTAGCACCTCCGATTCAAATGACGATTGGAGGCGTTCTGTCACACCCCCAAAATACCACCTAGGGAATGTCCCTGTTAGACGTATGACGTACCAACAACGAGCCACTAATTACATTGAACCCATACAAGTTTCAAAATAAAATCCTTAATTATTAATGAAAAATACCATCAATGAGTTTAAATAAAAACCAACGTGTTCAGGGGAAGCAAATAATAAACCAATGTTAAACTGTTCAAAACCAATGTATAATATCAATAATCAATCACATGAATCTCTCCAGTCGACCCATGACCACTCCAGCTACTCCAGACAGCAAGTTCCCAAATCCAAGATACCTAACGCCCTGCGAGCATGCAACAAGTGTATTAGACAAAGCTGGCGAGTTCATAGTTTGTGAAAACGTTAGTTACCAAGTGTTTAGTTCAATTCACAGTTTGTAATGTTGATAATAACCCGAGTACCGTACAAGATGGCTACCAGATTGTTTTGCCCATCCCCATTGCCCCCTATCTAAGCAATGGTCATGATTTAAGGTCATTAGTTCACGCCCGTCCTCTCAGGTACGGTGTGAGGTTGCCAAGCCTAATAGCGCTATCAACTAATACCCCGTTACCTCTCAGGTAACTATTCGGTATGAGATGGGACTTAAAATGATAGGAAAGGTGTATTATCTAACATTCACGTTTTGACCAAGTGTTGTATTCCTCTCAGGAATACCCAGAGATTTACCCAAAAACCCATCCCTCTCAGGGATACCCAAAGACTGTCCCAACCACCGGGACGCATGCTCAAGAGATGAACTCACCTTAGAGTGCTCGGTAGGTTACATTACTTGTTTTACAGTTGATTTACAGTTGATCAAATACGTCCTATCATGGTTTACCAGTAACAATCAGTTTAGTATTCACATCTAACCACGTATTTCATCACAAGTCGCACTCATGAAATATATACACATAATATCATGCAACAAGTAATAATTGATCATGTAATACACTTAACCATAGCATACATTGTAATCATTATATGTACTAGTCACTTGGATCACATGGAAATTATATCACACCCCTTAACTGTTTGTATACGGCTTTACGGTTTGCAACTTTCTCACCCGAATGCTTACTGGGCCGCCACACTTGGCCTTGTGCAGCTCCCTTGATTACCCGGCCCAATAATACTCCCAAACCCAAGAAAGCATTTAATCTAGTGATTGGTTTTAATTAACAATTGTAACACAACTTAGCAGGCCATTAACCTTGTTTAGTCCATTAATCGAAGGCCCAACCGCTACTGTGTCCAATCACACAGCCCAGCCCGGGTTGGATTGAATACGACCCAACATAAGTTAGTTTTGCGGTTTAGGGAGCAGTCCACCCGAGCCTGGCCCAACCATTACACCCGGTAGTTGTAAATCAAAATAATCCATACGTTCCCTAGTTAGTAACATGTAATGTTCATTGAGACATGGATATGTGTACACAAGATCCCATTTATTCAGTAACAATCATGATTCCCATATAATAATATTGATCAATCGGTTCCCATTATTCCTTATATATACACATTATCATCTAACAGTAATACTATTTAACATAGCAATTTACATAACAATTATCAATATGCCACAAATATCACAACAACCTCATCGATTCCTTACAGGATTATAATTCATGCATACGTATCTAAATGTCCTTCTAAATAACCATTCCCTTAATCATTCCATTACCATAAACACAAGATCTTTCTTATTCATGCAACATACCAATCTAGTCCTTTAAATCAACAGATTCTAATCACATGACTCTTTTATATTCATGAATGTTATTATATCTAAACAAAGTGTACGAACAACAACACCAATAATCAACACAACATACACATAAAGAAGGAACCGAGATGTTATTTACTAACCAAACGATGAATAGAACCAAGCACACGAGATGATCCTTAAGAGAAAAGGTTTCGCCGAAGTGAGGGGGGGGGGGGGGTCTGCCACACGTACGTTGGGAATAGTAGGGTTTTGTTTGAGTTTAAGATCAGCAAAACATAATACATGAAGTTAAATCATAAGGGTTTGGTTTAGGGGGTTAAGGAATCGAAATGGGCCTAAGCCCATATCCTTGGGCTGCCGCACAAGACTCTAATTCGGCCCAAGTGAAGTAATTAAACACATGAAACACGTTTAGCACATATAACACGTTTAACACATATGACACATTTAACACATATAACACATTTAACACATATGACACGTTTAACGACTTCATGTATAGTTAACATGCACACATAAATATTTAGTGATGTACACGTGCAATCCAACGCCAAAGATTGTGGAGTTTAAGTAACGCTAACCTTAGAGATTCGGGTTGTCACACATTCTTTGGAACCCGTGAGGCGATCCGTCTCGCTCAGTACATCACCTTCATACCACCATTCATTTGGCCTGCCTCAACAAGACGAGCCCTAGCATTCGTATCACTCTCACCACTCTCATCATTCTCACCATTCTTCCCATCACTCCTATTCTCAGGGTCATTTTAACCCTGATGATTATATTAACTCTCCAGCGGGATATAACCCGTTGGGCCCCGAAGACCATTTCTCACAGGATATGGATATGGATAGTGATCCGATCCAGCAATGCCACCGTCTGGGACGCCTACGCGTCCTATAAGTATTTCTAGTGGTTCTTCATTTGCGGGATCTCCTTATTGAGGTCCCGACACTTATAAAGAATGGTTCGGGCAATGGGATTTTGTTAACACCCCTTCTTTTCACAACACTACACTGGAGGAACCGCACTTCCAGGCGGTAACTCCTCCACCATTGCCAGTTGAGGAACCACCTCAACCACCTCCTGAGCCACCAAGACGGAGGAGGAACGCACGAATGTCCGTGCGAGGGGGGCCGAGATTCAGTTCCCCACAAGATTCAAGTACTTACCCTCCGATCCCCGAAGATCCACAAATGGGTGGACCTTCTCACGTGGTGCCGGAAATTGATCCCACGCCGGTCACCTTTGCACCACCGCCACCGCCAATGGGTTATGAAAACCCAATACCTACTTACCCAGGTTCGACTGGGTATAACCCGTTTAAGTATCAAGCTCCTACTGGTTATGAGTATCAAGCTCCTGCTCACGATCCATATATCGAGGCAACTAACTTTAACGCTCTTTATCCCTCACCGTTTCCACCAGCATACCCAACTGGGTATCCCGTACAAGGGTATCAATACCCTTTTTATCAGCAGCAACCTCAACCTCCACCTCAACCATCACAAACGCAAGAAATCTTACAAAGGTTGGAGGAGGTTGAAGAAAAGGCGGAGGAACGGGAAAGAAAGAGCCATAAATTCCTTCAGGGTCTTGCGAACTTCATAAAGGGAAATAAGAAGTAGAAGATTTTATTTTATTTTGTATTGTAGTTTCAATTAAGTCCCTGCGTGGACATTTCTTTTATTTTAGTCCCTGCGAGGACTTGTTTCTTTTCTTTAGTCCCTGCTTGACAATTTATTAATTTCAAAGACCCATTTAGGGCACTTTTGTAATCATTTAAGTATTATTTATGGAATTTCTTTTGAAATTTATATATGTGTATTTTATTACATCATCATGCAAGTATCATTTCAATTTCAATTGATTTGCCAAAGAAATTTCAAAAGATGTTCTTAAAGGTATAACCTAGCCAAAATATTAATGGCTATGATGGTATTACCCTCTTAAGACAATAATTCCTTGTTAACATCTAAAAACATGTTAACACTCCTGGCAGTGTGACTTGAGAGACCACACTAGCTTTCAAATGTACTTGGATTTTTTTTCCAAGCCCTTTACATAGCTTATATGATCAATGTGATCATGGCCATTAACATCAAATATGATGTCTATACTAAAACATCCATTTGAGGTGTTATGCCTATGGGCCAATGTATAATTCTGACAAAGATAGTTTAATTTTATAAACTTCTTGTCGAAAAGGCGATGAACTATGTTCAACCCTTAAAAGTTCCGATCTAAAAGATCATTGATTTTGTTTTAAATTGTCCTAGTGACAAGGCCTTTTGTGACATCTAAAAGTCCTATGAGATGAGGGTTTGGGCTATATGAAAAGTGCCTATACGACATTGACAGTTGTGACTTATGTCTCCTGTCTGATAAATATAAAGGATTATATCCTACTTGAAAGCCAATAATGGTTCAATTGCAACCTAGGCAAATCATAATCAAATAAATTCCGACTTATTTTAATGGTCTATATGGTTTAATTATACCATGGCCATCTAATCATCAAACACGATTGTCACATCCCCCGACCCCACCTTGGAAGCGGGAGCCGTGAGCCAGTCAGATGGTATCGGTGTTTATTAATTTGGCAGTGGAAATTTTCATCAGGACCGTAGTTAGAAATATTTTTATCAGAGTTAAACACCAAAACGTTTAAAATAGATAAATGGAAAAAACCCCAGTTTCTGCTAATAATACATTTATAATAAACAAGTGGGACAAAACCCGATTTTCATTTGTAATATATTTATAGGGAATAACACCAATTATTGAAAACAATTCTCCTTTTTAATTAGGTAACTTTTATGGCCACTTTTCTAAGCCTTCAGTGCTCTCCAACTGGCTTTTATTAGCTTCACACTAAGTTACCTGAAACACGTGTTTAAAACATTTTATCAGCAAGAAATACTGGTGAGTGAATCCCGGTTTAATCAAAACAGGTTTTATCATTTTACAGTATTGAGGGTGATCTCGCAATTACATTTGTTTATTTTTCTACTTTAATTACCACCCACGGTACTATCAACCCGACTTATGGTCATGTTACTACTCACAGTGTAGTAACAAAATTTGTATACAAAACCCCAACATACCGACGATAATTGTAGAATTACAAATACTCAATCACTGTGAAATATAATTTAAAACATTGAGGTTTTGTAAAAACAGTTACAAACAGAAGGATTACTCACATTTCTATTTTAGGTATTTCCCTTGTGACTTCCTGGTTATAATCTATTAATTTAAACAATGCACATGCGTTAGTATAATAACCCAATTTACATTAGTGATACCCTCCCCGAGACAGAACTCCAACGACTGAGTCAGGCAGAGCCTTAACATGTGTTACAGAGTACTAGATCAATCGGGCAGCGTAACTAATACGTAACTGGGGGTTATGCTACTTACATCGAGGCAGAGCTTCGCTAATTAGGGGGTATAATTCCCGAGTATTACTTTAGCTTTAGAGAAATTGAGAGAGAAAATCAGATTTTGAACGAGTTGAAATGAGAGCCGAAGCCCTCTATTTATAGGGCTGTTCGATAGCTTTCTCGTGGCCCGCGACGGAAACAAGAGGGTCGTCGCGCCCCGCCAGAGACCACGTGTCTCGTGTAGGTGTGCTGAGTCACGAACTAGCTTTGCCAGGGTCATGCCACGTGGCGGGCTGTGGCTCCGCCACTTGTTGCTCGGTCGCGCCCCGCGACAGCTGAAGAAGAGTCTGTCGCGCCCCGCGACAGACTGTTATTCTTGTTTTTATTTATTATTTATAAATATAAGGGTTATTCGGGTCCGTTTTTCGTATACAGGGTGTATTTTAGGACTTTTAGGGGTGTTTCTTGAGGGTTGTTATAATATCTGAAATATAAAACATTTCAAAATTTGCAAAATAGTTAAACATATTCACCTTAGTAGCAGCGGGCTGGGTGACAGCTTAGAACTTCTTAATACTTAATACTTTGATTAATTGTTTTGGAAAGTAAAAGATGTAATCGTTCAGAAGTGAATACGAAAGGCAAAATGCTTGCCTATTTATAGTTGTCCAATTCTTCAAGACTTAATTTGTAAGAAAACTTGATGTCCAAGGTTTTTTATTTTAACTTTGTGTACAAGTTTTGATATCATATGTATACATAACGTCACTTTGGATATGCATGCAAAAATTAGATAATATTATATTTAAAGTTACTTTTATTTTATATGTTTATATTTTTAGTTTTCTTTTTTTTTCTTTACATACGTAAATATGTTAATATTGTTATTATTTTATTATTATCGTTATTTATAATCTAATTAATTTAGTACAAATCTTATTTATTTCGTATATCTTGTAAAATATAGAGTTTTATAAAATTAAGAGTACGTAGTTGAAACCTACTTAATTTTCTCTACATTTTAACCTAAGTTTTAATAAAAATGGAGCATGGCCAAATATAATATATTTTACTATTATTATTAACGATTCTTATAAAAGTATGTGTTCGTCTAGATACTTCATATTTTTAGTGGTTATCTTACTCGTTACATATTCGTTTTGTAATATAAGTTTCAGATATTTTATTTTAGTGTGTAAAACGGAAATGTTACATCCTCCCCGCCTTGTTTTAAATCTCGCCCTCGAGATTTGAGCTATGATGTCTTCTTGGAGTTATATCAAGTCTTGTCGTTAGTAAAAACAGTGTCAAATCGTCTTTGGAAGCATTTAATGGGCCGAAGTTCCGAACTCCTGTTTGTTGGGTAGAAATTTGGAGAAAAGCAACTTATCTGGACTCGAGATAGTGTAAGAAACAATTGACAAGATAATTTAAGTTAAAGCAAGATGGGTTTATCAAAAGAGTTATGTAGATAACAGATGAAAACCTTTCAAGTGGGAGATAGGGTTTTGTTAAAAGTTTCTTTATAGAAAGGGGTAGTCAGAGTTGTTAAAAGGGAAGTCAAGTTCCAGGTATAATGGACCATTTATTAAATGAATAGGATCCGTACCTTATCAGCTACAACTGACAGAAATGATGTATGTATGAAATCTTACAAAAACTCTTAGCAGACGAATCCTTAGTGAGATTTTTCTAGGGACATAGAAGAAATTGAGAACATAAATGTTTCGATTAGTTACAGGAATTATTAACTGAATGTGATACAATTAAGTTTCACAAAATCAATAGAGACATATGAATCGAATGTAAACGACTTTTAGGGATAATAGGATTCAATGCCAAAAGAGAACTTACTTTGTTCGTTTTAAAAAGAACTCTGAATCAATAATCTCAATTGAAGATAGAAATATGAAAAATGATTTGTCAATAATTAAACCAGAAATCAGTGACGTTTATGTAAATGGCAAGGATACACCGGGCAATACAATAGAATTTAGTGTATCATGGTCTTAATACATAATTGTATCAAGACTACTTGAATGATGAGTCAAACGAATGACGTATGATTAGGGTTTACTATTAGCACAGGCTACAAATTTATACATACACCACAAGGTGTTGTAATGAATTAAAGAATTCAATGATTGCGGTGACCGAATGAATTCACCGTTCTCGAAATTAACTGAAAGTTTCAAATGAAGTGAATCTGGATATTCAAAAGATAGGATGTTCAAATGAAGAAAGAAATGAATATTATAGAATCAATTCAAAGATGAAAGAAATGTTGGAGGTACATTGGAATAAAAATTTAGGTACTTTTTATCTTAACACAAAATTGTATTAAGACTGGTTAAGGATAATGAATCAATAAATAGATAAATTTGTACCTCATGTGCGAAAATGAAATGAGTCCAAGTTTCAAAGGAATCGCCACCGCAAGGTGTCGTATTTTAACAAATGATACATCGAAATTGAAGACTTTAAACAAGTTTACTATGATTCAAACAATGAGATTACCTCGAATATGATGATCTCAATTTATCATATGAGATTTTGAATTGAATGTATATTGTGAACAAATTCAAACAATTGAGCTTGGTTTGGACATATTCCAACAATGGATATACGTTTTTGGCAAGAAATGGTTATAGTGAAAAATCCGGTAAGTAACTTTGAAAAGAAAAGGAGTTTTCCAAGAAATTTGTTGGCTTGGTTATCAAAAGTCAACATTATGTAATCATATAGATTATCAGAATGAGTATAACGAAATATTTATTAAAACTCATGAATAAATGATCTTTTGAAGTGAATTCACATGCATGACGAGCAATGCTCGTGCAATATAGGAATTTGTCAAGAGATGAGACAAATGAGAGTTGGCTTTATATAAAAAAAATAAAGACCTTTTATTGATGACGTTTTGATCGGAATCAAAAGTCAACTAACACTTTAGTACAGACAAAACATAAGGGTGTTTTATTTTAAAAGTTGCTGTTGGCCCTGGTGTTGTAAATATTTACACGTTCTTCTTAGCTTCATCTGGGTTTCTATCCTCGTTGTCGGGTGACTTAGTTAGTTTCGGGCAATAGAGACGAATGTGGCATGGTTCTCCGCATTTGTAACATACATTAGTTTTCCTTCTTCTTCTACATTCTTCCTCTGTATGCCCAGTCTTCTTGCAGAAGTTACAACGAAGTGTCTTCTTAGAATGGCGTTTTCTTGCGTGCTTCTTGTTATTGTTGCAGGTAGGCTGCGTGATTACTGGTTCCATTTCTTTGTCCTTACGCGATTTGTCGGAGCGGAATTCCTTATAAGAGTAGCTATAGGTTGTGGTTTTCTTTCGTTTGGAAGATGGAGTTTTGATACGAATATTATGACTTCCGTTGATACTAGGGTTTGGTATGAAGTGATGGGTATGCTTACAGTGTATTGTAGGATTCTTGTTTATAGGCTCATAAATTTTAATAGCTTCAATGATCGAAGGTATGGCATTCGATATTTCTTGAGCAATTATATTTTCTATAGTATTTTTATCCAAAGAGTTTTCATTATTAGCCTGAATTTCTTGATTACATGCCATTTCCTTTGACATCTGAATTACAAACATGTTCAGATATAATTATCACAGAACTAAGCAATTATACATGCACATTTTGTTTAGCACAATTATAGTCATAGCTATCAGTATTATGCGTTGATATATATATATATATATATATATACATGTTATATTTTTAACATTTTCTTTTACTATATATCTTATCAAAATATAAAGAAAATGTATATATTATATTAGATGCTGTTTCTTTCTTTGGTGTAATAGCTTTTCTCTATATTGCCTTAATTTAACTATATTTCCAGAGCTCATGGCTAGATAGGTATTCAAAATAAAGATAAGGGTTTTATATACAATTTTGAGATTCTTCGTCATTGACCCACTATTGTTTTTCAAGAGGTGGTGCTAGTACAGGTATCCTTAAGGTATCTTCTGAATTAAAGCTGGGTATCAAAGTAGATTTTGAATAAACATGTAGGTTTGCTTCTTCTGTTATATAAAAGCTTGTACTTCTACAGAAGATATTTGATTATTATATTGTCTTGCATATACATACGTATAATTATAAAGTTTTAAAATTTCCTATAATACATACATATAATACTAATTCATAAGAATCCAATTACATAACTAATTTATTTTAATTATTCTGTTTATTCCCATAACTTTGCTTATTCCTTTATATTAACAAAATAATTTCTATTAGATTTATTGAACATAATATTTTGGAAAAAGGAAATTCATCAAAAGGAATAAATTTAATAAAGATATAAATCTTCTGAATTCTTTTAGAACAATTTAATCTTTAACTGACAGGTTGACTCATTTTAATTATAACATATCAGGACTTGATTCTTAATTTATCATTTTTATAGTAGATAATACAAGATCTAGCGTTTCTAAATTTGATCCTTAATATATTAAGTAGTGAAGTATTATTCCTATATTAGAATACATATATATATATGACTTAAATATAGTTTTAAGAATTGAATTAAACTTATCAAATGATAAAAATTGTCTCTTCTTGAAATATATGTACATATATTTTGAACCATATAGTTATACCGTACTAAATGTTTTTGTACATATTTTTACTTTATGGATGAAACATCATTTATAATATTGATACAAGTGATATATAAAATATATATACATCTGACTTACATATAATTTAATAGATAAGTTTAAGCTATTTCTTGTTGATATATAGGTGTTATGTATTAAAATCATTTAATTACACAGTACCAAGTTGTTGTACATATTCCTGCTTCATAGATACAGTTTTGTAAAATATTTTATATTTTCCATGGTATATGTGCTTATGTGGATATAATATAATCATATGGAATAATATTTTCATAGGATTATCATGAAATCCTGTTTTTTTTTTATTATTGTATTTGAACAATAAACTTGATTTTTATATGCTAAAATATTATATTTTAACAAAATTAATACAATTATATGTTTTATCAAAACTTTGACAAATACATATCTTTAAGTCGAGTAAAACTTTGGGTTATATCATAAATCATAAAATATACTGCTTGCATTTATGATATTCCAGTGACATCACGCCTAAGGGTGTTATTTTGATTAAGATATTAATATCAATATCATAATATTATTAGAATTTATATTGAATTATATTCACATAAATATGTGGGTAAGATATATATCACAAAAATTAATATCAATATATTATGAATATATCTTCTTTTTATATTTATAGCATAACATAAGGTAAGATACAAATAGGGGTTACACATCCTGACATAAAATCATTTAGTTATAATACATATTATCTTAATATTTAAATTATGACATTTTCGAAGTATCATACCTGAATTGCGTTTATCTTATATTATTATGAAAATATTAATATTAACATCGTAATATTGTTATAAAATTCATATTGCATTATGTTCCTACATATACATATGGATATGATATATATATATATATATATATATATATATATATCACAAAATTTACTAAGACATAATATTATTAACATATATATCATATAAATATAATATAACTGTAAGATACAAATATGGGTAATGCATATAAAAATTCGTTAAAAATCGTAATAGACATATTAAGATCTTTATGTTCACATAAGATATTAATTTCCTAACACAAACGTTTAAGGTTTAGGTATTGGAAGAACACCTAAAGGGCTTAAATCAGTGGCATAGCATTGATACCGCCTTCTGTCACAGCCCGACCCCACCCTGGGAGCGGGAACCGTGAGCCAGTCAGATGGTATCGGTGTTTATTAATTTGGCAGCGGAAATTTTCATCAGGACCGTAGTTAGGAAATATTTTTATCAGAGTTAAACACCAAAATGTTTAAAATAGATAAATGGGAAAAACCTCAGTTTTTGCTAATAATACATTTATAATAAACAAGTGGGACAAAACCCGATTTTCATTTCTAATATATTTATAGGGAATAACCCCAATTATTGAAAACAATTCTCCTTTTTAATTAGGTAACTTTTATGGCCACTTTTCTAAGCCTTTAGTGCTCTCCAGCTGGCTTTTATTGGCTTCACACTAAGTTACCTGAAACACGTGTTTAAAACATTTTATCAGCAAGAAATACTGGTGAGTGAATCCCATTTTAATCAAAACAGGTTTTATCATTTTACAGTATTGAGGGCGATCTCGTAATTACATTTGTTTATTTTTCTACTTTAATTACCACCCACGGTACTGTCAACCTGACTTGTGGTCATGTTACTACTCACAGTGTAGTAACAAATTTTGTATACAAAACCCCAACATACCGACGATAATTGTAGAATTACAAATACTCAATAACTTTGAAATATAATTTAAAACATTGAGGTTTTGTAAAAACAGTTACAAAAAGAAGGATTACTCACATTGCTATTTTAGGTATTTCCCTTGTGACTTCCTGGTTATAATCTATTAATTTAAACAATGCACATGTGTTAGTATAATAACCCAATTTACATTAGTGATACTCTCACCGAGACAGAACTCCAATGACTAAGTCAGGCAGAGCCTTAACATGTGTTACGGAGCACTAGATCAATCGGGAAGCGTAACTAATACTTAACTAGGGGTTATGCTACTTACACCGAGGCAGAGCTTCGCTAATTAAGGGGTATAATGCCCGAGTATTACTTTAGCTTTAGAGAAATTGAGAGAGAAAATCAGATTTTGAACGAGTTGAAATGAGAGCCGAAGCCCTCTATTTATAGGGTTGTTCGGTAGCTTTCTCGCGGCCCGCTACGGAAACAAGAGGGCCATCGCGCCCCGCCAGAGACCACGTGTATCGTGTAGGTGTGTTGAGTCACGAACTAGCTTTGCCGGGTGTCATGCCACGTGGCGGGCTGTGGCTCCGCCACTTGTTACTCGGTCGCGCCCCGCGACTGCTGAAGAAGAGTCTGTCGCGCCCCGCGACAGACTGTTATTCTTGTTTTTATTTATTATTTATTAATATAAGGGTTATTCGGGCCCGTTTTTCGTATACGGGGTGTATTTTAGGACTTTTAGGGGTGTTTCTTGAGGGTTGTTATAATATCTGAAATATAAAACATTTCAAAATTTGCTAAAGAGTTAAACATATTCACCTTAGCAGCAACGGGCTGGATGACAGCTTAGAACTTCTTAATACTTAATACTTTGATTAATTGTTTTGGAAAGTAAAAGATGAAATCGTTCAGAAGTGAATATGAAAGGCAAAATGCTTGCCTATTTATAGTTGTCCAATTCTTCAAGACTTAATTTGTAAGAAAACTTGATGTCCAAGGTTTTCTATTTTAACTTTGTGTACAAGTTTAGATATCATATGCATACATAACGTCACTTTGGATATGCATGCAAAAATTGGATAATATTATATTTTTTAAGTTACTTTTATTTATTATTTATATGTTTATATTTTTAGTTTTCTTTTTTTTTTCTCTTTACATACGTAAATATGTTAATATTGTTATTATTTTATTATTATCATTATTTATAATCTAATTAATTTAGTACAAATCTTATTTATTTCGTATATCTTGTAAAATATAGAGTTTTATAAAATTAAGAGTACGTAGTTGAAACCTACTTAATTTTCTCTACATTTTAACCTAAGTTTCAATAAAAATGGAGCATGGCCAAATATAATATATTTTACTATTATTATTAAACGATTCTTATAAAAGTATGTGCTCGTCTAGATACTTCATATTTTTAGTGGTCATCTTACTCGTTACATATTCGTTTAGTAATATAAGTTTCAGATATTTTATTTTAGTGTGTAAAACGGAAATGTTACAGCGATGATTCGTTAAGTTATTAAACAAATGAATCTCTTGACTTTAGCATTCAAATCATGGTTGGCTCCGATGAAGCTAATAATCATCCAGTCGAGGGAAACAATAATGATTCAAGGATAAATGTTACTGGCGCTGAACTTCAAGCCATGATAAACACGACATTTACTCAAGATGTGAATAATATGTTTAAAGAACCGAGTAATGTTCGATCAAAAACTCATTCAAAGTCCCTTTCGAAGTCGCATACATTGAAAAAGGATGAATCTCAACATTCATCCAATCAGAAGAGTGAATCTCAGAAGCAGATTGTCTTTGATCAGACTCCCCGGTACAACAAGGGTTGTACTTACAAATATTTTGTCTCTTGTAAACCAAGGGATTTCACTGGGGAAAATGGAGCTATTGATTGTATGAAATGGTTAGATGAGATGGAGATGGTTGTCGATATTAAAGAGGACATTGTTAAATTTATGCCAAAGAGGACATTGAGATGGAGATATTAGTGGGTGTGCCAAAGAGGACATTGTTAAATTTATGTCACAGTCCTTTAAAGGCGACGCCCTGACATGGTGGAAACCTTAGTGCAATCCACAGGAAAAGTTCTTTTGTATATCCTTTCTTGGGCTAAGTTTGTTGGGCTTATTAAAGATACCTACTGTCCACAACACGAAGTGGATAAAGTGGAGACTGATTTCCTCACGTTGGTCATGAAAGATCTGGATTGTAGATCTTATGTTACTAGTTTTAATTCAATGTCCCGACTTGTTCCGTATCTGGTCACTCCGAAGCCAAAACGCATAGCGCGTTTTATTGGTGGTTTAGCCCCTGAAATCAAGGGACATGTCAAGGCTTCAAAGCCTACCACCTATAGATCAACTGTAGATATTTCATTGTCTCTTACTCTTGATGCTATAAGGAGTAAGTCTAGGAAGACCACTGATGATGGAAAGAGAAAGAGAGAGGATGACCAGTCCCACCAGTCAAATAAGAAAAAGAAAGGAAATTCGGGATTTAAGAAGGGTCAGTCTGGTGACAAGCCTAGGTGTAAGATTTGTGATAAAAGGCATTTTGGGAAATGCAACTTTGATCCACAAGCCAAGCCTTGTGGAATCTGTAAAAAGAAAGGGCACAAAACTTTGGAGTGCCGAAACTTGAAAGATGCAACCTGCTATGGTTGTAATGAAAAATGGCACATCAAAATAAACTGCCCAAAGAACACAAAGAAGCCTGATGAGGCGAAAAAGACAAATGCAAGGGTGTTTCAGATGAACGCCAGGGAGGCGGTGAATGATGATAAAGTTATAACAGGTACCTTCTTCATTAATGATATTTATGCTAGAGTTTTATTTGATTCAGGTGCTGATAAGTCGTTTGTAGACCATAAGTTTAGTAAGTTGCTAAATTTGCCTACTAAAACTCTAGACATTAAATATGAGGTAGAACTCGCAGGTGGTACCTTAGAAACCGCTTCAACTCTTCTTGATGGATGCTTTATATCCATTAAGAATCATTCTAAGTGCGAATTCTGGCTTCGCAAAGTCCAATTCCTTGGACATGTTGTAAGCGAGCGTGGTATCCAAGTGGATCCAACTAAGATAGAAGCAATCATGAACTGGGAAGCACCTAAGAAACCTACTGAGATTTACAGCTTTCTGGGATTAGTAGGTTACTACAGACGGTTCATTGAGAACTTCTCAAGGGTAGCTGCACCGCTAACTACTTTGACCCGCAAGAATGTAAAGTTTGATTGGGGTCCTAAACAACAAGAATCTTTTGAAATCCTTAAGCACAAGTTAAGCAATGCTCCAGTATTGACATTGCCTGAAGGAATAGAAGAGTTTGTTGTTTATTGTGATGCTTCACACACTGGCATGGGCTGTGTGCTTATGCAGAAAGGCAAGGTGATTGCTTACGTATCACGACAATTGAAGGTGCACGAAAAGAATTACACCACCCACGATCTGGAGTTGGGTGCCGTTGTATTTGCACTTAAGTTATGGAGACATTATTTGTATGGAACCAAATGTGTGATATTTTTAGATCACAAAAGTCTCCAACACTTGTTCAATTAAAAGGATCTCAATATGAGGCAACGCCGTTGGATGGAAACCTTGAATGACTACAATTGTGAAATTCGCTACCATCCTGGTAAAGCGAATGTAGTCACAGATGCATTGAGCAGAAAAGAAAGGATTAAACCTATACGGATTAATGCCAAAAGTATTGAGCTTAAGAACAATTTGAACGAAAGATTACTAGCTGCTCAGAAAGAAGCTGTTTTAGAAGCTAACTTTCCAAATGAGAAATTAGGTGTAACTGCTGATCAGTTGTCACCTGGCAAGGATGGAATCCTTAGATTAAATGGTAGGATCTGGGTTCCTATTCATGGAGGACTTAGAGATGTAATCCTTCAGGAAGCTCATAATTCAAGATACTCAGTTCATCCTGGAGGTGACAAAATGTATCAAGATTTGAAAGCCAACTATTGGTGGATAGGTTTGAAGAAGTCCATTGCCACACATATAACTAAATGTCTGACGTGCGCTCAGATTAAAGCTGAACATCAAAAACCGCCAGGTTTACTACAACAACCAGAACTTCCCACATGGAAGTGGGAGATGGTAACTATGGATTTTATTACCAAGTTACCTAAAACAAGGCATGGAAACGATACTATATGGGTCATAATTGACAGACTGACTAAGTCAGCACATTTCTTACCCATCAAAGAGACTCATAGCTCCGACAAGCTAGCTCAGTTGTATGTGGATGAGATTGTATCTCTCCACGGAGTGCCAGTATCTATTATATCCGATAGAGATATTAGATACACTTCTCATTTCTGGAAAAGTTTCCAACAATCATTAGGCACTCTTTTGAATTTCAGTACTGCTTACCATCCTCAGACGGATGGACAAAGTGAGCGTACAATTCAAACATTGGAAGACATGCTTCGCGCGTGTGTCATTGATTTAGGTGGTAGCTGGGATGACCACCTACCTTTGATTGAGTTCTCCTATAATAATAGTTATCATACTAGCATACAGGCTGCACCTTTTGAGGCATTATATGGGAGAAAATGCAGAACGCCTGTTTGTTGGGCGGAAGTAAGAGAAACTCAGATATCAGGACCTGAGATAGTCCTCGAAACAACGGACAAGATTGTCCAGATTCGTGATCGCCTGAAAGCTGCCAGAGATAGGCAGAAAAGCTATGAAGATAAAAGGCGAAAACCTCTAATGTTTGAGGTAGGTGACAAAGTCTTACTAAAGGTATCGCCCTGGAAAGGTGTGATGCGCTTTGGTAAGAAGGGCAAGCTAAGCCCGAGGTATATCGGACCATTCGAGATCATCGAATGTATCGGCAGTGTAGTGTATAAGCTAAACTTACCTGAGTAGCTTAGTGGAATTCAAAATGTGTTCCACATCTGTAACTTAAAGAAATGTCTAGCTGATGAATTGCTAGCTGTTGGTGCTTACGTCTGTCGACTTCGTCTTGTATCGAGTCTTGTATTGTATTAGTTAGATCAGGGCACGCAAAACGAGAAAAGTGTGTTTGTAGGTATTTCGCACGAAATAACACATAGGTTATTTCGTACGAAATTAGGTAGTAATTTCGCACGAAATAGGTATTTCGTGTGAAAGTCTGTTGTATTTCGTACGAAATCAGATTTCGTGTGAAGATTATTTCTGATTTCGTTTGAGGGTATTTCGTGTGGATCTCTATTTTGTTTGAAACTGATTGTTTGTGAATTTTTGAAACTGAATCATGGATAACGAGTTTTATTATGCCTTTGCTAGTCCGATGACAATTACACAGAATACGATGCTTGAAAATGAAACGGGAACAACACAAAAACTGCCTAAGCTTATGGATATTGATGAGTTTAGTGGATGGGCCGAACGTTTTGCTAACTGGGTGGAAGCATATCACTTAGATGCATGGGAACATACAGAATTTCAATATGCTAGACCAGTCGGGAATAATAATGTGAAAATACCAATTAGAGAATTGAGTGCTGAGGAGAAAAAGAAATACAAAGATGAGAAATTGATGGTTAGTTTGTTGCAATAAGCGATTAAAGAAGACATCTTGATCTTACTTCAACATAATGGAAGTGCATTTTTGATATGGAAAGAATTAGAATCAAAGTTCATGGGAAGTACCGATAGGCTCAAGAACAAAAAGTCGCTTCTGAAAAAAGAGTTTGATCTATTTCAAATTAATACATAATTAGCAATGTAGGATCCATGTAACCTATTTTATCATTAATATAACTTGGTAATTAATGTAAGAACATGCCTAAACATGTTCACCCCGACAATTTTCAGTCTAGGTCCGGTTCGAAACCGAAAGTCGCATAGTTTGACTTATACTTTGACTTTCAGTTCTGACCCGTTTAAGCCTAGTTTAGGATTTCCTTAGAGCTTCTTTTGGACCTAGTTACATGTTAGTATAACCCTCTGTGATTATACGGCTTGGTTCATTAGTTGTCCAATTATTATGCAAGTTTCCGTTAATCACCTAAAGGTTGACTATTATGCCCTTTCCACCTTAAAATATGATTTTTGAAAATGTAAAAGAGTAGACACCTTAGTTACTGATTTATAGACTTGTACCTAAAATTTGACATCAGTTTGAGGTCTAGATTAAGAGTTATGCTCATTAGCGTAATTAGAAAGCTTTTTGTGAATTAAATGACGTAATTAGCATATAGCCTATCTAAACCCAATTTTTGATACCAAACTTTATACCTACTGATATAAAATAATATTTTGGGATTTTTGGAGATTTTTATTTATTTTTAGGCTGAGCATAACTTAGAGTTCTAAGCTTATTTCGGTTATTACCGGTTTTGCCCTTTCGGGCTATAAAATGAGTTTTACAAATCCTTTTGATACCAAACCTTTTTCTACTGATCTAATATGATAAATAAATTATTTTGAGCCTTCTGGAATAATAAAAATATCAGCTTTCTTTTGAAAACCCGGAAATGGCTCCAAATCGCCTTTTTAAGCGTTTTTAACGCACAGTGTGTAATAAAACTATTTTAAACATATAAGGTTTGATACCTACTGATATATTCAGTAAATTTTTATGTTTAATAGTAAGCAAAATTATTAAACTCAGATTTCCATTTTTGACCTTTTAAGCTTATGTGAAATTACCAAAATGCCCCTACGGTGCATAGTATGGTTATAATTAATAAATTTCACATATATATGATACCCTACTGTTATAACTTATTAAATTAAGTATATTTACTAAATAAATTAGACCTGTAACTTAGATTACTATTTAAACTCTTTTATAACCTTTTAAATGACCAAAATGCCCTTACGGGGCATAGTTTGAGTTTAAAAATCATTTTTGGGCATAATAGAAGATATCTTACTGATATCACAACATATTTAAGGCATTTTAACTTAGGAAACTTGTATATGATTCATATGGTTACTCGTTACGCACTTTTCGCGTTCGGATCGGCTTATGTAACTAGTTTGCACATATTAGCCGAAACGGGTCAAACCATATCATTATTGTCTCAAAATCCAGAATGTGTTTAAGTTACCCATATTAAACAAGCATGCAAGCTTGTCGGGTCAAAACCACATTCTAAACCGGTCTTCGCTTTATCACGCGTTGAACCGAATCTTTCTTTAAAACTAACCGGTCTAAGCTTAGGCTAAAATAAAGACCCGTTAGGATTCTAATAGGTTATTATAAACCTTCGTTCCAGAATAGGAGAACCGGTAAAAGCTACGTGCACTTGCTTATTGTGATTTTACTTGCAAAGGTAAATACTTTTAACTTATTTTCCCTATACGGGCTTGGGGTACGGTATATAAAATACCGCTTGGTCGGGCATTGAATCTTTAATCAAATGTAGGTTAAATCATTGAAATGACCCGTTAAAATTTTTTTGTTTGCTTAAAGCCTTTGGGGGGTTAATGACCATGTCCCGGATATCCTTGGCATCATTTTACGAAATGGCCACGACCTAAGCATGCGGGTGTAGGCGTACACCCGTTAGTGCATAAATAAATATTAAGGTATAACCGCCGGTTTTGGAATTAACCACTGCGGGACTATATCATGTGGTGTGTCTATTGATCTTTAACCTGGTGTAGACCCGGGCTACTGAACGCATAAGAAACATGTAATTCTTTTACAAGTTTATATTCAAATAATTATCCCAAGTTATAAAAATCTTTTGTGCCATGTGCATTCAAATCCATTTTAAACATTTTCAAAATGAGTCAGTTAAATTGTATTTACCAGTGTAAACTGACGTATTTTCCGAAAAAGGCTAAGTGCAGGTACTACTCGTAATAGGCTGGCCTCACCTTAGCATCAATAAGAGTCTCGCAAGCTTGGATGCAATAAATCTGTTGAACTATGTTTCCTCTTTACTTTCGATCGGCCTATGGATCTGTTTCAACTGTTTGTGATACTTAAATATTACAATTCATTTGGTTGAAATAAATCTATCTTTTGCTTCCGCTGTGCATTTAAATATTGTGTTGTTTGACTATAATGATATCAACTACGTCACGATACTCCCCACCGGTAATACGTGGAAATATCGGGGTGTGACTGGTTGGTATCAGAGCCAACACTGAGTAAATTAAACACTAGCCTTTTGTGTTTAATCTCAGTTACACAAATTGCACATTCCTCCATCCTCGAGTCTAGACAAATAACATAGGACAAACTCTGTTTTGTTTTATTTTTTGTCTTTCATTTTATATATTCTTGTTATTATCTTTAATTATGTTTACAGGTTGATAATGCCGCCCAGGATGAGACGAGGACAAGGTAAGGCTCCATTTACTAGCCATGACCACGAAGCCGGGCCTTCCCACCGGCGTACACCCTCAATCACCATGAGCACTAGTCCTCAGGAACCTTGGAGGACATATATTGAACCTGGGAGGCGATCTGTCTCCCTAAGCTCCTCGCCATCCTACCTACATTCATTTGGGCCACAGTCTGAAAACGAGCCCAACAACCCCCAACCTTCCTTCATACCCCTACAGCGATCAAACTCGCATCATTCTTTCGGCGACCCCACTCCCGCCTTTCAGAGCCGGTTTAACCCGGCTAACTACATTCAAGAACCCGTGGGTTTTAACCCACTAGGACCCGAAGATCACTTTTCGGGTGAAAACGACATGGATGAGGACACGGATCCCGTCGAGCCTGCAACCGGGACCCCGAACCACCCCATCGAAATCTCTGATGGGTCCTCGTTTCATGGATCGCCCTACCGCGGTCCTGATAGCTACCAGGCAAGGTTCAACCAGTTTGAATGGTATTTTACACCATCTGAACACTCGTCTCCCTACCAGCAGCAGCAGCAGCAGGATCCTTCCGAGGATTCACGTTTTGTGGCAGTTACTCCACCGCCACCACCACCAGTTCAGCAGCCGCCTCCGGAGCCACCGAGGCGACGTAGATCAAACGCACGGATGTCCGTGCGAGGAGGAGTCCGCATCAGCACTCCTCAACCCTCAAGTGGCAGTCACTATCCGCCACTCCAAGAAGAAGACCCGCAGATGAGGGACCATCAAACCCCGTCTCGGAGGCAAACTCTACGCCTGTGGCGCCACCATTGGGTTTTGATAACCCAATCCCTGCATATGCCGGTTCAGCGGCATATAACCCATTCGAGCTACCGGGTCACAACAGCTACAACTATGCCAATGTGGACCCGTACCAGGAGGCGTGGGACTACAATGCTCGTCACCCTGAAGGGCCCTATGGTGGTCCTTGGACCACTGGGTACCCACCTTACGTGTACCAGCACCCGCCACCTCCTCAACCTCTGTATCAGCAGCCGCCGCAGCCGCAACTGATCCCGCCGGAACGCCAACAAGAGGTTCTCGATAGGTTGAACCAAGTTGCGCAGGAAGTTCAGGAAGACCGCAGGGAACGTCAAGGCTTCTTCAAAGGTCTCTCAGACCTACTCAAGGGGAAGTCCAAAAGAAGGGGTCATTAAAGACCTTTGTTTATTTTATTGTAATCAAGTCCCTGCGTGGACTTTTGTTTCAGTACTCAGCCCCTGCGTGGGCTTGTCTTTTTGTACTATGCCCCTGCGTGGGCATGTCTTTCTGTTGACCCCTGCGTGGGTATGTTTATTTATTTCGCCCCTGCGAGGGCATGTTGTTTTGTAGAAGTCCCGTTTAGGGCAAAAGCTGTACTTGTTTAAATTATTAATGAGATGGTTTAATTTAAATTTTCATTTTGTTAGTTATTTATTATGTGCATAAACATGAAACATAAAATAAATGAAAATAATTTTCCTATTAAAAGATCTACCATTATATTAAAATGGCAAAATCTAAAAAGGACAAGACCTAGCCATGTGTCATCATAAGACAGGGCCAAGATGGTAGTTCCATAATTAGATTCAGATCCACATTAACATCTCAATTTAGGACTGTTCTGCGTTAATTATTAAAAGAATCTTAAAGGTAAAACCTAGTCTATATGTCGTTGCAAACATGGCCAAGATGGTAGAACCTACACAAAAGATTCCAATTCTTGTTAACATCTGAAAGAATGATAACATTCATGACAAACTGTGATGCGATAAAATCACATAGGTCATCTTTTAATTGGGTTATTTTAAATTCCCTTAATTATATAACCATCCCTTAAGGATGAAGTGCCTACGGGCTATAACTAATGTCCTTGGGACTAAAGACAGTAGTAGCCTATGACTCCCTGTCTAGAAAAAGGCAATAAACTTTGATTAAAGCCTTAATGCCTTGACTCAGTAAAAGTCTTGGTTTATAAATTGAATTTGTCTGTATGACTATGCCCTTTTATGCTATTATTAAGTTATACTATAGGATTGTAATAAAGGTCCTGAGAATATTTAAATAATTAACAAATTAACCAAAATGGTTATTAAAACCATGGTTAATAAATCATAAAATACTGTAAAAGCTTCTAAATAAACCTTGCCCATTAATTTCTATATGTAGCAAATTGAAGCTACATGGCTGGGTCGGATGAGGTGAATAGTCATCCGGTGGAAAACCACGAGAATGCTAGGATACAGATGACTGGTGCAGAACTGCAAGCACTAGTTGATAATGCTGTTACAAGGGCTTTAGAGCGACAGTATAATGAGTCTAGTGGGACTCAAAGTAGGACCCTATCTACACCGCATTCCAAGCCTAAGACTCATTCTGAGGCTCATAATAAGCCACCCTCCAAGAAAGATGAGTCAAAGAAGGATGATGATCGACATTCCTCAAACCAAAACAGTTTCCCTCCAAAAGGATAGTGTTTGATAATGCACCACATGCCAAGTCCTGTACATATAAATACTTTGTTTCTTGCAAACCCCGGGATTTCACTGGGGAGAAAGGGGCAGTGGATTGCATGACTTGGTTGGATGAAATGGACACTGTGGTGGATATTAGTGGATGTGCTGAAAGAGACATTGTGAAGTTTGTATCTCAGTCTTTTAAGGGTGAGGCATTAGCTTGGTGGAGGTCTTTGATCCAAGCTACAGGGAAAATCCCATTGTACAACATGTCTTGGGAACAGTTTGTGACGTTGATCAAGGAAAACTACTGCCCTCAGCATGAGGTTGAAAAGATTGAAGCTGATTTCTTATCTCTGGTTATGAAGAACCTGGTTTGTCAAGCCTACCTCACGAGCTTCAATACTATGTCAAGATTGGTTCCTTATCTGGTGACACCGGAACCAAAGAGAATAGCTCGTTTTATTGGGGGTTTAGCCCCAGAGATCAAGTCGAGTGTGAAGGCCTCTCGACCAGCTACTTTTCGGTCTGCAGCTGATATAACACTGTCTCTCACTCTGGACGCGGTCAGGCAGAGATCGCTGAGAAACACAGATGCTGAAAAGAGGAAACGTGAGGATGACAACTCACGACGCTCAGACAAGAAGCACAGGGGAAGCAATGACCACAAGAAGAGTTCTGGAAATAAGAAGGATGGTCAACATTCTGGAGATAAGCCCAAGTGTAAGGTCTGTAAGAAGCACCATTTTGGGAAGTGCAGATATGACTCAAAATCCCAGTCTTAGCCAAGGCCATGTGGGATTTGCAAATCTTCTGAACATAAGACTCTAGAGTGCAAGAAGCTGAAGGATGCGACATGCTACAGTTGCAACGAAAAAGGGCACATTAAGACAAATTGCCCAAAAGCTGCAAAGAAAGCTGAGGAAGGAAAGAAGACCAATGCCAGGGTCTTCCAGATGAATGCACAGGAGGCTGTCCAGAATGACAATGTCATAACAGGTACCTTTCTTATTAATGATGTCTATGCAAGAGTACTCTTTGATTCTAGAGCAGATAAGTCGTTCGTAGATAATAAGTTTTGTGAACTGTTGAATTTACCTGTTAAGACCATAAGTGTTAAGTATGAAGTGGAATTAGCTGATGGAACCATAGAAACCGCATCAACTGTATTAGATGGATGTGTCATATCCATTAAGAACCACTCTTTTCCTTTGTCCTTACTTCCCTTTAAGCTAGCCTGTTTTGATATAGTGATAGGCATGGATTGGTTATCGCATAACTAAGCCCAGATTGTGTGCAACAAGAAGCAAGTGGTGATCAAGACTTCATCTGGTGAGCCACTTACCATTCAGGGAGATACCCAGTATGGGCTGCCTGAGCAAGTGTCTATGCTCAAGGCATCTAGATGCTTGAAGAAGGGTTGTGTCATTTATATGGAACAGGTGACTATTGATGAGCAGAAGCCCAAGATTGAAGAAATTCCAGTCATTTCTGATTACCCTGAAGTCTTTCCTGAGGAACTACCTGGTTTGCCACCAGATAGGCAAGTAGAATTCAGAATTGACATCATCCCTGGAGCAGCACCTGTTGCAAGAGCACCTTATAGGTTGGCACCAACAGAGATGAAGGAATTGAGGACGCAGTTAGATGATTTGCTAGCCAAAGGTTTTATTAGACCTAGTTCGTCTCCATGGGGAGCGCCAATCTTGTTTGTCAAGAAGAAATATGGATCCATGCGTTTGTGTATCGATTACCATGAGCTTAACAAGGTCACTATCAAGAATAGGTATCCTTTGCCCAGGATCGACGATCTGTTCGATCAATTGCAAGGGGCAAGCTACTTCTCCAAGATTGATTTAAGGCCAGGCTATCATCAGTTGAAGGTTAAAGATGAAGATGTGCATAAGAATGCATTCAGGACTCGTTATGGTCATTACGAGTTCCTAGTGATGCCTTTTGGGCTCACTAATGCACCTGCCGCATTCATGGATCTCATGAATCGTGTCTGCAAGCCATACTTGGACAAGTTTGTTATCATCTTTATTGACGACATTCTGATTTATTCAAAGAATCAAGCTGACCATGAGAAGCACCTTCGATGTTCTGGAACTACTTCAGCAGGAGAAGCTTTATGCCAAATTCTCGAAGTGTGAATTTTGGCTTCGTGAAGTCCAATTTCTTGGACATGTGGTTAGTGAGCGTGGTATCCAAGTAGATCCCGCTAAGGTTGAAGCTGTCATGAACTGGTAAGAACCGAAGACGCCTACAGAGATTCGCAGTTTTCTAGGACTGGCAGGATACTACAGGCAATTTATTGAAAACTTCTCAAGAATTGCAGCACCCCTGACTTTACTCACTCGCAAGAATAGTAAGTTTGATTGGGGGCCTAAGCAGCAAGAATCCTTCGATATTTTGAAGCAAAAGTTGAGCAATGCTCCCGTACTGACGTTACCTGAAGGAATTGATGAGTTTGTAGTATATTGTGATGCATCACACACCGGGATGGGATGTGTGCTTATGCAAAAAGGCAAGGTTATTGCCTATGCTTCACGACAGTTAAAGGTGCATGAGAAGAACTACACCACCCATGACTTGGAGCTGGGTGCCGTAGTATTTGCACTAAAACTGTGGAGGCATTACTTGTATGGAACTAAGTGTGTGATCTACTGTGATCACAAAAGCCTTCAACACCTGTTCAATCAGAAGGACTTGAACATGAGGCAGCGACGCTGGATGGAAACTTTGAATGATTATGATTGTGAGATAAGATACCATCCGGGCAAGGAAAATGTGGTTGCTGATGCCTTAAGTAGAAAGGAAAGAGTGAAGCCGATAAGAATCAATGCCAAGAGCATTGAGATAAAGAACAGTTTGAACGAAAGGTTGTTAGCTGCACAGAAGGAAGCTGTTTTGGAAGCTAACTACCCTGATGAAAAGCTAGGAGTAACTGAAGAACAGTTATCCTATGGCAAGGACGGAATCCTGAGGTTAAATGGACGCATATGGGTTCCAGTTTATGGAGGACTTCGGGAAGTTATCCTCCAGGAAGCCCATAGTTCCAAATATTCTGTTCATCCCGGAGCTGATAAGAAGTACCAGGATTTGAAGGCAAACTACTGGTGGATAGGCTTGAAAAAGTCTATAGCTGCCTATGTAGCTAAATGTTTGACGTGTGCGCAAGTCAAAGCCGAACATCAAAAGCCGTCAGGTTTGCTACAACAGCCTGAAATTCCCACTTGGAAATGGGAAATGGTGACAATGGATTTTATCACCAAGTTGCCAAGGACAAAGAAAGGGAATGATACTATATGGGTGATAGTAGACAGACTGACTAAGTCAGCACATTTCCTGCCCATTAAGGAAACCTATAGCTCCGACATGTTAGCCCAATTGTACGTAGACAAAATTGTATCTTTGCATGGCGTACCAGTATTTAATATCTCTGATAGGGATACTAGATACACATCACATTTCTGGAAAAGTTTCCAACAGTCTTTGGGCACGCGCTTAAATTTCAGTACGGCTTACCATCCTCAGACGGACGGACAGAGTGAGCGTACCATTCAAACTCTAGAAGACATGCTACGTGCATGTGTGATTGATTTAGGTGGTAGTTGGGATAACCACCTGCCGTTGGTCGAGTTCTCCTACAACAATAGCTATCATACAAGCATTCAGGCTGCGCCCTTTGAGGCATTATATGGTAGGAAATGCAGAACGCCTATTTGTTGGGCAGAAGTAGGAGAAGCTCAGTTATTAGGTCCCGACATAGTATTTGAAACGACGGACAAGATTGTCCAGATTCGTGATCGCCTGAAAGCTGCCAGGGATAGGCAGAAGAGTTATGCTGATAAAAGGCGAAAACCTCTCAAGTTCGAGGTTGGTGATAAAGTTTTGCTTAAAGTATCACCCTGGAAAGGGGTGATGCGATTTGGTAAGAAAGGTAAGTTGAGCCCAAGGTACATAGGACCATTCGAGGTCATCGAATGTGTCAGATCAGTGGCTTACAAGTTGAACTTACCTGAAGAGCTCAGTGGTATTCACAATGTATTCCACATCTGCAATCTGAAGAAATGTCTAGCTGATGAATCACTAGTCATACCACACACGGATGTGCACATAGATGAGAGCTTGAAATTTGTGGAAAAACCTTTGTCGATTGAGGATCGATAGGTTAAGAAGCTTCGAAGGAAGCATGTACCTATTGTCAAGGTAAAATGGGATGCCCGCAGAGGTCCCGAATATACGTGGGAGTTAGAGTCCACCATGAAGGAAAAATACCCTCATTTGTTCTAGTAAATCTCGAGGTCGAGATTTCTTTTAAGGGGGTGAGGATGTAACACCTCGTAAAATCGTACCCAATGAAGTAAAGACACGTGTCATGTAAGACAAACGTGTCAAGAACCCGGATCAAATAAAAGATGAATGGTAGGATTTAAAAAGGGCGACATGTTATTGAAACACCTCTGAGCGACCCAAGGGCGACATGTTATTAAAATACCTCTGAGCGACCCAAGTTATAAATCCCAAGACCTTAAATCGTAATGATAAACATCTGAGATATTTAACCGGTTATTCCTAAATAAATAAATTCCATTTTTAGGAAATTGGGTTCTTTAACATGTTACTACAAAGTTCCTAATTAAAATTCTTGTTTAAAAAGAATTAAACTTAATATAAATGCATGACCAACCTCCCACAAGGATCCAAGTTGTGTAAGTGCATGTCTAGACATGCAAAGACTGATTTATGGTCCCTACATTGATTAAAAGACCCAAGATTCGGAGACTCCAAAGTTGCATGGTTAAAACTTGAAAGTTAGCAAGTTTTTGGATTCTGGTCAACGGATACGGACCGTATGGCCTTAGGCTTACGGTCCCGCAAGCGCTGTAACTGGGCGATTTAATCTAAGGTCGGTTACGGACCGCAAGACCAAGGGCTTACGGTCCGTAAGAGGTGCTTACAGTCCGCAAGGCTTGTAGCTTACGGTCCGTAAGCCTGTCGCTGGCAGCAGAAATAGGACAGCTACCTGTTCAGCCAGTTCCACCGCCTTACTTGAGTGGTTTTCGAAATCAGGAGTTGGGCAACTGGTTTTGGCATCATAGGGGGCACCTGGACTCATCTGGGATCAATCCTAGACTAAGGTGTGATGATCCCATGCAATCTTGTTTGCTATATAAGGTGGCCTTTTTGTTGCAACTTTCACTTGCTCATTTGCAACTCATTTCAAGCATATCTGGAGCTCTCTGGACAGCAACCAACTTCTCCTAGAATCCATAAGCATACTTAGGACTCTTGTAAGTGTCCTTAATCCTTTTTAATTCAGTTTAGCTTAGTTAATTAGCTAAAAGTCAAACCATCGTAATTAAGGTTTGACTTCGAGATTAATCAATAATTATCCAGTCAAATCTCGAATTAAACATACCTATGAGTGGGTAATTATGTGGGTAACAAACCCTTAAAAGTGTACCCTCTGATTCCCACTCTAACTAGGTCAATTGTCGGGTCAAAGCTAACTTTAAAAAGTCAACAGAATACTTAATTTCAAATTAATACATAATTAGCAATGTAGGATCCATGTAACCTGTTTTATCATTAATATAACTTGGTAATTAATGTAAGAACATGCCTAAACATGTTCACCCCGACAATTTTCAGTCTAGGTCCGGTTCGGAACCGAAAGTCGCATAGTTTGACTTATACTTTGACTTTTAGTTCTGACCCGTTTAAGCCTAGTTTAGGATTGCCTTAGAGCTTCTTTTGGACCTAGTTACATGTTAGTATAACCCTCTGTGATTATACGGCTTGGTTCATTAGTTGTCCAATTATTATGCAAGTTTCCGTTAATCACCTAAAGGTTGACTATTATGCCCTTTCCACCTTAAAATATGATTTTTGAAAATGTAAAAGAGTAGACACCTTAGTTACTGATTTTTAGACTTGTACCTAAAATTTGACATCATTTTGAGGTCTAGTTAAGAGTTATGCTCATTAGCGTAATTAGAAAGCTTTTTGTGAATTAAATGACGTAATTAGCATATAGCCTATCTAAACCCAATTTTTGATACAAACTTTATACCTAATGATATAAAATAATATTTTGGGATTTTTGGAGATTTTTATTTATTTTTAGGCTGAGCATAACTTAGAGTTCTAAGCTTATTTCGGTTATTACCGGTTTTGCCCTTTCGGGCTATAAAATGAGTTTTACAAATCCTTTTGATACCAAACCTTTTTCTACTGATCTAATATGATAAATAAATTATTTTGAGCCTTCTGGAATAATAAAAATATCAGCTTTCTTTTGAAAACCCGGAAATGGCTACAAATCGCCTTTTTAAGCGTTTTTAACGCACAGTGTGTAATAAAACTATTTTAAACATATAAGGTTTGATACCTACTGATATATTCAGTAAATTTTTATGTTTAATAGTAAGCAAAAGTATTAAACTTAGATTTCCAGTTTTGACCTTTTAGGCTTATGTGAAATTACCAAAATGCCCCTACGGTGCATAGTATGTTTATAATTAATAAATTTCACATATATATGATACCCTACTGTTATAACTTATTAAATTAAGTATATTTACTAAATAAATCAGACCTGTAACTCAGATTACTATTTAAACTCTTTTATAACCTTTTAAATGACCAAAATGCCCTTACGGGGCATAGTTTGAGTTTAAAAATCATTTTTGGGCATAATAGAAGATATCTTACTGATATCACAACATATTTAAGGCATGTTAACTTAGGAAACTTGTATATGATTCATATGGTTACTCGTTACGCACTTTTCGCGTTCGGATCGGCTTATGTAACTAGTTTGCACATATTAGCCGAAACGGGTCAAACCATATCATTTTTGTCTCAAAATCCAGAATGTGTTTAAGTTACCCATATTAAACAAGCATGCAAGCTTGTCGGGTCAAAACCACATTCTAAACCGGTCTTCTCTTTATCACGCGTTGAACCGAATCTTTCTTTAAAACTAACCGGTCTAAGCTTAGGCGAAAATAAAGACCCGTTAGGAGTCTAATAGGTTATTATAAACCTTCGATCCAGAATAGGAGAACCGGTAAAAGCTACGTGCACTTGCTTATTGTGATTTTACTTGCAAAGGTAAATACTTTTAACTTATTTTCCCTATACGGGCTTGGGGTACGGTATATAAAACATCGCTTGGTCGGGCATTGAATCTTTAATCAAATGTAGGTTAAATCATTGAAATGACCCGTTAAAATTGTTTTGTTTGCTTAAAGCCTTTGGGGGGTTAATGACCATGTCCCAGATATCCTTGGCATCATTTTACGAAATGGCCACGACCTAAGCATGCGGGTGTAGGCGTACACCCGTTAGTGCATAAATAAATATTAAGGTATAACTGCCGGTTTTGGAATTAACCGCTGCGGGACTATATCATGTAGTGTGTCTATTGATCTTTAACCCGGTGTAGACCCGGGCTACTGAACGCATAAGAAACATGTAATTCTTTTACAAGTTTATATTCAAATAATTATCCCAAGTTATAAAAATCTTTTGTGCCATGTGCATTCAAATCAATTTTAAACATTTTCAAAATGAGTCAGTTAAATTGTATTTACCAGTGTAAACTGACGTATTTTCCCAAAAAGGCTAAGTGCAGGTACTACTCGTAATAGGCTGGCCTCTCATTAGCATCAATAAGAGTCTCGCAAGCTTGGATGCAATAAATCTGTTGAACTATGTTTCCTCTTTACTTTCGATCCGCCTGTGGATCTGTTTCAACTGTTTGTGATACTTAAATATTACAATTCATTTGGTTGAAATAAATCTATCTTTTGCTTCCGCTGTGCATTTAAATATTGTGTTGTTTGACTATAATGATATCAACTACGTCACGATACTCCCCACCGGGCCCACCGGTAATACGTGGAAATATCGAGGTGTGACAAGAAATTCAAGTGAGAGAAGTAAAAGAAATTCCAGCATTTGAAATTAAAACAGATGCTGATGAAATCAAGATTTCTGAGAAGTGTATGAACTGTGAATCTCTGATAAAGCAAAACAATGAATTGCTACACAACATAAAAAGGTTGAAATAATCATATGATGTCTTGAACAAAGCCATGAATAAATACAACGAGTCGAGCAGTGAGCAAGCTGTAGCAATGAATACACTTAAAGGAGCATACATGAGACAGCTTGACAATGTCAATTATTACACTGAGAAGTGTGCTGAGCTTGAATTGAAGTTGGAAACACAAAGAATTGAAACTGAGAGAGTTAATAGATTGTTAAAAAGTTACTCATGTTCTACTTTTGTGGATGACAGGATTTACCCGATAGTGGAAGGATTAGAGACATTTGAAGAAGAAAAGACCTCTAAAGAAAAGAATTCTGAAATAAGAGAAGATGATGAAGTAAAGACATCTGGTAAGAAACCAAGTGTTGTCTATAACAAATGTCCACCCCCGGTTGAAAATGGATATTCTCCTTGAAATCCAAATTCAGAAAGAGTAAAAAAGGCAACGAACTTACAGTGGGATTTTGAGTCTTCAGATAATTTGCCAGAAAGTATTGACGTCACTTTTACATCGTCCGACACTGATCATGAGTCCGAGTTAATAAAGAAAGTGGTCGATCAGGTGTTGGATAAAGATGAAACAGAGGAGTCAAAGTCGGAGTCAAAATCAGAGTCAAAGTCTAAATCCGACACGACAAGTCAAAAAGTCAAACAGGGCAAACGAGTGTATAATAAAGAATTTCTTTTATCAAAATCTAATTTGAATGACGAACCGATCAAAGTAGCATATACTTTGAAAGATTCTGACAAATTATATTCTGATGAGACTTTTCCAATAAGAGGTGTCAAAACTGAAATGATCAAAAAGGTTTTCAAATTAACAGAAATCGATATTTCCAAAATAAAAGATGTAAATCTTACTGAAAAACCCAAACCTTACACCTCAAGAGTTCAACAAAGGATAAACAAGAAAATGGGTTACGGTTTTCAAAAGAAACCAAACCATAACGGTAATTTCAAAAAGAAAGGTCTTGGTTTTATTCCACCGAAAAACTATAAAAATGAGAAAACTTATAAACCAAAAACTGTATTTGTTTCAGGTACTTATGCTGAGAAGGAAGAAAAGAGTTCATTCTGGAAGCAGACGAACAAAGAATTCCTTGCAAAGAAGCAAGAGGAAATGAAGAAGGAAGTTGCTCAGAAGAAGATGGAGACGAGAACTTGTTTTCAATGCAAAAGAGTTGGTCACATTGCCAGAAATTGTCCAACGGCAATGAAAACAAAACAGGGAGTCTCTGATAAACTCAAAGAAAAAGTTGTTGAGAAAAGTAAACCACCAACCAAACAATTTATGATTTTCAAGAATTCAGAATTTGAGGTTGGAGAATGTTCGAAAAGGGTTTACAACAAAAAGGTTAATCTTGACAATTGCAAATGGGTTGTTAAGAATTCAAGTGACAGTTCAGGTGATGAATCTGATTCCACAAAATTAGAGGAGCCACAGATTGTTGTGAAAAGTGAGAAATCAGTTCTGCCATTGGATGATGCAAACTTTCCACCATTGCGGGCTGATAATTTTAAACAAAAAGTTGGAAAAATTGAAATTTCAAATCAATTTTATTCTGAAAAGAATAAGTTTGATGTTGAAAAGACTTTCAACAGAAGTGTGAAACACATTTTTGGAAAAATGGTCAATGGTAAGGCCAAAGGAGTGAAAGAATTCTATGCTTCCAAAAAGAATATTCACAAGACTGTTGAAAGTGACAGTGAAAAAGAGAAAATTACACCTAAGGATGGTCAGGCCTGGGTGTCAATATTTTTTGAAGAATAAAAACCTGACTTGCCGGAACTCCTAGGTTGGTAAGTGTGGAGTAGGAATCGGCATCTTTCTTGAGAAATTCACTTAGGTGATATTTCGATCTTACTTATGGTTAATCAGGGACATTAAGTTGTACTTGATTTTCTACATGTGGTATTGTTGTGAAAATCGGGAAATGTCAAATTTCTACATGTGATTGAAGAAAACAAGGTGATGAAACCCCATGTTTGTGAAATGTCACACAAAACTAATTTTCCGGAAAAACCATTTTGATTAAAACAAACTTAAGTGTTTTGAAATCATTATGGGAAAATAGTTTATTGTAAGGGGGAGTTCTGATTGTTTATGCCAAGAGGATGGCGAATTGAAGCGATTCGATGTCAGTTGTCAATTTACTTGTACAGTTTGTTTTCAAATTTTTTAATGATTTTGCATTTTAGGGGGAGTAAGAAATTTCAGAAAATCCAAAAACATTAGAAAATTTGAAAAAGCCAAAAACATGATAAAATGAAAAATGAGTTTTGTTGTGAAAAAGAGGAAATGATAGTACATCAGTGGACTATCACAACACGCTAAAGAAATGGAAAGTCAAATGTGATAAACGGTCTCACTGATGATGTGCCAGTAGGTTTTCACACGCTTAGTAGATTGTGTTCGAGATATAAACCTAAAATTTCAAACTTACTTATATCGTGGGGAACATCTCGTGGATATATGGGTAACCCCCGAAATCTTGTTTGAAAGGTCCCTTTTTCTGAGATACTAGGTCTTTATGCTTAGTGATATCTGGGGTATTATCCCGGGACTTCTGATTTTGCGGAAGCAATGGCCTAGTCCCCGTATAATACTTTGCATTTGCTTTAATCATAAAGCTTGCCCTCAGTACAAAAAATGATGAAACATTGAAAAATGCTAATCATGTGCTGTTGAAAAAAAAAGATTCTCTAAAGGGAACACACCAAAAAGTCGAAGCCATCATCTCTCTGATTTTGCGGAAGCAATAGCCTGAGCTCTCATGGCCCTCGCATTTAACCCTTTAACATATATCATCTAGGTATACTCACCTGTAAGACTGAATATTGGGATCTGGATACGGTAGTATATTCAAGTGGTGGGACATGTGAATAAGTTTAAGTCTATTAAAACATTAATCTCGTATCTCGAAATAGTTGAACTTTGTGTGAAAATTTAAGTGGATCAGTATACTGACAATCTAGGTGAATCGTTTAGAACTGAAAATGTCTAAAGCTTAACGGTGTTGGTGATGTGTCTTATAAACTGATATGATCCTCTTACACAAACTCACAAAAATATTGTATGTAAATATTTCTTTACTGCATTTACTTTCAAGAACAAAAATCCAAAAATATTTTTAATGTATTTTAGCATAAATTTTGAAAAATACAAAAAGATTTTCGACAAACTGATGTTGAAGAGCTGATTTTCAAAATTCCGAGTGCTGAAAATGATGAATAAGGTTTGGGAGATTGTTTTTGAAGTAAAAATGTTATAAATATCTCTACATCACAATAAAGGGATGTTTGTTGAAAGAGTTCTGCAAGTGGTGTTTGAGTTTGCCAAATTTTAAACTTTATGAAACTTATGTTTGTGGTAGAGTCTGTGTAGGATTGAAGATCTGAGGAAGCCAGGTTTCAGATCCTGTGGATTCAAAAATTCCAGACTACGATCCCAGTTTATTGATAGGGGGAGTCTGAAGACAGTCAAGAGGGAGTGGTTAGAGCCAGTGTTTGATTCTGGATCTATATTCACGCAACCGACTGATGCTGAAAAAGCTTAAAGAATCAAAAGACCTGATCAAGAGATGTATAGAACCAGGTTGCGATTCTGGAAAGGACAGAGATAGAGAAAGAGATTGATTGAGGATGCTTACAATGGAGAATCTTTGGAGAGTTTGAGAAGACTGATAAAGACTGAAGGTTTGACAACCGAAGACTCGACCCTGAAGACTTCGTCAACATCCGAGGGGGAGTCTGTTGGTGCATACGTCTGTCGACTTCGTCTTGTATCGAGTCTTGTATTGTATTAGTTAGATCAGGGCACGCAAAACGAGAAAAGTGGGTTTGTAGGTATTTCGCACGAAATAACACATAGGTTATTTCGTACGAAATTAGGTAGTAATTTCGCACGAAATTAGATTTCGTACGAGATTTAATTTCGCTTGAGTAATTTCCTGCGAAATCATTATTTCGCATGAGCTGGTTCGTGCGAAATCACTAGCCTATAAATACCTGATGTGCCTTGTCATTTGTAACAAAATTAGATTCAGGTAGAGAAGCTCTGCCGAAGTGTCTACAACATTGTAATCGATCTAATATCAATCAAAAGACAGTTTAAAGTGATTTCTCGTGCAATTCAGTTGAAATAACACCGATACATCTGTTTCCGCCTTTTGTATTGGTGAAGACCTCTTCTGATTGACTCGTTTGGGTCTGAAAACGGTCCTACACTAGCAATGTCTCATAAAGACGTACAAATTGATGAAAGCCTGAGGTTTGTAGAAAGACCTATATCGATCGAGGATCGACAGGTTAAAAAGCTCCGAAGGAAGCACGTTCCGATAGTAAAAGTAAAATGAGATGCCCGTAGAGGCCCTGAATATACGTGGGAGGTTGAGTCCACTATGCGACAAAAGTACCCTCACTTGTTTCAGTAAATCTCAGGGTCGAGATTTCTTTTAAGGGGGTGAGGATGTAACACCTCGTAAAAACTTGTCCAATTATACGAAGACACGTGTCCTAAACCCTAAACATGTAGAAGTTTGGGTTAGAAGGACTAAAGTTGACAAACAGTGAAAAGAAGTATGCGAAGGGACTAAAAGTGTCAACATGCTAAACATATGCCTCTGAATGACCCTACATAATGTTCGTATTCTTTAATGAGTAAATTATCAAACGTAAGAAGCCATTTATGAAAGAAATCGAAAGATTATGAAACAAAGGGGTTAAACGTGTCAACATGTTAATTCTTACCTCTGAGTGACCTTTTAACGAACCCGAGGCTTCATAATGTTTTATTATACTCTCAAGAATATCTAATAATGAATTCACGGGGTGTCGGTATCATTATATGATTTAATCTGCAAATTTCCAAGAAGAAGGGTTGAAAGTGTCAATATGATAATTCTACTCCCGGGAGACTTTATTCCCAAGAACATTTGAAACCTGAATTGAAGGGCCCCTAGTGCTAGAAATGTGAAAAATGGAAGTTATGAAAGTGCACTAGTGCTAGAAATGTGAAAAATGGAAGTTATGAAAGTGCAGGGACTAAACTTGTCAACAAAAACAAAAGTTTGAGTTTTGGCTTCACAGGCGTATCACGCCTGGATCCCTTGCACCTGGCGCGACTCGTGGGGGAGACTGTTTTACAACAGCAACTGGCAGCTGCCAGCATGCAGCCTTGCTCCCCACACAAACCAGCTCTGCTCTCACAGATCAAAACCAGCAGCTTGTAAACGGTTTTGATAAACCTCTAGGACACTTGGGGACATCCTAAAGCATCCTAGAACACATGGAATGATCCTAATTCAGCTCCTTCAACTATAAATATAGACTTGATGCAGCCTCATTCCTTGCTCACTCAAAAATTTCAATCTTCTCTCTAAGTTCAAGCTTTCTTGAGCATTCTTGGGATTCCTGATACAAAAGGAAGCTCCCTCTAGTTTAAAGATTAAAGCTAGGACCCTTTGTAAGTGTCCTTAGCCTCCTTTAGTTCAGTTTTGTTATTTAAAAACCGAAAAGTCAAAGTTGCCGCAAAACGGCTTTGACCTTCGGTTTAGACCTAAATGGTCCTGCCATTATTCGAGGCGAATATGGCTACGTTATCATAATTAGGTAGGTGTTAATCCCTCAAATGGGCACCTCCTAATTATCACGTTTACTTAGTTAATTGTCGGGTCAAAGTAATTAATTAAAAAGTCAAACTAGTCAGATTTTTAGATAAAAACATAATCTGATAATGTAGAAGATATAAACCATGTTTTTTCACTTTAATAACTTGGTAAATATTATTAGAACATGTCTAAGCATGTTCAACCCGACAATTCTAAGTTTAGGCTCGGTTCGTAACCGAAAGTCGCAAAAGCTTGACTTTGGATTTGACTTTCAATTCTGACCCGATTAAGCTTAATTCTTCTATGTTTTAAGCTTCCATTAGGACCATATTATGTTGTAGTATAACTCTCTGAGATTATATTACATGGTCATTTGAAAATTCTGAATTCTATGCATGTTTCCATTATTATGCTTATAGTTGACCATTATGCCCTTATGTTCTAAAACTGAGATTTTTGAATATGTGAGCATGCAAATAAGTTAAGTACTGATATATAAACATGTCTAAGTTAATTTGACATTATTTTCTGGTCTCAAACTGATGTAATGCAAATTATCGCAAATTTAGCTTTTATAAAGACTAAATAACCCTTTTATGCATAAACCATATTTAAACATAAATTTTGACACAAAAATCATTGCCTACTGTTATGATATCATTTTTAGGGATTTTTGGAATGTTGGGTCAGATTAGATACTGACCATAACATTGAGTTCTCGTATAAATTATATAATTGACGATAATGCCATTTTTGCAAATAAAATGTGATTTACATAAGATTAAGATGCCAAACTTGTTCCTACTGATTTAATATGTAAAATAAAATATTTTGACCATCCAAGGCTGGTCAAAATCTCAGAATCACATAAACTTTGCAAATATCATCAATTATCGATTTTTACGCTAATTAGGTGCATAGTATGGTTTAAAACCGTCTTTAGCACCCAAGACTTGTTACCTACTGAATTTATAAATAAATTTTAATATTTTTACATTAGGTATAAGTCATGAACTTAGACTTCCAATTATGTCCTTAAAAACATATGTGAAATGACCAATTTACCCTTTCGGGGCATAGTTTGGCCATAAATGGTAAACCACACATATGTATGATATCCTACTATTATAACATCATAAAATAAATGGTTTTACAGAATGTTTTTGACCAGAACATCAGTTTACTTTTAAACCTCTTTTATAAATCTTAAAATAACCAAAATGCCCTTACGGGACTTAATTCGGTTTTAAATACTTTTTGGGCATATATGTTAACATCCTACTGATGTCTTAACATATTTTAAGCATAATAACACATGGGACTTGTATATGGTTCATTTGGTTACCCGTTATGCATTTATGCGTTCGGTTCGGTTTATGTAACTAGTTTACATGAATTAGCCGAAATGGGTTTAACCTTATCATTTAAACTTCAAAATCCAGAATGTGTTTAGTTTACCCATATTATACAAGTATTCAAAGTTTTCAGGTCTAAATCACATTCCATTCCGGTCTTCGCTTAATCTAGCGTTTCGAGCCAAAAAATATCTTTCAAACTAACCGGTCTAAGTCTTTGACTTAAATAAAGACCCGTTAGTATCCTAATAGGTTAATAAACCTTCCATACAGATTAAGTAGCTTCGGTAGAAGATATTTGCATAAGGTCTTAGGAATTATACGGCTGAGTAGCATTCTTGCACAACTAGCTCAGGTAAATACTTTTAACTTATTTTCCCTATACGGGCCTGGGATACGGTATAATATTACCGCTTGGTCGGGTATGAAATCATTTAATCGGATTGTGATTAATAAATTACATAACCCATTTTAATCTGCTTTGTTTGATAACATAAACATTGGGGGTTAATAAGACCGTGTCCTGGATATCCTCGGCTTATTAATGTTAATAATGGCCACGACCTATGCACGGGGTGTAGGCATACACCTGACAGATGCAAATGCTAAATATTAAATAATCCACATGCTGGGAATAACTCCTTTGTAGGTTTTAGAAGTTGTGAGTCGGTTAATCATGACCGGCTTCCAAACCGGCCCTAATTGTATTACAAACATGTAAATCTGTATACAAGATTTTATTAAAGATTGTCCCAAGTTATAAATGATTTTGTTCCATGTGCACCCAAACTAATTTTCATAAACTCTTTTCAAATGAGTCGGTTAATTGTATTTACCAGTGAAAACTGACGTATTTTCCAAAGACTAAGTGACAGGTACCTCTCGAAACTAGGCTGGACCTACTTGGTGTCAATTAAGAGGATCTTGCAAATCCTTAGATGCCTGAAGTTTGTTTAATTTAGTTTCTTGTATTTGTTTTTATGATCCGCCTGTGGATCTCTATTACAACCGGTTTGTATATTCTTTTATATCGAACTCTCGGACATTATGGTTTGTAATAGTAAATAATCTACCAAGCCTTCCGCTGTGCTATAATATTGTGTTAATTGTCTATGACGATATCAACTACGTCACGATACTCCCCACCGGGCCCACCGGTAATATGTGGAAATATCGGGGTGTGACAATATACCAGTCAACGAAGTGGTAATTTTACCGGAATGGTGGCTGAATATGGTGGTGGTAACAGTGTGTCGCATGTTGGGGGTAACTTGAATGATTCTTTAGGGTTTGACTCACGTATATTTGGTACAGCTGATACTAATTAGGGTATTCTAGGGCCTGGCCCAAATAACATTTTTAATCAAACTCATTCTACTGGGCCTCAAGTTAATTCTCAAGCTGATTTTAATAAATCGTTTGGGTCTGATTACAATTATCACAGTTAGTTTGGGCCAGCACATTTTGCTCAGTGGGCTGGAAATTCAAGTGGGCCACAATTTGGGTTTCATGGGCCAAACCAAAATAATATTGGACCTAATGGGCATACTAGTGCGTCATTTGGGCCTAATGGGCCACAGTTTGGGCTTATGGCCGATTTGTCTAGTTTTTGTGATCAAGTGGATTCTTGGGTGTCTGATTCAGGAGCAACTGCTCATATGACTGCTGATACGTCGAGAGTTGTTGGTGCTGTTCCCTATACCGGTACTGAACGTGTGGTTGTTGGTAATGGTACGTCTCTCACCATTACTCATATTGGTTATGCATATCTTCATTTGTCTTGCCAAACTTTATTACTCAAACACGTTCTTGTAGTTCCTAGCATTGCCAAGAACTTACTTTCTATTACTCAGCTTGTCATTGAGCATCCTATTTCTATTACGTTTTCACACTTTGGTTTGACTATTCAGACACTCGCTGGACAGCACCTCCACCACACGCGTGGTAGCGCACATCAGCTTTATTCGTTGAGTGCTATTGCTGCTGTTCCCTGAGAGACGTGGCACTCTCGGCTTGGACATCTGTCTGATGCTGTGATGAATCGATTTCCATTTTTACATTTTGCTAATAAATCCATGTATACACATTGCACTGCTTGTAGTATCTCGAAATCAACACGATTACCATTTGATACCGTTGTTTCACATTCTATTGTACCTTTACATGTGATTCATTGTGATATTTGGGGTCCCACCCCAGTTATGTCTCGTGCTGGTTTTAGATATTTCATTACGTTTATTGATGATTTTAGCAGATTTACGTGGATTTATTGGTTGACATGTCGTTCTCAAGCGGTTGATTCATTTCATCATTTAAACCGCTAGTTGAGAACTTCTTCTCATTCACCATTAAACATCTTCAGTGTGATGGTGCTCCCGAGCTTATTCATGGACCGATGGCCCGATATCTTTCTGAATCGGGAATCGCTTATCGCATTTCATGTCCTTACACACCCCAACAAAATGGGGTTGCTGAGCGGAAAAACCGCCATCTTTCTGAGACTGCTCGTACGCTTTTGTTTCATTCGCACTTACCAAAGAAATTTTGGTTTGATGCTTATGCCACTACAGCTTATCTCATTAACCGGTTACCTTCACCGGTTCTTCATTACTCCTCTCCATTTGAGACATTGTTTGGTTCACGACCAGATTATTCTTTTCTTCATACTTTTGGGTGTTTGTGTTATCCGTTTCTTGGTGATACTTGGGTAGATAAACTTTCATCCAAATCCACTCCTTGTATCTTTGTTGGATATGCTCCATCTCATCTCGGTTATCTTTGTTATGATCCTCATACGTCTCGTACGTATACGTCTCATCATGTTCGGTTTCATGAGACGATTTTTGATATTCCAAGGAGTTCCACTGCTCCTACATCTTCCTCTAATTCTATTCCTTTCTTTATTCCTCCTCCTTTGTTTCCAACTTCTGCTGCTTCCTCTATCTCATCTTCTACTTTTACATCACCTCCTATTATTCCATCATCATCATCTCCTGTTGTTTCTTCTCCTGTTTCTGATATTCCTTCTCCTTCTCATCCGCTCTCTCCTCTTCCTCCTCCTACTATCCCGACTCACCCGATGGTCACTCGTTCTCGTGATCATACACGGCAGCCTCGCTAGTTTCCTGATCATGTTCTTTTTCATGTTTCCACTGCTCCCACCACTGAGCCTTCCACGTTTTGCCAGGCTCAGCAATGGTCTGTTTGGTGGGATACGATGAATTCTGAGATTGATGCTTTACATGCCAACCAGACTTGTCGTCTGGTTCAGGCTCCCACTGATGCCAACATTGTTGGTTGTAAGTGGGTTTATACGATTAAGCATAATCCTGATGGGTCTGTGAGTCGCTACAAAGCCCGACTTATTGCTAAGGGCTTTCATCAGACTGAGGGCATTGACTCCACTGAGACTTTTAGTCCTGTAGTCAAAGCTACTACTATTCGTCTTGTTCTTTCAATCGCTTTCTCTCATGGATGGTCTATTCGTCAGGTTGATGTCAATAAGGCATTCTTACATGGGGATCTTTCTAATACTGTGTATATGACACAACCCCTAGGCTTTGTTGACTCATCTAGACCACATTATGTCTGTCGTCTGCAAAAGGCTCTTTATGGCCTGAAGCAGGCTCCTAGAGCTTGGTTTTCCAAGCTATCCACGGCTCTGCTTGCTAGTGGTTTCTCCTAGTGTCTTTCAGATGTATCTCTCTTTGTTTACAGTCAGGATTCGATATTGTGTTATATCTTGATCTATGTTGATGACATCATTATTACTGGGAGTTCTTCTGATTTTGTTACGGGATTGATTGGGCGCTTGCAATCCCAGTTTGCGCTCAAGGATTTGGGACAGTTGTCATATTTTCTAGGTATTCAGGCTACATTTTCTAAGGATGTTTTACATTTATCACAGCAGCGCTACTTACTTGATTTGTTACAGCGCACCGGTCTTGCCGATTGTCGTCCGTTATCTACTCCTGTCTCTTCTGGTAGACAGCTTTCTCGGCATACCGGTGATCCTTTATCTGATCCTACTATGTATCGGAGCACTATTGGTGCATTACAGTATCTTGTGTTGACACGACCAGAGATTGCGTATGCGATTAGTAAGGTGTCACAGTTTCTTCAGACACCTACTGATCGACATTGGGTCGCTGTCAAATGGATCTTACGGTATCTTAAGGGTACCATATCTCATGGGTTATGTACACGACGGTCTACCTGTATTGATTTACATGCTTATAGTGATGCTGACTGGGCTGGATGTCCCGATGGTCGGCGTTCTACCACATGTTATTGTGTTTTTCTTGGACCTAATATCATTAGTTGGAGTTCCAAGAAACAGCATACGGTTTCTAGGTCGAGTACTGAGGCTGAGTACCGTGCTCTTGCTCATACAGCTGCTGAGTTATAGTGGATTACGTCTATATTGCGTGAGTTACATATTACGATGACTTGTCCACCATCTCTTTGATGTGACAATATTGGAGCTACATATCTTGCAGTCAACCTGGTGTTTCATCAGCGCACCAAACACTTGGAGATTGACTTGCATTTTATTTGTGACATGGTTTTGACAGGTATTTTACATGTTCGGTATGTTCCACTACACTTCAGATTGTAGATATTTTGACCAAAGGATTGTCTGGTGATCGTTTTGACAGTCTGAGGTCCAAGCTTCACGTGGATGCTCCCCGTTCAGCTTGAGGGGGCATATTAGAGTAAATGTATATTTCTGTTATGTTGAGTTGTTGAGAGTTAGTTATGTTTGTTGAGATTGGTTAGTTAGATTAGTTCACAAACTCTTACCTCTATAGATAGAGGATTGTATTGATCATAACTCATATGGAAGAAACACAGTAGCCTGATATCTTCTTTATATGTATACAATTTCTATAGAAAAAACAATTCAAGACACGACTAAAAATCCCACAAAACAAAAAAAATGCAAGTCCAAATTCTGATCAGAACCAATCCATTGACCAATGTTGACTTGTTGACCAGAATTAACTTTGTTTTTTTTTTTTTTTACTTTCTTCCTGCATATTTCTTTCATCATCATGTTATCCCCCAACTCTCAAGTAAGATTCCATCCTACTGATTGGGTTCCTTTTCATATCATATACCCAAAGCTTCCACTTGATTTGCTTGACCAACTTGGATAATGAATATAACTAACATATTGGTGTTATTGTAACTAACTTAATTCTAACCGTCCTGAAATAACACATCACACAGATTCATGACATGGACATCAACATTCCAAATGTCGTAGTTTTTTTTCCAGTTTTCAGAAACATCTATTTTTCGGATCATAGTCAGATGTAGATGTTTGTGTGTATTGATGGTCTGTTCCTTTGTGCCTTGGGATTGTCTTATGCTTATGCATGGTTTCTGCTGTTATGTTTGGTACTATGGTAGCACATATTTTTGTGTCAATTTAAGACATGCAGATTTTGTAACCCAACTTGTAACGATTCATAAATATAAATATTACAAAGCAAACAACCTTTTATTTCTAAATCAAATTCTAACATAGATTCAAACCATCCATCTAAGTTGGTCTAAAATTTATAAGACATTAAGCACTGGGTCTACGTATATATTTTTTTTACAAATTTATAAGATTTTCTTATCTGAGTATAACCTCGAATATCTAAAAGCAAACAATCAATTTCAGTTTATCTGAGTATAACTTCGAATATCTAAAAGCAAACAATCAATTTCAGTATAAATCCAAACGCTCTTAACATTCCTTCATTTGTTGCTTGTTAGCTTCTGACTGATGGTTTGCATAAGAGAATCTTGTCGTACGCTCAGGATAAGGTCAAGCAACATCGAAAACGTAGTGGAATCAGGCGAGAGACCCCAACTAATCATTTCCTCGAGAAGAATCTCTACTACTTGGAATGCTTTTTTGTAACATCTCGCAAAACCATGCCCAATGAAGTAATGACACATGTCGTGAACCCTAGACGGATAATAAAATTTCTCTGAAAGGATGTAAGTGTCAACATGCAAATCCTTGCCTCTGAGTGACCATTTATCAGATTCAGAACTTTATTATATTGATATCATGTTCTCAAAAACGATTGATGAAAGTTATAAAAGTTGTATGGACAAATATAAAAAGTTTCAAAAATTTTTGTCTTCTGGCCAAAGCTTACGGACCGTAAAAGGTCCAGCTTACGGTCCGTAAGGACGGTAACTGGGCGATATAAATTAAAAGCGGTTACGGGCCGTAAGGGCTCAGGCTTACGGTCCATAAAGACTGTATCTGGGCAGAAAAATGGACAGCTGCAAGTTTGTCACCTTCTACAGCCTTTAATCGAAACCATGGGCTGTTGTCTGTTTTTAGACACGTCTTTGGACACTTGTTGAGCTCTCATAACACCTGGTGGCAACAATGGAGCTCACCTTACACTATAAATAGCCCTAGTAGCTACCATTTCAACTTGCATTTTCAAAAATCTCAAACTTCTCTCTCTAAGCTCACTTTTCTGGGATTCCTGGTCAAGAAGGAAGCCCTCCTCAGTTCAAGTTTCGAGCTAGGACCATCTGTAAATGTTCATAGCCTCCTTAGTTCGGTTTTCATGTGTTAAAAGCCGAAAGCCAAAATTATCGTAATAACGCTTTGACTATCGGTTTAGACCTTAACGATCCAGCCATTGTTCGAATCGAATGTGGCTATGTGATTGTAATTAAGTAGGTGTTAATCCCTCAAAAGGGCACCTCCTAATTACCACGTTTACTTAGTTAATTGTCGGGTCAACATAATTAACATAAAAAGTTAAACGGGTCAGTTTTTAAATAAAATCAAATCTGATAATGTAGAGGTTTAAAATATGTTTTATCACTTTAATAATTGGTAAATATTATTAGAACATGTCTAGGCATGTTCAACCGACAATTTTGAGTTTAGGCTCGGTTCGCAACCGTAAGTCGCAAAAGTTGACTTTTGCTTTGACTTCCAGTTCTGACCCGAATTAGCTTAGTTTCTTTATGCATTAAGGTTCCTTTGTGATCATATTATATACTAGTATAACCCTCTGAGGTTATATTACATGGTCCCTTAGTAATATGAGTTTATTTGCTTGTTTCCGTTATTATGCTTAATTTTGACCATTATGCCCCTATGGTCTAAAAATGAGATTTTAGAATATGTAAGCATGCAAATAAGTTAAGTATTGATATATAAACATGTCTAAATTATTTTGACATAATATTCTGGTCACAAACTGATGTTATGCAAGTTATTGCAAACTTAGCTTTTATAAAGACTAAATTACCCTTTTATGTATGAATCATGTTTAAACATAGATTTTGACACAAAACTCATTACCGACTGTTATGATATCATTTTTAGGGATTTTTGGAATATTGGGTCAGATTAGATACTGACCATAACATTGAGTTCTCATATAAATGATATAATTGACGATAATGCCCTTTTGCTAATAAAATGTGATTTACATATGATTAACATGCCAAACCTTTTTCTACTAATCTAATATGAAAAAAATAAAATATTTTAAACATCCAAGGCTGATCAAAATCTCAAAATCACATAAACATCGTAAATATCGTCAATTATCGATTTTTTTGCTAATTAGGTGCAAAGAATGGTTTAAAACCATATTTAGCACCTAAGACTTGTTACCTACTGAATTTATAAATAAATTTTAATATTTTTACAGTAGGTATAAGTCATGAACTCAGACTTCCAATTTTGCCCTTATAACTATGTGTGAAATGACCAAAATGCCCCTACGATGCATAGTTTGGTCATAAATGGTAAACCACACATATATATGATATACTACTGTTAATATAACATAAATAAAACATTTTTAGAAAATGTTTATGACCAGAACCTCAGTTTGCATGTAAACCCCTTTTATAAATCATAAAATGACAAAAACGCCCTTATGAGGCTTAAGTTGGTTTTAAAATCTTTTTGGGCATAATTAATGATATCCTACTGATATCATAACATATATTAAACATAATAACTTATGGAACTTGTACATGGCTCATCCGGTTACCCGTTATGCTTATACGCGTTCGGTGCAGTTTATGTAACTAGTTTGCATGATTTAGCCGAGACGGGTTAAACCTTATCATTTCAACTTCAAAATCCAGAATGTATTTAGTTTACCCATATTATACAAGTCTCCATACTTGTTGGGTCTAAATTACAATCCAATCCGGTCATCGCTTAATCTAGCGTTTCGTACCGAAAATCCTTCTTTAAACTAACCGGTCTAAGTTTACAACTTAATTAAGACCCGTTAGTAATCTAATAGGTTAATAAAACCTTCGTTCCAGATTAGGAGCCTCGGTAAAAGCTACTTGCACTAGTTTGATTAGATTATACGGCTGAGTAAACAAATCTCGCATTTTAAAGCTGAGGTAAATACTTTTAACTTATTTTTTCCTTATTCGGGCTTGGGATATAGTAAAATATATTACCACTTGGTCGGGTATGGAATCATTTAATCGAATAGTGGTTAATTAATTACATAACCCGTTTTAATCTGTTTTGTTTGATAACATAAACAATTGGTGGTTAATATGACCGTGTCCTGGATATCCTCGGCTCATTTCATTTGTAAATGGCCACGACTTAAGCACGGGGTGTAGGCATACACCTGAAAGTTGCGTATGTAAAAAGATATACCCACTTCTTGGGGATAACTCCTTGTGGGTTTATATTAGTGGTGTGTCTGTTAATCATGTCTCGGCTTCTATCCCGGGCCCTGAACGTACGACAAACATGTAAAACTGATACAAGATTATGTTTATATAATTGTCCCAAGTTATAAAAGAATATTTGTGCCTTGTGCATTTAAATCAATTTTCATAAATGTTTTCAAAAAAGCCGGTTAATTGTATTTACGAGTGTAAACTGACGTATTTTCAAAAAGGCTAAGTGACAGGTACTACTCGTAATTGGCTGGGAGCTTCTGGGCGTTAATTAGAGAATCTTGCAAGTTCGTAATGCCTTAAGTCTGTCGAACATATTATTGTATTATTATATCTAGATCCGCCTGTGGATCCTTTCTTACAACTGTCTGTATATTATTTTATTTGTACTTTACACTTTCGGGTTGTAATAGTAATTTCTACCAAGACTTCCGCTGTGCTATAAACTGTGTATATTTGACTATGATGATATCAACTACGTCACGATACTCCCCACCGGGCCCACCGGTAATATGTGGAAATATCGGGGTGTGACAGGTTGGTATCAGAGCCAGGTTGAGTGAATTAAACACTAGCCTTTTGTGTTTAATCTCAATGACACAGTAGCACATTCCTTGACTTCCGAGTCTAGGCAAAAGACCTAGGATTAATCTTAATCTTATTTGGTTTATATATTTTGCTTGTTTTCCTTGTTTTTGACAGGATTACTTATTAATCATGCCGCCAAGAATCCGAGGAAGAGGAGGAAGAGGCAAGGCACCAATGAGAGGGAGGCATGACCACGAAGCAGGGCCCTCACACAGACGAACTCCCTCTGCTTCATTCAGCTCAGACCCATACAAGGACTGGAGGCACTCCCTAGAACCTGCGAGACGTTCAGTCTCACTAAGCACCTCCCCCTCTTACCACCACTCGTTTGGTCCACAACAACCTGATGAGCCCCAAGGCTCCCACCACTCACAACAGTCAGTGCATTTCATCAACCTTCTCCTTATTTCCAGGGTCATTTTGACCCCAATGACTATATTAATGAACCAGCGGGTCATAACCCGTTGGGGCCCGAAGATCACTTTCCTGAATACCAGGATATGGATGTGGATGATGATCCAGATCCAGATATGCCACCTTCTAGGACGCCTACGCATCCCATAGATATCTCCAGCGGTTCTTCTTTTGCAGGATCGCCATACCGAGGCCCTGATTTATGGGTCGAAAGGTGGAGCACCTACAAGTGGGAGTTCACTCCCCCTCACCACAACTCACCACCACCACAGCGGGCTCCCTCTGAGGACCCACACTTTCAAGCGGTCACGCCACCGCCACCGCCAGCACCAGAACAGCCTCCGCCACCAGAACCATCGAGGTGAAGGAGAAGCGCACGAATGTCCGTGCGTGGGGGTTTCCATTTTAGCGTACCCCACAATCTTCCAGCAACTACCCTCCCATTTATGAAGATCCACAAATGGGTGGGCCCTCAAACACTGTGTCGGAAGTCGACACGGCCCCAGTCACTTTTGCACCACCACCACCTCCCATGGGTTTCGAAAACCCAATCCCTGCTTACCCAGATACAACTGGGTACAACCCGTATGAGTCACAAGCTTACACGGGTTATAACTACCATGCACCTGCCGTTGACCCATACGTCGAGGCAGCAAATTTTAGCGCTCTCTACCCCTCACCTTTCCACCCGCGTACCCAACTGGGTACCCTGCTTATGGGTATCAATACCCGCCACCACCACAACCTCAACAGCAGCAACAACCTCAACCTCCACTTCAACAACCGCAACCACAAGAAATTATGCAAAGGTTGGAGGAAGTGGAACAAAGGGTGGAAGAAAGGGATAGAAGGCACCACAAATTTGTAAAGAAGAAAGAGAAGAAAGATCATTAAAGACCCTTACTTTTAATTTGTAATTTTTATTTCAATTAAGTCCCTGCATGGACATTTCTTTTAAGTATTAGTCCCTGTGTGGACTTATTTCTTATTTAGTCCCTGTGAGGACAAGTTTATTTATTTAAAGACCCGTTTAGGGTTGTTTGTGTAATTTTTAGAATTTATAATGAGGAGTTTTCTTTTGAAATTGCACTTGTTATTATAAATACATATATGCATTATATCATTGATTTAAAATATCATTTCAATTTATAATTGATCTGCCAATAAATCTCAAAAGACCGTCTTAATGGTATAACCTAGCCTATATAGACATAGGCTGTGATGGTAAAACCCTCTTAAGATGATAAGTCCTTGTTAACATCTAAGAACATGTTAGCACTCTTGACAAATGTGGTTCGAGAAAATCACACTAGTCATCCTAATACTTGGATTCTTCCCATTCCTTATGTAGCCAAATGATCTGATGAATCATGGCTGATATCTTCAAATGAGATAATCATATTAAAACATCCACTGGTGATGTCATCGTTTCGCCTTCAGGCTAAACTATTCCAACTACACATCAAAGACAGTAGTAGTCTATTACTCCCTGTCAAGAAAGGTGAAGAACTATGTTCAAACCTTAATGCCTCGATCCAATAAGATCATGGCCTATAATTTAAAACTATCCTTGTGACAAGGCCTATTCTTAATGGTTTTATAACCAGGTTTGACTATAATAAAAAGTTTAAATAAATATACTTCAAAACTGCTTAACAAATTAACCAATGTGGTCTATTTTTACCATGGTTAATGAATCACCGAATATGATGATTCAACAAAAGACCACTGAATAAGTTGTTGTCAATTATTTTATAGCATTCAAGCTTCACCATGGCTGACTCAGAAGAAGTTAATATTCATACTAATGAAAGGAATGATAACACAAGATTAAATGTAACGGGTGGTGATATACAAGCTTTGATAGACAATGCTGTAACTAAAGTTGTTGGCAGAATGTTCAAAGATTCAAGTGCTGCTCGCACCAAGACCCAATCAGTGGCTCATACTAAACCCCCTTCCAAAACACATACATCTAAAAAGGACGACTCTTAACATTAGTCAAATCAGAAAAGTCAACCATCCAAGAGGATAATGTTTGATCAGGAGCCATGTTCCAAGACTTGTTCGTATAAGTACTTTGTCTCTTGTAAACCAAGAGACTTAACTGGTGAAAAAGGTGCCTTTGATTGTATGAAATGGCTAGAAGAAATGGAGACAGTCGTTGACATTAGTGGGTGTGCTGAGCAGGATATTGTAAAGTTTGTTTCTCAATCTTTTAAAGGTGAAGCTCTGGTTTGGTGGAAGGCACTAATATAGGCCTTGGGGAAAATTCCACTTTATAATCTGTCATGGGATAAATTTGTTGATCTGATGAGAGAAACTTTCTGTCCACAACACGAAATAGAGAAAGTTGAAGCTGACTTTTTAACTCTGGTTATGAAGAATTTAGATTGTCCAGCTTATGTTACTAGCTTCAACTCCATGTCTCGAATGGTACCTTATTTGGTTACACCAGAGCCAAAGCGTATTGCACGACTTATTGGTGGATTGGCTCCCGAGGTGAAGGGTCATGTGAAGGCTTCAAGGCCTGCAACCTACCGGTCAGCAGTAGATCTGTCTTTATCCTTGACTCTGGATATCATCAGGAATAAATCAGTAAAGAATACTGATGAAGGGAAAAGAAAAAGAGAGGATGATAACTCGCAACGTTCTGATAAGAAGAAGAAGAAGAGTAATTCGGGGTTTCAAAAAAATACCAATCAGTCGGGTGGAAAGCCCCTGTGTAAGAATTGCAAGAAAAACCATTTTGGGAAGTGTACTATAGATCCACAGGCAAGACCCTGTTGAATCTGCAAAACGAAGGGTCACAAAACTATAGAATGCAAGGACCTAAAGAATGCAACCTGTTATGGTTGCAATGAGAAGGGGCACATCAAGCCTAATTGCCCAAAAAACGCAAAGAAGCCCGAAGAGGCTAAAAAGACAAACACTCGAGTATTCCAAATGAATGCCAAGGAGGCAGTGCAGCCGATAACGTTATAACAGGTACTTTCCTCATAAATGATGTTTATGCTAGAGTTTTATTTGATTCTGGTGCAGATAAATCCTTTGTAGACAATAAATTTAGTAAATTGTTGAATCTGCCTATAAAAACTCTAGACATTAAATATGAGGTAGAACTAGCTGATGGTACCTTAGAAACCGCTTCGACAATTCTAGATGGATGTTTCATATCCATTAGGAATCACCCTTTTCCGTTGTCCTTGTTACTGATGAATTTGGCAGGGTTTGATATAGTTATAGGCATGGATTGGTTATCTCTTAACCAAGCTCAAATTGCCTGTGATAAGAAGCAAGTTATTATCAAAACCCATTATGGTGAATCAATTACTATTCAAGGAGATACGCAATATAGATTGCCCGATCAAGTATCTATGCTTAAGGCATCCAAGTGTTTGAAGAACGGTTGTGTCATTTACATGGCGCAAGTGACCGTAGATATGCCAAAGCCCAAGATAGAAGATATTCTGGTTATTTCAGAATACCCAGACGTCTTTCCTGAAGAATTACCTGGTTTACCTCCTGAGAGGCAAGTGGAATTCAAGATTGATATTATACCAGGAGCAGCACCAGTCGCACGAGCTCCTTATCGTTTGGCACCAACCGAAATGAAGGAATTAAGAACCCGGTTAGATGATCTATTGGAGAAAGGCTTAATTCAACCAAGCTCATCACCTTGGGGAGCGCCCATTCTGTTTATAAAGAAGAAAGACAGGTCAATGCGCTTGTGCATTGATTATCGTGAGCTAAACAAAGTAACAATAAAAAATCGCTATCCATTGCCCAGGATCGACGATCTGTTTGATCAGCTTCAAGGGGCAAGTTTCTTCTCAAAAATTGATCTAAGGTCAGGGTATCACCAATTGAAGGTCAGAACGGAAGATGTACACAAGACTGCTTTTAGAACAAGATATGGCCACTACGAGTTCTTAGTGATGCCTTTCGGGCTCACTAACGCGCCTGGAGCATTCATGGATCTCATGAATCGTGTCTGCAAGCCGTATCTGGACAAGTTTGTCATTGTTTTCATTGATGACATCCTTATTTATTCCAAAAGTCAAGCTGATCACGAGAAACATCTTCGATGCATCCTCAAACTTCTACAACAGGAGAAGCTTTACGCAAAATTCTCCAAATGTGAATTCTGGCTTCGAGAAGTCCAATTCCTTGGACATGTGGTAAGCGAGCATGGTATCCAGATGGATCCCGTTAAAATTGAAGCAATCATGAATTGGGAAGCACCTAAGACGCCTACTAAAATTCGCAGCTTCTTAGGACTAGCAGGATATTACAGGCGATTCATCGAAAACTTTTCAAGAATAGCTGCACCTTTAACTACTTTAACCCACAAAAATGTGAAATTTGACTGGGGTCCCAAACAACAAGAGTCTTTCGAAATACTCAAACAGAAATTGAGCAATGATCCTGTGTTGACATTGCCTGAAGGAATAGATGAGTTCGTTGTTTATTGTGATGCATCGCACACTGGTATGGGCTGTGTGCTTATGTAAAGAAGTAAAGTGATTGCCTACGCATCACGACAATTGAAGGTGCACGAAAAGAATTACACCACCCATGATTTGGAACTGGGTGCCGTTGTATTTGCACTTAGGTTATGGAGGCATTACCTGTATGGAACCAAGTGTGTGATATACTCAGATCACAAAAGTCTTCAACACTTGTTTAACCAGAAGGATCTCAACATGAGGCAACGTCGTTGGATGGAAACATTGAACGATTATAATTGTGAAATTCGCTACCATCCTGGCAAAGCGAATGTGGTCGCTGACGCTTTAAGCAGAAAAGAAAGCGTTAAACCTATAAGGATCAATTCTAAAAGTATTGAACTAAAGAACAGTCTAAAAGAAAAGTTGTTATCAGCACAGAAAGAAGCCGTAATGGAAGATAACTTTCCAGCATAAAGATTAGGTGCAACTGTTGATCAGTTGTCACCTGGGAATGATGGAATCCTCAGATTGAATGGTCGAATCTGGGTTCCGATCTGTGGAGGACTTAGAGATGTAATCCTTCAAGAAGCCCACAATTCTAAATATTCAGTTTACCAGGGCAGTGATAAAATGTATCAAGATCTGAAGGCAAACTATTGGTGGATGGGTTTGAAGAAATCCAAAGCCACACACGTAGCTAAATGTCTGACGTGCTCACAAGTTAAAGCCGAACATCAAAAGCCGTCAGGTTTACTACAACAACCAGAACTTCCCACTTGGAAGTGGGAAATGGTAACTATGGATTTCATTACCAAGTTACCAAAGACGAGACATGGAAATGATACGATATGGGTTATAGTGGACAGACTGACTAAGTCAGCTCATTTCTTACCCATCAAGGAAACGCATAGCTCCAATAAGCTAGCCCAACTGTATGTGGATAAGATTGTATCTCTCCACGGAGTGCCAGTATCTATTATATCTGATAGGGATACTAGATATACTTCTCATTTTTGGAAAAGCTTCCAACAATCCCTAGGCACTCGTTTGAATTTCAGTACTGCTTATCATCCTCAGACGGATGGGTAAAGTGAGCGTACGATTCAGACACTTGAAGACATGCTCCGGGCTTGTGTTATTGATTTAGGTGGGTGTTGGGATGATCATCTTCCCCTAATTGAGTTCTCTTATAACAACAGTTACCATTCAAGCATTCAAGCCGCGCCTTTTGAGGCCTTATATGGTTGGAAATGCAGAACGCCCATGTGTTGGGCAGAAGTTGGAGAAACCTGGCTATCAGGACCCGAGATAGTCCTGGAGACGACGTGCAAGATTGTTCGGATCCGTGATCGTCTAAAAGCTGCCAGAGATAGGCAAAAGAGCTACGCAGATAAGAGGCGCAAACCTCTAAAGTTCGAAGTAGGTGATAAAGTATTTCTCAAAGTGTCGCCTTGGAAAGGAGTGATGAGATTTGGTAAAAAGGGCAAGCTAAGCCCAGGATACATTGGACCATTCGAGATCATCGGATGTGTCGGAAGTGTGGCCTATAAGCTGAATTTACCTGAAGAGCTTAGTGGAATTCACAATGTGTTCCACATTTGCAATTTAAAGAAATGTTTAGCCGATGAGTCACTAGCAATGTCTCATAAAGACGTACAAATAGATGAAAGCTTGAAGTTTGTTGAAAAACCTTTATCGATCGAGGATCGACAGGTTAAAAAGCTTCGGAGAAAACATGTGCCAATTGTAAAGGTGAAATGAGATGCCCGTAGAGGTCCAGAATATACATGAGAAGTTGAATCCATGATGCAACAGAAGTACCCTTATTTATTTCAGTAAATCTCGAGCTCGAGATTTCTTTTAGGGGGTTGAGGATGTAACACCTCGCAAAATCATGCCCAATGAAGTAATGACACGTGTCGTGAACCCTAGACGGATAATAAAATTTCTCTGAAAGGATGTAAGTGTCAACATGGAAGTTTTTGCCTCTGAGTGACCATTTATCAGATTCAGAACTTTATTATATTGCTATCATGTTCTCAAAAACGACTAATGAAAGTTATAAAAGTTGTATGGACAAATATAAAAAGTTTCAAAAGTTTTTGTCTTCTGGCCAAAGCTTACGGGCCGTAAAAGGTCCAGCTTACGGTCCGTAAGGATTGTAACTGGGCGATATAAATTAAAAGCGGTTACGGACCGTAAGGGCTCAGGCTTACGGTCCGTAAAGATTGTATCTAGGCAGAAAAATGGACAGCTGCAGGTTTGTCACCTTCTACAACCTTTAATCGAAACCATGGGCTGTTGTCTGTTTTTGGACACGTCTTTGGACACTTTTTGAGCTCTCATAACACCTAGTGGCAACAATGGAGCTCACCTTACACTATACATAGCCCCAATAGCTTCCATTTCAACTTGCACTTTCCAAAATCTCAAACTTCTCTCTCTAAGCTCACTTCTCTGGGATTCTTGGTCAAGAAGGAAGCCCTCCTCAGTTGAAGTTTCGAGCTAGGACCTTGTGTAAGTGTTCCTAGTCCCCTTAGTTCGGTTTTCATGTGTTTAAAAGCCGAAAGTCAAAGTTATCGTAATAACGCTTTGACTATCGGTTTAGAGCTTAACGGTCCAGCCATTATTCGAATCGAATGTGGCTACGTGATTATAATTAAGTAGGTGTTAATCCCTCAAAAGGGCACCTCCTAATTACCACGTTTACTTAGTTAATTGTCGGGTCAACATAATTAACATAAAAAGTCAAAGGGGTCAATTTTTAAATAAAATCAAATCGGATAATGTAGAGGTTATAAAATATGTTTTATCACTTTAATAACTTGGTAAATATTATTAGAACATGTCTAGGCATGTTCAACCCGACAATTTTGAGTTTAGGCTCGGTTCGCAACCGAAAGTCGTAAAAGTTGACTTTTGCTTTGACTTCCAGTTCTGACCCGAATTAGCTTAGTTTCTTTATGCATTAAGGTTCCTTAGTGACCATATTATATAGTAGTATAACCCTCTGAGGTTATATTACATGGTCACTTAGTAATCTCAGTTTATTTGCTTGTTTCCGTTATTATGCTTAATTTTGACCATTATGCCCTTATGGTCTAAAAATGAGATTTTAGAATATGTAAGCATGCAAATAAGTTAAGTATTGATATATAAACATGCCTAAATTATTTTGACATAATATTCTGGTCTCAAACTGATGTTATGCAAGTTATCGCAAACTTATCTTTTATAAAGACTAAATTACCCTTTTATGTATGAATCATGTTTAAACATAGATTTTGACACAAAACTCATTACCTACTGCTATAATATAATTTTTAGGGATTTTTAGAATATTGGGTCAGATTAGATACTGAGTATAATATTGAGTTCTCGTATAAATGATATAATTGACGATAATGCCCTTTTGCTAATAAAATGTGATTTACATATGATTAGCATGCCAAACCTTTTTCTACTGATCTAATATGAAAAAAATAAAATATTTTAAACATCCAAGGCTGATCAAAATCTCAAAATCACATAAACATCGCAAATATCGTCAATTATCGATTTTTACGCTAATTAGGTGCATAGAACGGTTTAAAACCATATTTAGCACCTAAGACTTGCTACCTACTGAATTTATAAATAAATTTTAATTTTTTTAAAGTAGGTATAAGTCATGAACTCAGACTTCCAATTTTGCCCTTATAACTATGTGTGAAATGACCAAAATGCCCCTACGGTGCATAGTTTGGGCATAAATGGTAAACCACACATATATATGATATCCTACTATTAATATAACATAAATAAAATATTTTTAGAAAAGGTTTATGACCAGAACCTCAGTTTGCATGTAAACCCCATTTATAAATCATAAAATGACCAAAGCGCCCTAATGAGGCTTAATTCGGTTTTAAAATCTTTTTGGGCATAAGTAATGATATCCTACTGATATCATAACATATATTAAGCATAATAACTTATGTAACTTGTACATGGCTCATCCGGTTACCCGTTATGCTTATACGCGTTCGGTGTGGTTTATGTAACTAGTTTGCATGATTTAGCCGAAACGGGTTAAACCTTATCATTTCAACTTCAAAATCCAGAATGTATTTAGTTTACCCATATTATACAAGTCTCTATACTTGTTGGGTCTAAATTACATTCCAATCCGGTCATCGCTTAATCTAGCGTTTCGTACCAAAAATCCTTCTTTAAACTAACCGGTCTAAGTTTACAACTTAAATAAGACCCGTTAGTAATCTAATAGGTTAATAAAACCTTCGTTCCAGATTAGGAGCCCCGGTAAAAGCTACTTGCACTAGTTTGATTAGATTATACGGCTGAGTAAACAAATCTCGCATTTTAAAGCTAAGTGACAGGTACTACTCGTAATTGGCTGGGTGATACGTGGTTGAAAACCGGTGTTTGTTATTGCATAACTTGATGTTTTTACATAAGTTTTAATTTTGGATAGCCTACTTTTAATAAAAAATGTGTTTTGTAGGTTTGATGAAGTTTAAGGAGCTTTTCGGGAGCTTTACGAGTCACCGGGTCGATAACCGGAGCACCGAGACACGTTACGGATCAACCGGGAGTGCGAGAAGTGAAAAATGGAAAGTTGGTATTGAAGAGGCCGTCGCCGATGGGCTAGAGGCTGTCCCGGATGGGCTCTAGAAACACCCGTCGGCCAGAAACACCCGTATCTAGCAATACAAGCCGTCAGATGAAAAGCTGTTTTCTAGAGGGCGTAGGCTACGGGTATAACCCCGTCGGCGACGGGCTCCCGTTTGTTCAATCGCGAATTTTGTTTTTTCTTGATCTTTTGACGAGTTTAAACGGTTCTTGAGCCATTATTCGGTAGTTACACACTCTTGGGAGGTTTGAACTTGATCTGGGAGCCAATACTCATCATCATACACCTACCATTCCATCTCAATTTCCATCTATCATTCCTACATCATCCGAATCAAGATCATCATCATCAACCATTCTCAATTCGCCAATTCATCCACTAACCCTAATTTTTCTACCATCATCATCTTCCACCAAACATCATCATTCACCATTCTCAAAACTTCAAGATGTTCAATTTCGAGTTCCAAGCATCCGGTGATCAAGTTTCCTCAACCATGAGCGGCTAATCACCTCGGTTTCACCCCGGTGTAGGTAGTTGTTAACTTTAGGGTTTCGAATTGTTCTTGTTTCAACTTTGTGACAATTTGTGTTTGATTTTTGAAACCATTGACAATATTTTACATTTGTTTCGTATTCGTAAATTGTCGAACGATGTTAAAAGTTATGACTTTACGAAATGGTTATGTGTAGTTATGCATTGTCGTGGTTAGGTTTTACTTGTGTTGATTATAAAGTGTATTCTTGTCCGTTTTTCGAAACGTTGATAGTTATTAGCACCTAAGTCACGGTACACTAAATCCGCTAATCATACGCAATTGAGTTGAATCTAAAAACTTGTAGAAACCCTAGGTTGGCAATTACCGAAACCGGGTGTGATCCCTTTTTCTTATTATTGTTTAGCAATCAATCTTTCTTGCAATCGTTACTCATTAGTTGTTAATCAATTAAATCTATTTCAGTAGTTTAAATTCACATTCTCCAACAAAACAAAAAGAAAACAAATATCATAGCAAGCTTCATAATTGTGACACTTCTCTATAATTCAATCGAATCCACACACAAACCACATACTCTTCGTGGTTCGACCCCTTGCTACCACTAGCTATTTGTTAAGGGTAATTTGGGCTTATAAATATTATCTTTGACCGGAGCGCGACACTCCGATCAAATTTTGGCGCCGTTGCCGAGGAGTGCGTGCGCTTTGTGTTTGGATTATTGTTTGAATTTTGTGATTATCTGCTTAATTGGCATAGTTTCTTTTCTTGCACTTTTTCTTTTTCTTTGTTATGCGGGTGTGTTACTTGTGCAGGTTACAGGTAGTGTATGCATACGCGAAACTCCGGGAGGACTTCACCGTTAGTCTACGAACCGGAAATCGAAAGAGTAGCAAGAAGAAATCTAGCCAGCCGGTTGGAAGCAACTCTTGCTTCTAATCAAACCGATCAAACACCACAACTCACACCGACCATTGAAACCGATTCAATGGCAAACGAAAACCCCAATCACCCAAACCTCAACCAAAATCAATTCCAACCCTGAGGAACCTTTCACCCCGCTCAAAATGTTCAACCTATGCCTCAAGAGCGACCGAGTGGTAATAACAACAATGGACCACCCACACCACCTTTTCAAAACCAAAATCCCAACAACACCCAAAGAACACCCCAACAACAAAACCTTCATCGACACAATTCCTTACCCCTCAACCTGGATGACCGGAATGTTAATTCTGACCGTCGAGGTAATCGAGATCGTGGCAATCCCGCGAACGAAGACCCATTTTTCAACATAGATGATTTGAGGAACTCCATCCCCGATGACGAACCATATAGTGTTCCCGGTTATCAATCGCCGGAACATGTGAGCGTGCATACGGAAAATTCGGACGATGGGGGCTATTATGATGATCGGGCTAACGATGACGAAGATTGGGGATACGTGAATCAGGGTAACATCTACAATGCAAGAGGGTATGAAGATGAGGAGTTTGGCTACCAAAACGCCAACTATGTGGGGAACGATGATTATGGGTATGGGGATAGGAGGAATGACGGTTACGGAAATAACCGCCAACCACGAAACAATAACCAAAGAAACCGAGATGATGGGTTTTACAACAACAATAACAATGTCAACCCTAATCGGATTCCTCGTTTCGTGGGAGGAGGAAATCAAAGAGGTAATCAAGGTAGGAATCAAGGCGGAGATAGAAGGGGTGATCTAAGGGATAACCGAAGGCCGGTCGATCAAGAGGTTAACGGTCCACAACGTCGTCAACAACCTCCACGGGGAGTGAATGACCGTTTTCGACCGGTAGTTACCGATAATGACTCTCCTATAGTGTGCGAACGGAGAATGTTTGATTGTAAACCACATTACATCAACATACTTCCCCACTTCAATGGGAGGTCGAATGATGAGCCGTACACACACTTGGCGGAGTTTTCGTCCATTTGTAATACTATCGGGGGGCACAATTTCGCATTAGAGGAGGTCAAACTTCGCTTGTTCCAATTTTCGTTGAAAGACAAGGCAAAGCAATGGTTTCTCACACTTCCGGCGAATAGCATCCGGACATGGGGTGAGATGCAACAAGTCTTTTTAGACGAATACTATTCGATGGCGAAGACCGACAACGCTAGGGATGAAACAAGGTCGTTTCGGCAACTATCGAGTGAACCGTTACATGAAGCATTCACTCGATTCAAAGAATTGATCCGAAAGTGCCCACATCATCAAATCGAAAGGTGGGAGTTGGTTAAATGCTTCGTGAGGGGTTTAGATGATGAGACGTGGAACCGCCTTGAATCGACCGGCAATGGAACTCTATTAAGCAATCACGAGGATGACGATTGGGAGTTCCTAGAAAGAATGAGTAAAAGGTCAAAAGCGAAAGAGTCAGCTGATCGAGCCAAAAAGCACCCCACCTCAAGGTCTTGGCCCGATCGTGATGTGAATTCTAAGGATCGAATTGAAACGTTAGAGCGGGAGTTGGCTCGCATGAAGAAAAGAGAAGTGAATGTGGTGCAATACACGGTATGTGAGGAATGTGGAGACATCGGTCACCGGACCGAGAATTGTCAAGCCACTGTGGAGGTGAATCAAGTATATGGGGACCGAAGGCAATATGACATGAACTCCAACACTTATCACCCCGGGTTGAGGAACCATCCTAACTTTAGGTATGGTAATTCCTCCAACCAAATGAATCCGAATTTCCAATCGGGAAATCAAGGTGGGTATTGGCACCAAACTCGCCAAAGAGGTTACAACCAAGATGGTCACGGGTCAATGAATAATCAAGGAGGTGGTGGTGATTTGAATGCAAAGATGGATGTAATGCTTTCGATGATGCAAGAGTCCAAGAAAGAGAATGAAATTCGGGACAAATCGCATGAAGCATTAGCAAAACAAGTGGGCCAACTTGCGGAGGAAATGGCTCAAATGAGGGGAAGCATGGGAAAGCTCCCAAGTGACACTACAGTGAACCCGAAGCATCAAGGTTCAAACACAAGCAACGTGAGGAATGCACGCGTTAACGCGGTAAGTATTCTTTTAAATGATGAAGTTTGTAGTGTTGAAAGCATTCCACCACCACAATTAGTTGATGGTGTAGTGGAAAATATAAATGATGAGCTGGAAATTGAAAATGAACAAGAAACGACTTCACAAAGTAAAATTGAAAATGTAACTAAAAATCTTTTTGTGAAAATTGTTTAAATCAACTTAACCCGATTAATGCATCAAAATTTGAAGAACGTTGCCCACCAAAGGACGAGAGGTGGGAAAATTTTAAACAAGCAAAAATTAATTTACCGTTACTCGATGACATTAAAAAGGTTCCGGCTCATGTGGAATGCTTAAAGGAGTTAAGCATCGAAAAACGGCACAACAAATTACCCGAACCGGTTGATTTGATATCTCATGTGAGTGCCGTTTTATCGAGCGCCCTTCCCCAAAAAGCTCAAGATCCGGGAGATCCTCTTATTCCAATTCAAATTGGAACATTTAAAATTGAGAGGGCGCTCCTAGATCTTGGAGCTTGTGTGAGCATCTTGCCCGGGAGTTTGTATGACCAATATGATTTTGGTCCATTGAAAAAGTTTGATACTCCTGTAGTATTGGCCGATCAGACTCCCACGCATCCAAGGGGGATGGTGGAGGATGGGATTGTTAAAGTGGATGATTGCTACTATCCAGATGACTTTTTGGTAGTAGACTATGTTGGGTGTGTTGAGGACACCCAACCGATAGTCATACTGGGTAGACCATTCCTGGCAACTGCTAATGCCATAATAAATTGTGCCACGGGAACGGTAAGCATGAAGTTTGGGGACCGGGAATTAAATTTAAATGTTTTTCCAAAATTTACTAACCCACTCGGTGAGGATATGTGTTCCAAGAAGGACATGAATCCAAACAAAAAGGTATGTGCTATGGTTGGTAGGTTTGGAGAAACAAAGAAGAAGAAGGCAAAAAAGTCACCTCTAGAAAAGAAGAAGGAAGAGGAGGTGAGGAAGTTTGGACCGTTTGGCAACAAATGGTATGAATCACCGGTGGGTGAGTTCGAGGAGTTTGTAGGCGGCAAGCATGCCATTCGACCACCATGAGGTGGTAAGTTAATTGTTGTTGTATACATTTTATAGTTAGTTTTAGTTTTTCTCCGTAGTTTTGTTGTTGTTATTGTTGTATAATTTGTTATTTCGTTTTAGTAGATAAATGAACGTTGTGGGTGTGTTCCCTATATAACCTCACGAGACCTACTCGTCCTCCCGAGCTATCGGGAGGTTTAAAGGGCTTGCGTGCATATGCTAAATGCCGCCGTGATTCCTACGAAAGTGAGTTAGGATTGTTATTGTTGTAAATTATCTTTTCCACAAAAATCAAGGTAATTTAACGCATGATTTGGTAACACTTTTATAAAAATGGTAGAACTAACCACCTAACAAATTTTGATGGTTGTGAGAAGCATGCTTCTACACAAGGGTTAGAATTTATAGGTACATTATGTTTGAGAGACAACCGTTTTTATGAAGAGAAGAGGAAGATGTGAGCATCAAGCGACAAAAAATCAGGTGCATGCGTTTCCTTTTTACTTTGATTATTAGTTTAGTAATAAGTGGATTGTATTTTTGTATTTTATATTTCCGGGGTGAAATTTTGGGAAGGTTAGCCGTGTCACATCCCTTGTGTGTTTTAAAACTCTAGTTCTTACACATTGAGGACAATGTTTACCTCAAGTGTGGGGATGGGGGAGTAGTAAAAGTTTTCGATTTTGACCCGTTCATTTAAATACTACACATTGAGGACAATGTTTACCTCAAGTGTGGGGATGGGGGAAAATTTCAAAAAATTTTCAAAAATTTCTTGTTTCAAAAGCGATCTTAAAAGCACAAGTAACTAAGTCAACGAGGGATGGCACAACCCATTTGGTCTTTTGTCGTGGTCAAGTTCAAATTAATAAGCATAACGGGTATTTAGCGGGTGGTTATTTGGGAATAATTCGCCTAAGGAACTAGCATTTTATGCATATCACATATCATACCCTTATACGTGAGGTTTGAGCCACTTTTATATCATAGATTTACATTTACATGTTTCTTTGTTTGAGTGGACCATTAGTTCGCGTATTGTAGAACTTGCAACTTTTGATACGTTTGAGACCATAGACCGAATACAAGCACAAGAATGATTAGGGCATTAGGTAAACCTTTTCCTTTTACACCATTTTTATATCCTTACCCAAAATTATCCCCTAGTAGCCAATCTTGAGCCTAAACCCTTCGTTTAACTACCCTTTAACCAATAACCTTAAAACCTTTTTCTTTTAAACCCGTGTGATGGAAATTCGATTATAGAAGTAAAGTTTGTATAGTTGTATTTGCATATATATATATATATATATAAAGAGAGAAAAATCAGAAAATGTATGAAAAAGATAGAAAGTTGTTGAGAAAAGAACAAAAATATATGTTCATAGTTTGAGAAATAAAAGGCTAAAGTTGTTGCCTTGTAGTTGATGTTTATAGTTTAGTTTTGTTTAGAGTAGTCTTTTGTAATAAAAATTGAATTTTCATCACCTTAGCCACTTTAAAATATCCCATTTCCTACCTTTAGCCCAGCCCCGTTACAACCCTTACAAAGACCTTATGACTTGTGCTTAGTATTCGTGATCGGTGGTGGAGAATGATTGAGTTGCAAGCCTATGCGGGTACGTGTTCTAATCGGTGTTGAGCGATTAATTGTTGAAGTGCTAATACATTATACACATTAGCCAATTTTTAAGCTGAGTGGAGAGAACATTGCGAGGGATATGCATGACTTGTTAGTTTTACGGGCGGGTTAATCTTGGATAACCATTATTATATGTGATTATTCACTTGACCGGTAAATATGTGGAAATTGTAAAGAATGTGAACTTTTGTATGACAATAGACCTTAACCTTTGTCTTGGGAATGGGAAGTGTATTCGTTGTTCGACCCACGTGAAAGTGAAAAACAGATTTGCTTGAGGGCAAGCAAAAGACAAGTGTGGGGATGTGATACGTGGTTGAAAACCGGTGTTTGTTATTGCATAACTTGATGTTTTTACATAAGTTTTAATTTCGGATAGCCTACTTTTAATCAAAAATGTGTTTTGTAGGTTTGATGAAGTTTAAGGAGCTTTTCGGGAGCTTTACGAGTCACCGGGTCGATAACCGGAGCACCGAGACACGTTACGGATCAACCGGGAGTGCGAGAAGTGAAAAATGGAAAGTTGGTATTGAAGAGGCCGTCGCCGACGGGCTAGAGGCCGTCCCGGACGGGCTCTAGAAACACACGTCGGCCAGAAACACCCGTATCCAGCAATACAAGCCGTCAGATGAAAAGCTGTTTTCTAGAGGGCGTAGGCTACGGGTATAACCCCGTCGGCGACGGGCTCCCGTTTGTTCAATCGCGAATTTTGTTTTTTCTTGATCTTTTGACGAGTCTAAACGGTTCTTGAGCCATTATTCGGCAGTTACACACTCTTGGGAGGTTTGAACTTGATCTGGGAGCCAATACTCATCATCATACACCTACCATTCCATCTCAATTTCCATCTATCGTTCCTACATCACCCGAATCAAGATCATCATCATCAACCATTCTCAATTCGCCAATTCATCCACTAACCCTAATTTTTCTACCATCATCATCTTCCACCAAACATCATCATTCACCATTCTCAAAACTTCAAGATGTTCAATTTCGAGTTCCAAGCATCCGGTGATCAAGTTTCCTCAACCATGAGCGGCTAATCACCTCGGTTTCACCCCGGTGTAGGTAGTTGTTAACTTTAGGGTTTCGAATTGTTCTTGTTTCAACTTTGTGACAATTTGTGTTTGATTTTTGAAACCATTGACAATATTTTACATTTGTTTCGTATTCGTAAATTGTCGAACGATGTTAAAAGTTATGACTTTACGAAATGGTTATGTGTAGTTATGCATTGTCGTGGTTAGGTTTTACTTGTGTTGATTATAAAGTGTATTCTTGTCCGTTTTTCGAAACGTTGATAGTTATTAGCACCTAAGTCACGGTACACTAAATCCGCTAATCATACGCAATTGAGTTGAATCTAAAAACTTGTAGAAACCCTAGGTTGGCAATTACCGAAACCGGGTGTGATCCCTTTTTCTTATTATTGTTTAGCAATCAATCTTTCTTGCAATCGTTACTCATTAGTTGTTAATCAATTAAATCTATTTCAGTAGTTTAAATTCACATTCTCCAACAAAACAAAAAGAAAACAAATATCATAGCAAGCTTCATAATTGTGACACTTCTCTATAATTCAATCGAATCCACACACAAACCACATACTCTTCGTGGTTCGACACCTTGCTACCACTAGCTATTTGTTAAGGGTAATTTGGGCTTATAAATCTTATCTTTGACCGGAGCGCGACACTCCGATCACTGGGAGCTTCTGGGCGTTAATTCGAGAAACTTGCAAGTTTGTAATGCCTTAAGTCTGTCGAACATATTTTTGTATTATATTTAGATCAGCCTGTGGATCCTTTCTTACAACCGTCTGTATATTATTTTATTCGTACTTTACACTTTCGGGTTGTAATAGTAATTTCTACCAAGACTTCCGCCGTGTTATAAACTGTGTATATTTGACTATGATGATATCAACTACGTCACGATACTCCCCATCGGGCCCGCCGGTAATATGTGGAAATATCGGGCTGTGACATTTTTGCTTTAAGAATTCCTGATCAATGACATTGTACGTGACGCTATCGGGCAAACAACCATTCCCTTCCATCTTTCTAAGCAAGTCTTACGCTTTAACAAATTAGCACACATGTCATCACTGTATATGTCCTAACACTTAGAATTAAGTGAGTAGAATCAGGAAAGAAACCTCAGTTAATCATTTCTTCAACAACTGTTGAACAATGACATTGTATGTGACTTAGGCGTGGCAATAAAACCCATTTTGATTTTTTGGATTATTTTGAGTCATTTTAAAAAAAAGGATGGGTCAGAATAGGTTAAGAAATAATTAAAGATGGGTCAGGATGGTTTGTATGATATCTATTTAAAATAATTCGTGAGTCAGAATAGGTATTACGTTGGGTAAATTGGTAAATTTTTTTTTTTTACAAAATTTTTATTCCATTCCAATCATCAGGGCAAATTACATAAGGATAGCAGGTAGACGAGCAACAAACTGCGCTGCCATCCCTTTCTGAATAGAAAACCCTAATCTACTAAAAACAAAGCCCCGCCCCTGAGGGGTCGAAAAGTTGCTATGGACCACACGCTGAACTCTTGACAAGAACCGAACTGCCTCCGGCGCCAAGGAGCCGAACGTGTCAAACGCCAGGGGGACAAAGGCATGCTGATTATCCTCACAAGCTTTCGCGTGCTTTTCCACCTTCTTTGACTCTGCTTTCAGTACCGCTTGCCCCGCCACAAACCCATTTTCCCGGAACCCGGCTAGTGGGGATACACCTGTGAGATCGACACAAGCATGTTTCCCGCCCTCCCAACCAAAAACTAGCACGTCAGCTGGGCGTAGGGTAGATCTCCCCTCCGACGGGTCTGTAAGAAAATTAACCGGTGCCTCTTTCTTCGTCGAGATCCCTGCTCGTCTGAGAATATCCATTAACGCGTCTCGCACAAAGTCATGGCGATACTTAAACCCCGGCAACTCTCTACAGTGTAACGCATGCTCCTCGTATTTATCCAGGCATGCTTTACGGCAGACTGGGCAAGTTTTGTCATTCGGGAACATGGGGATCATCAAACGGTACTTAAGGATTGACCGGTACTCCACCGCTGACATACGTTGACCCAAACCTTCAATAGGGATAACAGTTAAGAAATCCTGAGCGTGAGGCCTCTGTAGGCATTCAATGACGGCTTTCTGGCGGGGTGACAAATGGAAATATTCTCCCAAACTTTGTGCGATTCGACAACAAAGGGCATTCGCCAATGTTTTCTGTGGCTTTTTGGGGGCGGTGTCCTTGTTAGAGAAACCGCCGAGATCAAAGTCAGGTAGAGATTCATGCAAGCGATCCAAGGCGCTGGCATAATCCGGATCAGTGTTAGCAACCCCACTGTTACGTAAGATGTGGTCCTGCAACTCCCAAGATTGAGACCTGGAAGCCACAAAGGCATAGGCAGCCACATCCCGGGCAGAAAGAAGGCCCAACCCACCAAGCCTCATTGGCAAGGTCACGATTCGCCACTGTAGATCACCAAAAAAAGGACCCCCACATATGACAATGTCTTCTATTGCCTCCCGAAGACCTTTATCAAAACATGAAACAGCATCATCCACAAAGGGGGGCTGGCAAGTTCGCAAACCAAATAGCAACTTTGCAACCCCCATGCAAGATCTAAGCAAGAGGAGTTCGCTTTGAGGATCCCGCAACAAGGGAAGGTGTCCCATAATGTCAACAGCACGTGTTGCCCTCTTAGCCGCTAGACCACTAATAAAACTGGCATCACGGCTGACTGCCCCTCCTAGCAGTTTGACACCTTTCTCCGGCCTCCCAATCTCACTGGGGAAAAGCCCTGGCCGAACCTTCACCCCGTTGCATGTCGGCCAAAATACTTCAGTTTTTCTAATATTAAGCCGTAGCCCCAAGGCTGGACCCTCCGAACCGATGATGTCGAGAGCTTTAGCAACCTGAACAGCGTCCCCGATAATTGTCCCGTCATCCAAGTACCAAGCATGGAAGGGGAGTTTACAGTTTTCCTGCACCTGAAGCACTAAGGGGTGTAAGGCTAGGGCAAAAAGCAAAGGTCCCAAGGGATCCCCTTGCTGCACCCCCGTGAATGCCCCGATGCGGTCATTCCCCACGTATAGCCTAGCAGGATGAGCATACAGAAATTGAACCCATGGGAATATGGAGGGGGCAATGGCGATGGACCTCGCGAAGCAAAACTGAACGGTCAACTAAGTTGAAAGCGTTGGAAAAATCAACCATAAGCATGGCCAGCGAACCATCTGAATGAAAAGAATTAAGAAACCTGTTAGCGCTGTGCAGCACCGCCTCCGCCCCATTAGGGACCCCCAGCCCAAATTGATAGTCCCCCAAGTACTTAACAGCTTCTTTCCCAACTTTCTTCATGGCTACTTTGGAGGCTAATCTTCTCCAAATTGCCCCCACAGCAATGGGGCGAATCCCATTATCAGGCTTCAACAAAGGGGTTAGGGGCGCCGAAGCAACAAAATCCGCGAGCACCTTAGGACATAACCCCCCTAGCCAAAGGTTTACCACTTCAGTGATGGCAGTAAGCAATCCCGAGGCAGTCGCTAACCCCTCGCCGCTAAGAGCGTCCAACAGGTGTTGGGCCCGCAGGCCATCTCGCCCACAAGATGTCCCTTTCGGGAAAGCTTTCACACACACCTGTGGACGCAGTCTTCATCCACGGTAACTTTAAAAAGAAAATTCAAAAAAATCATAAAAAATAAAAAAAATTCAAAAAATAATAAAAATAAAAAAAATTCTAAAAAATAAAAAAAAATCTAAGAATAATAAAAATATCTAAAAAATTCTAAAAAATAAAAAAAAAACTCTAAAAAAACCAAAAAATTCTAAAAAATCAAAAAAATTCCAAAAAATAAAAAATTCTAAAAAATAAAAAATCTAAAAAAATAAAAAATCCAAAAAATTCTAAAAAATAAAAAAAATTCTAAAAAAGCAAAGAATAATAAAAAATCCAAAAAATTCTAAAAAATCAAAAAAATTCTAAAAAATAAAAAAAAATTCTAAAAAAAAAAAATCCAAAGATTCTAAAAACTCCAAAACGTTCGAAAAATCAAAAAAATTCTAAAAAATAAAAAAAATAATACAAAAATCAAAAAAATTCTTAAAAATCTAAAAATAAAAAAAATTCTAAAAAATAAAAAAAATCATAAAAATTCTAAAAAATAAAAAAATAATAATAAATCCAAAAAATTCTAAATTTTATTTAGGATTTTTTAGAATGTTTTTGATTTTTTTGAGTTTTTTGATTTTTTAGAATTGTTTTGATTTTTTAGACTTCTAATTTTTTTATTTGTTTTATTTTTTAGGATTTTTTAGAATTATTTGGGTTATTAGCATTTTTATATTTTTTTATTAATTTTTTTTTGATTTTTTTTAAATTTTTTTTATTTTTAATTTTTTTATTTATTTATATTTTTAGCCTTTCATGCCCAAATCCATTTTGACAAAAACCTATCTTGACCTAAACCCATCCTAACCCATTTCTAAATAAACCCATTCTAACCCAAACCCACACCTATCCTAACCCATTACCCAAGCCTGTCCAACCCACCCATTTTGCCACCCTTAATGTGACCCTATCTTCCATATTTCTAAGCAATTCTCTACCTTTTACCTAATAACCCTTCTTCGAAATATACATCTATCATCACATTATAGGGCCTAATATATATAACCTTATTGGAAAGTTCATGAAAAAGATCTTTAGCTAAGTTAGAGATGGTTGGCATCTCCCCTGACAGGGACGGGAACAACTTTCGAGCTTACCTGTTATTACATATCCGGTTAAGGCTACCCACTTCGGTGGATCTATAACCCAATTTTTTCGTATTTAAAAACCAATCAGCTTTTCGACTTCTCGTTCTCTCTAGGGCTTCCGTCATCTCCGGAGACGATTAACCCTCTGTTAATCCCTCCGTCCTCCCTGATCTTTCTCCAACTCTGTGTAACACTCCTATGATTGAGCAGGGGTTATCCCTCCTCTCTGGTCGGTACGGGAAGTGTTAGCGGAGGTTGGATCTGATTGGTGTAGGTTTCTTTGTTTTTTCGTTGTTTGGGTAAAGTTATCCGGTTCTTGATTGCTTAGTAGGTCTGTGATTGGTCGTGGCTATTGTTTTAGTCCAGCTAGATCGGTACGAATCCTATTAACCTCTCGTAGATCCGTGATATCCGCGTTAGCTTTGGTTTCGGTAGTTGTTTTTATTATGACAGGGTTAGGGAGAGGGAGAGAGAATGTCGCCGGTGGGCAGAAACATATCCCGATGATTACTCAAGAATAGAGGCAAAGGAAAGATGAGGAGCTAAGACGGATTTGATGTGGGGATAGACTGCAGGATGGGCCATGGCAGAAGTACGTGAGCAAGAGCGGGGCAAAAAGAGATCGCAAATTTTAGAGCAGAGATGAGAGATTGAGGAGGGCAACATCCTTTTTCGTATCAAACCTACATGAGGGGTGTACCACTGAGAAACTTTGGGCGACTTTCCAACAGTTCGAGAACCTTGATGATGCTTTTGTACCCTTCAAAAGGGATGGTGCAGGAAACAAGTTTGGTTTTCTAAGGTTTTCGGACATTGAGTGTCCGGCTAGATGGGCTGATAACCTGACAGATTTCAAGATTGATGGGGCAATAGTCGGCGTGAAACCTGCGAAATTTAATAGAGATGGTAGCAAGGCAGGCGAAAAGGCAGGTAGGGAGAAAGGGTCAGTGTTTAGCAGAATCTCGTTACCGGAAACTCATGGACAATTGAAGATGGGGGAGGTTGAGGTAACACATTTGCATGGGAAGAACCGGTCCTCCAGCAGTGTGGTCGGTGGTAGAAGTGATAACTTAATCAAAAACAAAGTTCTCCTTCCACCAATGAATACCGAAGCAAGGAGAAATTGGGTTTTCAAATCCCTGATTGGGGAGGCGAAAGATATGGAGTACCTTGAAAGATTAGAGGAGTGTATGGAAGCTTTGAGTCTAGAAGAAGTGGTCGTGAAGTATGTGGGTGGTTTAGAAGTGATGTTCATTTTCCCATCCAGTGATGAAGCAAACATTTTCCTTGAAAACCATAAAGATAAGTGGTCTGAATGGTTTTCAAAGATGGAGATATGGGATCGGAACTTCAATTACTTTCAAAGAATCGCTTGGATACGGATTACTGGTGTCCCAGTTTGTCTCTGGGATAGACATGTATTCAATCGGATAGGGGAAAGATGTGGGAGGGTCCTGTTAGGCTCTGATGCCTCCACCTTGGACACCGACCTCTCATCGGGGAAGATGGCCATCCTGGTTAACTCAGGTGATAAAGTGTGTTCGGAATTCTCGTTGTCAAGTGGAGGGCAATCCTTGAAGGTTTGGGTAAATGAATATGATAACCTTTGGGCGCCTACAATGCCGGAACCTAGACCGGCGAGGGAAGATACTGTATCTCCGGTGATAAAATCAAAGGTTGTTATGCCGGAGAGGGGAGAGGGTGAGGACGGTAGAAAGGAAGAGGAAATGGTGGGAGATCTGTCTCGAACAGACGATGCATGGGAGCAGGAAGGAGAAAGGTCTTGCATGGGGAGTCAGCATGTCCTCGAACACAATTCCCCATACGTGTCTTGCACCGAAAGTCCTGTAGCTGTTAGTAAAGGGTGGGACCCAACCAACACTTGGGAAAATGTAACAAATAGGCTTGATTTTGTTTATGATACCCCAGTGGGTCATCGTGTTGAGAGCCCACTTCCCACTCAGGAGATGTCCAGACCCTTCCATAGGCTGAAATTCATTATCTGCACCAATGACCCCAATAAAAATAAAGATGATTATCCAGCTGGTTCAGACCTGTCGCAACCCTCGACCCATGTCCGGGAGCGAGTGCCGCGAGCCAGTCAGATGGTATCAGTGTTTATTAATTTGGCAGCGGAATACACCAGGACTGTAGTTAGAAAATATTTTTATCAGAATTAAACACCAACTTTTATATTAAATGGGATAAAACCCAAGTTTCCATTACAATACACTTTATAGGGATAAACCCTAGTTTATTGAAAATAAAACTCCTTTTTATTTAGGTAACTTTTATAGCCACTTTTCCAAGCCGTCAGTGCTCTCCAGCTGGCTTCTATGGCTTTCACATTTTGTTACCTGAAACGCGTTTTAAAAACATTTTATCAGCAAGAAATACTGGCGAGTGCATCCCAGTTTAATCAAAACAATTTTATCACTTTACAGTATTGAGGGCATCTGCAATTACATTTGTTTATATCTACCAAATTACTCATTCAGTATTGTCAACACCTGACTTGTGGGTCATATTACTCATTGGCTAACTCTTTGTCCAATGGTAACGTCTTTCACATTTTGTATACAAAACCCCAACATACCAGCAGTAATTGTAGAATCACAAATTCTCAATTACTGTTAACTGCTTATTTAAAACATTTGAGGTTTTGGTAAAACATTTTGACTCACAAAAAATTTACAAAAAGAGAATGTACTCACATTGTTTACTTAGGTAAAACTAAAGCTTCCTGGTGTATCTCCTGGTTATTATCTATTAAAATTAAACAATGCACACGTGTTAGTAAAATAACCCAAATCACATTAACCGTGCAACTCGAGACAGAACTCCAATGACTGAGTCAGGCAGAGCCTTGACATGCATTACGGAGTCCTAGATCAATCAGGTGTAACACGAGACAAAACTCCAACGACTGTGTCAAGCAGAGCCTTGACATGCGTTACGGAGCCCTAGATCGATCGTGTAGGGTAATAAGCAGGGTTATAGTACTTACACGAGGCAGAGCTTCGCTTTATAGGGGTATAATACCCGGGTATTATAATTGCTACAGAAAGTTGAGAGAGAATTTAAATTTTGAACGGATTGCAAATGAGCTCGACCACCCTATTTATAGGTTGATTCGAAGGCGGCTCGCAGCCCGCGAAGCCCATCTCTAACTCTCTCGCGGCCCGCGAGGGAGTAGACTAGGTCTTAGGGTTGATTGGTCATCGAGTATAACCTTGCCGAGTGTCCTACACGTGGCGGACTTGTGTGGCCAGCAAGTCAACTGGCTCGCGCCCCGTAAAAGCCACAAGGGTATGGGTCACGGCCCGCGAGACCCTTGTATACTTGTTTTTATTTGATTTTTATAAATATTAAGGTATACTAGGCCCGTTTCTTGCATACAGGGTATATTTTAGGACGTTTAGGGTCACGTTTAAGGGTTCTAGGAGGGTTGTTATAAGACCCGTTTAACCTCGAAGATATAATCAACTAGAATGCGAAGGAACATAGAAGGAATAAATTGAACAGGAAAACAATTGATTTTTCCGATGCTGAGGAAGGATTCGAAGAGGAAGATGACGATGAGACAGATGAAGGGGTTTTGTTCGAACAAGAGGTAGGAGACACTATCGACTACGGTCGCTGCTTAGGAATTGATATGGAAGGCTTCGATAATCAGGTAAGGAAGTTAGTTAAAGGGGAAAAAGGGTGTTTACTTCTTCTAAATGAATCTGATGACCTTAAATATTCGGGGGGTTGCTGGTACGGAGAAATCGGTTTGGGTCAAGCGGTTAAAGAGGAAGTAAATTTTTGATTCTTAGCGTTGCAAGAAACTCATCAAGAAGGGTTACCTGAGACGTTCTGGAGAAAGTTCTGGGACCGATCCCCCATGTCGGCTATGTCGGTGGACGCGGCTGGCAGGTGGATCAGGTCCTAAAAGGCCAATGGTTCCTTGTTGTTTCTGGTTTCTTGGTCGGGGTGGAGGAAAGAATTAATATAATTAATGTGTATGCTCCCAACGATGCTGGGGAGAGGGCCCGATTCTGGGAGGTATTGGAAGCGGTTAGAGCTCAGCTTGGAGGGATGTGCTTGATGGCAGGTGATTTTAACGAAGTTCGATATCCTGCTGAAAGGCTAAATTCCTACTTCGACAGGAATGCGGCCGCAATTTTTAATAACGTCAAACACCGGATGGGCTTGTTAGAATTTGGGATGCTGGGGGAAGATTCACATACATCTCTAGCAATGAGGAGATAAAGATGAGCAAGCTGGACATAATTTTAGTGTGCCAAAAAGTGATGAGCTGTTGGCCAAGTGCGAAGTTGGAAGTGTTAAAGCGAGAGCTCTCGGATCATTGTCCGGTGGTGCTAGGTAGCGAGAGTATGGATTTTGGGCCGAAACCGTTCAAATTCTTTAATAGCTGGCTTGACTGTAAAGAGGTGGAGGGATTTGTGAAGTCAAGCCTGGGGATGGGGATAAAGGATCAGAGGGCTGATCTGGGCTTAGTGACCTTTCTTAAGAGTGTTAGAGGAAGTTTAAAGAAGTGGAGAGCGGTAGTGAGACAACAGAAAGACGAGGAGGTAAACAAGCTGTGTAACATCGTTATGATTCTTGAAAAGAAGGCATAATCTTGTTACCTGAGCAGGGAAGAGAAAAAGATAAGGGTGGAGTGCAGAAAAAAGGCTGGTGCAATTGAAACACAAAAGTGTCGGGACCTCCAACAAAAGGCCCGGGTAAATTGGATCAAAGATGGTGATGAAAACTCCTTTTTTGCATGGTTTTATCAATCTCCGCAAAGCGAAAAATCGGATAAATGGGTTGGATTTCAATGGGGTTTGGATTAAGGAGCCGGGTACCTTAAAGGAAGAAATTAGAAAGTGGTTCAGAAAACATTTTGCTAAGCCGATTCATAGAAGAGCTGATTTTGACGGGTCTGGCCTGCCGAAAATCCAGGATTCGGAAGCTTCGTTGTTAACCGATCCATTTTCAGAGGAGGAGGTTTGGAGGGCGATCCGGGGCTGCAACGGGGGGAAATCCCCGGGCCCTAACGGTTTTACTTTACGCTTCTTCAAGAGATACTGGGAGCATATCAAACCGGCTTTTATGAAAGTGATGTTGGAGTTCTATGCCACAGGGAAGATAAGCACCGGGTGCAATGCGTCCTTTATCGCTTTGATTGCTAAAGTCCCGGACTGCCAAAGTCTATGTGACTTTAGACCTATCTCGCTTGTTGGTTCTGTTTATAAAGTCATTGCAAAGGTCCTGGCTTTAAGGTTGAAGAGTTTTCTGAATGGCCTTATCTCTCCGATGCAGTCTGCTTTTGTTGGGGGCAGGAATATTCTCGATAGCGCTTTAATTGTTAGTGAGGTGGTGGCGTGGGCTAAGAAAAACAAACATAAGGTTATGATCTTCAAAGTTGATTTCCAAAAAGCTTACGATTCTATTAACTGGAAGTGTTTGCTAAAGGTCCTAAATTTTATGAATTTCCCCTCGAGGTGGATAAGTTGGATAAGTGGATGTCTTAGCTCGGGTCGGGGTTCGGTTTTGGTCAATGGAGCGCCGACGGGTGAATTTGCTTTCAAACGGGGGCTTAGGCAAGGTGACCTGATGTCCCCGTATTTATTCATCCTCGTCATGGAAGTAGTCAACCTCTTCTTGAATAAGGCAGTGAATATTGGTCTCTTCCATGGGTTAAACCTCCCAAATGGCGGCCCTATGATTACGCATCTCAGCTACGCGGACGGCGTCGTTTTTGTTGGAGAATGGTCGGATCATAATATAGTCAGCATTAACCGCTTCCTCTGGTGTCTTTATCTTGTTACGGGGCTTAAGGTAAACTATAATAAATGCAGACTCTTCGGTGTTAGTGTAGACAATGAGGAGGTGATAAATATGGCGAAAAATTTAAACTGCGAAGCTGGTTCCTTCCCTTTCAATTACCTCGGTATTCCGATAGGTGCCAACATGAAGTTATCCAAGAATTGGAGAAATGTGATGGAGAAGGTTCAGGGCAAATTATCTGCGTGGAAGGCAGTCTCGTTGTCCTTTGCTGCCCGAGTTACTCTGGCAAAAGTAGTCCTGGGGAGCATGCCATCGTATTATCTCTCGCTCTTTTCGGCTCCTAAATGTGTTATCAAGAAAATTGAAGGGATAAGGAGGGACTTTGTCTGGGGTAAAAGAGGCAATGCTAACAAAATGAGGTGGTTCAAATGGAATGTGATGATGAAACCTAAGGCTAAAGGGTGGCTCGGGATCGGTAAGTTTTCGGATTTCAATATAGCGATGATGTCAAAATGGTGGTGGAGGTATAAAGAAGATCCGACTCAATTGTGGGCTGCAGTTATATACGTGATCCATAAAAATAAACTCGATTCGAAATTGATTCCGGCTAAGAGATCGGTCCCAGGCGTTTGGAAGGATAATGAGGCTGTGGATGGAACCCTTCTAAAACATGCATCAACATTGATTAGAAATTAAAAGTGAATATAGGTAATGGGATGAAAGTGAGGTTCTGGAAGGACAGTTGGGTGCAAAACGAGCCTCTGCGGAAGAGTTTCCCAGACCGTTTTAAGCTTGCGAAAGATAAAGATGGAACAGTGTATAATAACTTGTCGATGGCAGGCTCGAGCATCTGTTGGCAGTGAGCTTGGTCCAATGGCCCAACTACTGCTTTGGAATGGGATCAGTTGGGCCGGCTCACTAATCTTCTTCACACGACAAATATTGATGTTAACAAGATGGATATGTGGATTTGGGCAAACAATGATGGGGTAAGCTTTCCATTAAAGGGGTGCGTAATGATATTGCGGCTTCTGATATTGAGGCCGAGAGGGAGGATCCGTTTAGATGGAACTAAAGGGCTCCGCTGAAGATCAATTACCTGCTGTGGAGGGTTCTAAAAGGCAAAGTGGCAACAAAAACTTGTTTGGAAAAGAGAGGTATTTATGTGCAGGATACGCGCTGCGACAGATGTAGATATGGTATCGAAGATGTGAACCACGTTTTCGTTAACTGCATTTGGGCACGTAGTATATGGTGGCAAATCGCGGTCTGGATGCACATCCCCCTATAAATACGACCAGTTTAAAGGAAGTGGTGAAAGAGAATTCTGGTAATATAGGGTCGGCTAAATGGAAGAGAATCGTCCACACGGTTATGTTGGCAATGGTTTGGCGGATCTGGAAAGCCAGAAGTCTCAAGGTTTTCGAGGGGCAGTTTATTCCAACTCGGAGATCCGTTGATATTATAAAAGAAGATGCTTTCCTTTGGGTTACGCACCGCTCGAATCTTCCGAAACCTATTTGGGATAAGTGGGTAGAGTTTAACATAGCAGATATGTTGTAATGGTTCTGTTCTGTGTTTTCCCTTTCCTTTTCCTTGTTTTGCTTGTTTCTTTAGCTTCTTGTTGGTTATAATTGTTGGCTCTATTTATATATATAAATAGTGAGTTGCCGTTCAAAAAAAAAAAAGGCTTCACAAATACCATAGTGAAGATAACATAAACCCATAACTAAGTAGGTGTATGGTAGAATACAGAAATACTATTTACATTCGTAATTGAGTATTGTATTGTCCAAATGTTCTAGTCAAAAGTTGCATTAACGACACTTCAACTAAATTTGTGGCCTTTTGGGGCGGTTTATGTACATCAAACACCATTCATTTAATTTTATGCACAAGAACAAGAATAAACATTAGATTACCCTTGGGTCATGTCTCATACAAGCAGTGACATATATATGCTAATAAACACAAGAAGAACAAACATTAGATTATCCCCGCAACTAATACATTTGCAATGGGCCATGAATGCACCAATATAAGTGATAGTTGTTAAGTTGTAAGAAGAAAAAAAGTCCAGAAGTAGGGCTGTAAACGAACCGAACCAACATGAACAAGGTCATGTTCGTGTTCGTTCGTTAAGGAAATTAACATGTTCGCGAACTGTTCACGAATGCATGCCGAACATAAGTGTATGTTCGTCTTCGTTCGTTAAGGAAATTCAGTTGTTTACGAACAGTTCGTGAACACTGATCTTGAACACAAACGAATGCAAGGAAACACAAACGAACAAAAACGAACATTTAACATGAAAATAAAAAATAAAAAATTGTTATCCTTAAACATTAAATAAGTAGTTAAACACAACCATCAAATAATAAATCAAAACACAAGAAGTCTACTACACCACCAAATAACAAATCAAGTTTAACTAACTTAGACATAATTATCCCAAAAAATGGCTTAGAATGTACAAATTTTAGCTAACTTAGAAAAAATAGTGTTTCAAGTTTTCAATATGTTTAGATAAAAGGTTTATTGTTTATTATTTTTAATACAATCAAACGAACATGAACGAACGTAACCGAACAAATTACCGAACGTTCACGAACGCAGTCGAACGAATGAGATATGTGTTCGTGTTCTTTCGCTAAGCTAGCCGAACGAAAATTTTTGTTCGTGTCCGTTCGTTAAGCTAATCGAACGAACATAAACGAACTTCACGTCGAACGGTTCACGAACTGTTCGCTGGATGTTCGGTTCGTTTACAGCCCTATCTAGAAGCAGTATGTTTGAGTTGCCATGTGCAGAGAAATTATAATCCTAAACAGATTTATAAAACTTGTCTAATTAATTAACTATTATGTAACTATAACAATAGGATACTGATTCCTAAAACTTGTTTAATTATGAAATAATGGATTTTAATAATCCTAACTATTAAACGTTGTCGGCAACAATCCCAACTTCAAAAATAACCGGTGGTGATCTCACCTTTTCATATATTGTAAACCAATGGACCTTTACTAAACCGAAAAGAATAAGGGGACAAAAAGAAATTAAGGTTCTGTTAGTAAAGGTTCATTAGTTTACAATATGTGAAAATGTTGGACCACCACTGGTTATTTTTTGAAGTTAGGACTGTTACCGGCTAACGACTAATAGTTTGAATTATTAAAATCCATTATTCCTTTAATTAATTAACTATATTATGTAACTATAACAATAGGATACAATGTTGATCAGTTCTGTTTAAACACAATGGAAAACATGAATAACATACCTGTTACAGCAGACAGGCCAGTAGAGAATCCAGTCAGAGATGCAGCCATTGAGTTCGACATACTTGTCAGGATGATCTGGTTCCTCCTTAGGGTGTAAGGTGATGATGGTAATGAACCGAAACTAGGGAGGGTTTCGGTTAGGGAGAGAGAGCCGAGAATGATGTTATGAGGGTTGTGAAATTGTATAACTTGTGTAACCCTTTAACTCTCTAATAATCTCCTTATATATACACCCAAGAGGAAACCTAATTAGTTAATAAGGGTAATATGGTCCATCAACAATTACCAACTAATTATTAATAGGTTATTAATATATTTTGATCTATATAATATAAATGATTATAATGGCTACAAGATTAAATATTATAATATTAATATATTTAATCTCACATTCCCCCACTTAGCCGAGTAATCATTTATCATGAGTATTAGATGAGCCTGGCCAGGAGTTAACACTCATTTTAGCCTTAAACCAAGAACTATAGCAGAGAAATACAGCCGTTGAATCATCATTCGACTCAGGACCCCCATTAGTCATACTATAGCCTCAATTTAAAACCTAATAGTTATGATCAAAATACGCATAAGCCCTTAAGCGTCTGATTTGTATTTATATTTGTCTATATGTCATTACACCGGCAGAACATATGTCAGTGACATACAAAATCAGACTGAGGAAATTTTATTAATTAAAACATAAGCTAGTACAATATGCCATTAAATAAGGTCTTTAGTAAGTCCCATATTCGATACATGTTCTTCGAAAACTTTAGGTGGGAGACCTTTTGTCATCGGATCCGCAAGCATATCTTTAGTACTAATATACTCAATACAAAGATTATTTTCCTCAACTTGTTCACGTACGAACAAATATTTTGTATCGAGATATAAACCAGCTCCAGTCGAACTGTTACTGTTCGAGAAACTAACGGCAGCTGAGTTATCACAGTAAAGCTTCAATGGTCTAGAAATGGAATTAACGATTTTGAGTCCAGTGATCAGATTTCTAAGAAACATTCCATGACAGGTTGCGTTGTAAACAGCAATGTATTCTGCCATCATTGTGGAAGTTGTAGTTAACTGTTGTTATGACTCTTCCATGAGATAGGTCCGCCTGCTAACATAAAGATGTAGCCCGAAGTGGATTTCTTGTCATCTTTGCATTTGGCAAAGTCAGAATCAAAATAACCTACCACTTCTAAGTGATCACTTCTTCTATAAGTCAGTTTATAGTCTTTCGTCCCTTGCAGATATCTAAGGACCTTCTTAGCTGCTTTCCAGTGATCTAGACCAGGATTAGTCTGATAACGGCCTAGCATTCCAGCAATATAAGCGATATCTGGGCGAGTACAGACTTGAGCATACATCAGGCTCCCGACTACTGACGCGTAAGGTATCTGGCTCATTTGCCCCTTTTCAACCTCTGTTGTCGGACACTGGAATGAACCGAAAACATCTCCCTTAACTACTGGAGCGACGGAGGGTTTGCACTGTTGCATGTTGTAACGTGTAAGGACACGATCTATGTAAGTCTTTTGAGACAATCCTAAGATCCCTTTGTGTCTATCTCGGTGAATTTCGATGCCAATGACGTAAGAAGCATCTCCGAGATCCTTCATGTCGAAGTTATGCGAGAGTAACCGCTTCGACTCATGCAACATGTCTAAACTATTACTTGCCAATAGAATATCATCTACGTAAAGGACAAGTATAGTAAAGTTACTCCCACTCATCTTGAGGTAGGTGCATTGATCCACTTGATTCTTTATAAAACCTTGTCTCTTCATGACTTCATCAAACTTGAGGTACCATTGACGTGATGCTTGTTTTAACCCATAAATGGATTTCTTCAACTTACAGACTAGATGCTCCTGACCTTCAGGTTTAAAGCCTTCAGGTTGTTTCATGTAAACATCTTCGTCTAAGTCTCCGTTAAGGAAAGCCGTTTTGACATCCATCTGATGCAGCTCTAAATCAAAATGAGCTACTAGGGCCATAACGATCCTTAATGAATCTTTACGAGAGACAGGTGAAAACGTCTCTTGATAATCAATTCCCTCTTTCTGAGTGTAGCCCTTCGCAACCAATCTCGCTTTGTAGCGTTCAACGTTCCCATTCGGATCCAGTTTTGTTTTGAACACCCATTTACAACCTACAGGTTTGGTACCATTGGGTAATTCGACTAAATCCCAAACGTCATTTTTCTTCATGGATTCAAGCTCATCAATCATTGCTTTATTCCATTCAGAAGACTGATCACTGCTAATGGCTTCATTATAAGAGGTAGGATCATTGAGCTTTCCAGCATCCATTTCAGTCAGGTAGGTAACATAATCATCCCAATTAATAGGCCTTCTTTGCCTAGATGACCTCCTGAGTTGATTATCGGGTTCAGGGTTGTCTTGGTTTTGAGCGTTTGATGTGCCTTCGTTATGAGGTATAATGGGTTCTGATTGTGGAGATGGAATTTGTGCAGTGGCTTCAGGTGTAGTTGCATGGGGTACACGAGGAGTAAACGGAGTAATGGTAAGCGACGAGTCTCTCCCCCCGCGTCTTGTACTTCTTGTAATTCTTCGTAAGGGTTGGTATTGCTCCCACTGACCTTGAAATCCTCCAGGAACGCAGCACGCTTAGTTTCAACAATACAGGTGACATGGGAAGGACAATAGAAACGATAACCCTTCGAATGATCAGGATACCCGATAAAGAAACAGGTAACTGTTTTAGGGTCAAGTTTCCTTAGGAAAGGATTATAGAGTTTTGCTTCAACAATGCAGCCCCATACTTTCATATATTTAAGACTCGGTTTCCTTCCTGTCCAAAGTTCATAAGGAGTTTTAGGGACAGACTTAGAAGGAACTCTATTGAGTATATGAACAGCTGCTTTTAACGCTTCAGTCCAGAGGAATAATGGTAAATTAGTGTTGGCTAACATACTGCGCACCATGTTCATAAGGGTACGATTTCTTCGTTCAGCGACACCATTCTGTTGAGGTGTACCAGGCATGGTGTATTGTTTCACAATCCCCTGGCCCTTACAAAACTCATAAAATGGACCAGGAGCTTGACCCACATCAGTATGTCTTCCATAATATTCACCGCCTCTATCTGATCTCACAACTTTAATCTGACGATCTAATTGCTTTTCAACTTCAGCTTTATAATCTTTAAAAGTTGTAAGAGATTCAGATTTTTCCTTAACAAGATACAAGTACATGTAACGAGAATAATCATCAATGAAAGTGATAAATGAAGTATGTCCTGTTATACCAGCGATTTGATAAGGACCACTAATGTCAGTGCGAATGAGTTCTAATAAATTAGAGCTCCTAGTGGCACCTTTCTTATTCGCTAATGTCATTTTGCCTTTAAGACATTTGACACATGTTCCAAAATCAGTAAAATCGAGAGGAGGTAAGACTTCATCCTTTACGAGACGATTTAATCGTTCTCTTGAGATGTGGCCTAAACGTTGATGCCACAACATAGATGAAGTCTTTAAGTCTCGAACCTGTTTCATCTTTGTGAGTGATTCATTAATATTATATGACAACAAAGATTTGGAAAAATTATCATCTAGTTCTAATCTATAGAGACCACCATCCAGAATGCCAGTACCATAAACAACGGAATCATAGAGAATAGAGAGTTTGCGATGACCATGAGAAAAGACAAAACCGTCCATGTCTAACTTTGGTCCTGATACAAGGTTACGAGTTACCTCAGGAACATATAAGGTATCATAAAGTTTAATACATAAACCAGTTTTCAAAATAATTGTAATGTTCCTATGGCCTTCACTTCTAATTCCCGATCATCCCAACTTTAAGTGTTCTTTGGTTTCTTCCCAGCTTCCGGATTGAAAGGAATCCCTGAGTAGAGTTGGTTACATGAACCATAGAACCAGAATCAAACCACCAAGAATTAGCAGGAACATTAAATTAAAGGACTCAAGTATCATGAAAAAATCATTACCTTTCTTAGCCAGCCACTCCTTGAAGTCAGGGCATTCCTTTTGCTTATGTCCTGTTTTCTTACAGAACTTGCAGTAGGGTTTGCCTAAGGAGTTCTTAGAGCTGGAAGGTGCACTTGTATGAGGATTTGGATTTGGATTTTGACCTTAGAAGCATCCTTTCTTTGATAATTGTGCTTCCTCTTCTTAGAGTTGGAGGTGGTGAAGTTAGCAACATCAGTAGTGCGATCCATCTTCATACGCTCTTCCTCCTGCACGCACATAGCGATCAGCTCACTCATCGTCCATTTGTCCTTCTGAGTGTTGTAATTGATCTTGAATGCTTCATAGGACGAAGGAAGCGAAGTGATGATGAAGTGAACAAGAAAACCATCACTGATTTCCATCTCTAGCCCTTTCAACTTATTGGCCATGTCATGCATCATCATGATGTGTTCGCGAATGCCGCTCCTCCCATCATACTTAGTCGTCACCAGCTTGAGGATAAGAGTGCTAGCGTGTGCTTTTGATGTTCCTTTGAATTGATCATCCACAGAAGCTAAATAGGTTTTAGCATCTTCAGAATCTGGAATGGCTCCTCTGATTGAGTTATGAATGGACTGCTTCATGAACATGAGAGACATGCGGTTACACCTAGTCCATTTTTCATGAACTATCTGCTCAGCAGCAGTACTTTGAGTAGTAAGGTCCGCTGGCTTATTCTCTCTTAGAGCATAATCAAAGTCCAGCAATCCAAGTGTAAGCATGAGGGCATCTTTCCATGCAGCAAAGTTATCACCAGTCAAAGGTGGAATCCCTTGATTTGGTGCTGATAGTGGAAATAAGATGAGCGAATTATGATACTAAGAAGAAAGTCTTAACGTGATCTAAGGGCATGTTATACTAAGACAGGCATAAATAATGACCATTTTAATTATGAAGTTGTGATATTGTCTATTACTAACATCAAAATAATAGACTTAGTAAAATTCTACTTAACGAAGACAAATCAGCTTTGGCCAGAAGTGTAATCATTTAAGTATGTGTGCAAAGTAATCGTGACAAATCAGCTTTGGCCAGAAATGAAACAATCACTTTAATTATGCACTTGTCAAGCATGCTAAACATAAATGAATTAAATCAGCTTTGGCCAGAATTAAGACATTTTCACGTTTGTAATGCATACTCAACATAGCTTTTATAATACTTGAACAATAAATAGATGTATTAAATCAGCTTTGGCCAGAAATGATACATCAGAAGCTCATTCAAGTTAAGCTATTTTGGTTTTGTAAAAGTTATCTGATTCTGATTAGTTAATTAATTGTTTACAAAACCAAGTATTTAATAACAAACCACCTGTTAGCGCTAAATTTTAGTTCACATGAAACAGCCTAAAATAATGAGGTTTCGAGTTGGGTCTCGAGTCAGGTCTCGACTGAGTTATGAGATCTCGAGTCAGTTATGAGGTCTCGAGTCGCAACCTGTTGTCTCGAGTCGGAACCATGGTCTCGACTATCGTATTTTTATGAGATCTCGAGTCAGTTATGAGATCTCGAGTCGCAACCACGGTCTCGAGTTGTGAAGATTGAAGCCCTTAGTCGAAAACTCAGTGGTCTCGAGTCGAGGACTATTGTCTCGAGTTGTGAAGTTTTGAGCCCTTATGATTTCGAGTCGAGACCTTGTAGTCTCGAGTTGTAAAGATTTGAGGACCTTTATGATTTCGAGTCGAGACCTTGTGGTCTCGAGTCGAGACCTTATGTCGAGATCTGATGGTCTCGAGTCGTAGTCTGATGGTCTCGAATCCACTATTAACAGCTGTTTTATTATGATAATAACTGAAAACTCAAAATTTTAGGGATTGTGGGATAATGTTTCCTATTTTATTGCTGATCTAAACTTATCAAAAGATTTCGAAAATAATAACTGATTATCCTTTAACAGTTTTCGGAAACTTTAATAGATAAAATTAAGATCAAAACAGTAAAAACACCCACTAATCCAAATTATATTCCAAAATTTAAGGAATTTTCGAGTTTTACTTAGAACAAGTGATGAACCCTAAAAAATAAAAACATAATTCTGGGTTTCGAAATCTAAATTTTAAGACTTTTGTTAACAGATTTCGGATATTAGTTTGCCCTTTATGGTCTCGAGTCAATTTAATCAAATATACTTTTCCGAAACAGTGATTTCGGTTCATTGGAACTCGAAACCAGCCATGATTTATATGTCTTTAAAACTTTTCTGTTTTCCAGATTTTAATCCCAGAATAATGGATACAAAACAGAGCTGATTTATCAACATAAGCTCTGATACCACATGTTGATCAGTTCTGTTTAAACATAATATAACATACCTGTTACAGCAGACAGGCCAGTAGAGAATCCAGTCAGAGATGCAGCCATTGAGTTCGACATACTTGTCAGGATGATCTGGTTCCTCCTTAGGGTGTAAGGTGATGATGGTGATGAACCGAAACTAGGGAGGGTTTCGGTTAGGGAGAGAGAGCCGAGAATGATGTTATGAGGGTTGTGAAATTGTATAACATGTGTAACCCTTTAACTCTCTAATAATCTCCTTATATATGCACCCAAGAGGAAACCTAATTAGTTAATAAGGGTAATATGGTCCATCAACAATTACCAACTAATTATTAATAGGTTATTAATATATTTTAATCTATATAATATAAATAATTATAATGGCTACAAGTTTAAATATTATAATATTAATATATTTAATCTCACATACAAATCTTTACCATAAGTTGGTAAATAATAAAGTGTGAATTATCAAGAATAAATCGATAAGTCGGTTTAAGAAAACCATCTGATATATGAAGGTATATGCAACTGAAGCAAGCAAAACGTTAAATTAGGTATTCTACCATCTTTTCTTTCTAGTTTCTACACTTAGTTTTTTAACGATAGTTATTGCGGAACTTGACTAAAAGTTTCGAGGGGCGGAAAGTCATGGAACCCAATTTTTTTCCTATCGCTATGTATCGGGTTATATGTTCGGGTTGGCTATTCGATTCGGGTCCGGTCAAACAATAATAACTCCAAATAAAACTAAATAATCTTCATTTATTCAAAGGACCCGTTCTTACACATAAAAAAACTAAGTTTGAACCCTCAAGTTTTATTTATATTAAAACTATTTTTAGATTTTATTTAAACTCACTTCAAGTTTAAAAACAATTATAAAAATTACTAATAGCCCAATTCTTCATTTTTTTAACCTAATACGAAAATATGTATAAATTTTTTTGAACAATAAACTTGGTAGGGGCAAGAAAGTTTTAGGGCAAAATAATTGGTGGGGGTGGACCTGTATAATTTTAAAAATTTCGGACGAAAAATCGAAAAAATTACAGTACTAACCGAAACATTGACGGGGTGGGTGCACCCCCTTGCCCCTTAAAAGCTCTACCCATGGTTCTCATACTGGAATCTTAACCTAAATTTGGAATTAGGGTAGCTCCATTGAAAAATTAGTAGAATCAGGCCAAAAAACCTCGGTTGCTTCCAAAAAATTCTCCGCCTCTGGACACATGTTTTTTCTTAAAAAAATGTTGAACAATGACAATAGTATGAGACTATGAGACGCTACCAGGCAAAACAACCATTATCTTCCATCTTTTTAAGAAATTCTTTCACTTTATCAGATAATTCTTCTTGACGAAACACACTTATCATCACTTATATGTCCTAAATTCGGTTTCAATCCTTGCCTAGCCTCGTTGATTCTTTTCTTCTTACAGTATCCGTTTATTACGCTATTATAGGTGATGATGTCGAGGACAAGATCCCTCTCCACCATGCCATCAAGAACTTTTGGTGCTTCAACTATTTCACCACGCAAACCAGTGGCGAAGTTTGAGATTTCCGACCGTGGGGGGGGGGGGGGGGGGGGGGGGGTGGGGGGGGGGGGGGGGGGGGGGGGGGGGGGGGGGGGGGGGGACGTATATACCCAAAAACTTCTATAGAACCAAGGGGTCAAAAATGTATATACCAAAAAATTTCTATACGAAAACAACATACATAACACTACTGAGCAAAAAGTTCGGGGGATCAGCCCCCTGGCCCCTTCTAACCTGCGCCACTGACGTAAACAATATCTATCAGTTAGTGCATTATAAGTGCCAGTGGCGAAGCTTTAGATTTCCGACCGAGTGGGGGGGGGGGGAACGTATATATCCAAAAACTTCTATAGAACCTGGGGGTCAAAAATGTATATACCAAAAAATTTCTATACGAAAGCTACATACATAACACTACTGAGCAAAAAGTTCGGGGGGTCGCCCCCCCCGCCCCTTCTAACCTGCGCCACTGACGTAAACAATATCTATCAGTTAGTGCATTATAAGTGATTACATTTGGACGTAGATCTCTACGCTCCATTGCTTGTACAACAAGCTCTGCGTCTTTTACGGATCCTTGCTTGCAAAAGAAATTTACCAAGATAGTAAAGGTATCCACTCATTTTTCAGTCATTTGGTTAAACTAGTTCTAACCATTATCAACCAATCTATCTTTACACAAGCTATCAATGATTGTACCTTAATGGTGTACACATGGTTTACAAGAACCCCCACCCCGATTCCATGAACCTAAGCAATTCAAGTGCCTTGCTAGTGTGATCGACTTTACAAAGCACATTCATAAGGGCTCTAAACAAAACATGATTAGGCGCACAAAGTTTCACTCTAAGTGGTTTCTTGAATAACTCAACAGCTTCAAAAACCCAATCAATAATAACAAACCCATGAATGAGAGTAGTATAGGTGGTTAAATCGGGTGGATGCCCGTGCTTGAAGATGGTTGCTATTAAGGTAGATCCATAAGAAACTTGATTCAAGATGACAATTAATAGAGATGTTAATTGTATCGATATTAGCAGGTATAGTCATCAAGTTTATATCCTCCACTTGTGGTGGAGTGGTGGAAAGGATTTTGGTTTTCTTAGGAGACCA